>CM053786.1:573569859-574169859 GCA_028749045.1 Cupressus sempervirens
GGAGCAAAAAGGACTACTAGTGTTGAAATCTGATTGAAAAAGAGGGAGATTGTTGAAGAAGATTATGAGTTTCAATCATTGTTTTGTCACTAATGTCAAACTTGCTATTTGCTGGTAAGATAATTGCTTATAAGATTCAAGTAATATCACTTAGTTGATTAGCGAGGAGGATTTGATCAATAAGATGTAACAAAAGCACCTAGAGGAAAGGTTGAGTTATGATTATGTAATGAAGTACAATGATCAGTTAAGATAGTGATGACATGATGTGTTGATGATCTACTTAAGGTTACAAAATGGTTGGCTACACTTAGAAAGTTTAGAAGAATAAGTTAAACAAAGTTTGTCTGCCAAGATTGATCGAGTGGGTAGTAGTTGCCAAGAAAAGTTAGTGCAAGTCGAGTAGAAAGTTAGTTGGAGCTGAGTGAAAGCAAATTCTAGTGGATACTGAACAAGATAGTTGATGCTGAGTAAAGTTTAGTTGATGTCGAGCATCAGTAAACTTTAGTTGATGCCAAGTAATTTTATAGTTGATGTCGAGGAACACAATATGTGTCGAGCATCAGAAGGTTGATAATGTCAAGCTATTGCATTATGACAAAGATCAAAGATTTGCCAAATCTAAGTCGACAAGTTTGTTTTCTTGGAACTTGTCAACTAGGAGGAAGATAAGATTGATTAGCTAGTGGCACCGAATTTGATATAAACCATTTTTAGGAAAATTCAAATGGATTCTAGGAGAAGTTTCTAGAATAGACAAGATATGGGGTAGATACATTATATCCTACCTAATCCATCCAAAAACCCTAATTTGGATGATGGGTAATGAGCAAGAAAATATTCTAATTTTCAATTTATAAGAATGTCTAGTCATGAAGTAAAAGAGGTTAAAAAGGTTGGTGTCATGCTTGAGAACCTAAGGGAGAGAAGGAAGTAAGGGTTTTGCTTCATCAAGTGACCCAAGAGAAGAGTTTGTAATGGCATGATAAGCAAGAAGGCTTAAGGAAATGAATGCTTGAAGGGTGAAAAAGCTGTTAGAGCTGCAAAGTATGAAAACCAAGCAAAATATGGGACTGAGTTCAAAGATCTATAATTTGCAAGTGAAGTAGTAAGTTGTATCATATCAAAGCTCTATCATTACTCTCTAACAATTGTATTAGTCTAGGGTAAATCCTTTGGATTAAGGTTGACCTAACAGTCACTGAGAAATCCTTTAATAGGGTGGCATTCCAAGTGAATGGCCTAAAGTCCTCTAACAAGGTTCACTTTTAACATGGTGATTGAAATCTCTTAACCAAGTCACATTTAACAGTGTGTATTGTAATCTTTAACAGGGTTGGCCTTTCATAGGGCATCACTTTAGAAGAGTGAAAGGGAGTAGCATGTTATTGGCAATTTTTCCCAAATTGGGTTTCCATGTAAATCATTATGTCAAGTGTGCTAATGAATGTGTTGTGTTTCATGATTTATATTTCTACAAGTTGATTTGACAATAACATACAAGTTTTAGTAAATACACAATGGATGCATGCATGGGTATGAATGTTTTATGCGTTCAATAAATTGTGAAAAAAATTTATTTATACATCTGGAACTTGAATAACTAATTCACCCCCTTTCAGTTATTCTAAAGTAATTCCAACAATTGGTATCAGAGCCATCTGCTTAAGAGGACTAGTTTTAAGGTACTAGAAGCACAAAGATCAAGATGTCTAAAAGAGAAGTACCCAAGCTCAATAGAGATAACTTTCTTGCATGGAAAAGTTTGATGAAGCTACACCTTGGAGGACTTGAAGATCATGCATAATTTACCATTACAGTGGAACATGTTGATCCAGTTGGAGCCCTAACTGCTGAAGATATGAAGAAGAAAAAGGAACACAATTAGGCAATGTTGGAGATTGTGTCTGCTCTAAGCTATGCTGAATTCCATGCTATCAAAGGCTGTAACACTGCAAAGAAAATGTGGGATGCCCTGACAAAAATGTTCAAAGAGCCAAATTTGAGAGCCTTAGAGGTAAGTTTGATGATATGAGAATGGAAGAAGGTGAAAATATTGCTCAATATGTTGCTAGGATAAAAGAAGTTGTTAGTGCAATAAGAGGAGCTATTGGTCATATAGATGATGACATTGTGTTAAGTAAAGTCTTGAGAACATTACTGCCTATTTATGCTATTAGAGTTTCTGCAACCCAAGAGTTGAAATGTATTCTAGGAAATGATCTAACCCTTGAAGGTATGGTAGGTAGACTCACTACTTTTGAGCTATCTAACTTTGACAATTACAAACTAGATAGTCTTGAATTTTCTTTCGAAGTTAAGTTGTTATTGAAGGATTCTGATGAGGTAAAGCAGAAGAAGAAGAAAAGAAAAAGAAAATATGCATCCAGTGACAGTAATACAGATGAGAAAGACATTGAACAATTGGAAGCACTTCTGGAAAGAAGATTTCACAGAGGTAAAAGGAAGTTCAAAGGTAAGTTACCCATCATTTGTTTCAATTACAATAAAGTTGGTCATATTGCTACAATATGTACACAAAAGAACTACATAGAAGGAAACAAGTATAAAAACAAAAGAGAAGATGACAATAGAGATTACAAAGACAAAGGCAAGAAATCATGCTACATTGCTAATGAACATGACTATGATGAACATGATGATGAAGTGGTATATGTTGCAATGAAGGATGAATATGATGAAGATGAGGCAACTTCACTTGTGACTTGTGTGAACAAGAATGATAGATGGATCATTAATAGTGGATGCTCACATCACATAACTGGAGTTAAAAGTAAGTTCATTACCTTAACTTTTTATGATGAAAATAGTGCAAGATTTGGTAATGATATTGTAGTGCCTCTCCCATTTGACTTCTGTAAGTCATCCTGATGGATGCAACCTTGTTGATCTTTTGTTGTGATGGATCATGATTGTGACCCTGAGTGGTCTACACCATTGAGGTTTTTGGATTTATGTTTCTGTATCAGTTGCTTTGATTATGCTTTTGACTGATCTATGAGATTATGATGTGATTTATGGTTCACTGAAGTTTGTGCCAATGGTTACCAGGATCGATGTGGTATCATGAGGTTGTTCTGTGATTACCTTGAGATGTGTGCAGAGATTTCACTATGTACTATTACCATGCTACACTGGACTAGGTTCTTGTAGCAGTGGTTAGTCATGTTTATGACTATGGTTTTTTATGTGTTTTAAATGCCCTTTTAATGTAGAATAATCAATCACAGAATAATCAATCATTATTAAATGCTTAAGTAATTAAATGGATTGTTCATGTTGGATTCTTTGGTTATGTATTGTGGACATTTACCTTGTTATATTTTGTTCTGAGAGATATATGTTCTTATGTGATGCTTTATATTTGAGAGTACTGAGGGTCAGATGTTACACCTTGATTCCAGTATCATAGATTTTAGACTACTATGTTGTTCAATTGATCATATTGCATGACGATGCCAGTTTGAGATGACAGTGTGTTTTATGATGATATCTAGTTATCTGGTATTTGGACATAACTTTGATTATGTTAGGTGATGGATTTAATGCTATGGTTATTTACTTCATTCCTGCATTGTTATGCTTTATGCAAACGTGAGTAAATAGATTATTTTTAATATAATTAAATAAATGGTTAAATTAGGTGATTTAATGCATTTATTATCTCGGCTATGTTATTATATGCAATTGCACTTGATTGTGTTGTTTAGTATGCATGATTTATATCCCTGGTAGTGGCACATGGAATTAGTGATTCAACCTTTCATATTTTACCAATGTCATCCTTGTATGGTTGACTTATACGTAATTAAATGTTTAATTTAAACTTTTTGGTGATTATTAAATCCGAAATTGTTTGCATTATGTGATTAGACCAATGAATGTGTTTGTGCATTTGGAGTTTTGCATTGTCGCAAAAGTTGTTAAGGAGATTTCTGTGTTTTTGGGTTTTCGAGCTTTTTAATTATTTTATTTTAATTTTTGGCAGCTTTGCTATAGATGAATTCCTATTTATAAGAATAGCCTGTTTTCATTTGGATCGATTCGAGGTTTAACTAGGTTGGCTGGTTGTTTTCCCTAATCGATTATTCACTCGAAAAGTGAATAAATATCCAAAAAGAAATTTAATTCCTCACTTCTCACTTTTGAATTAAAAAGTTGGAGAGTAGAACCCAAAATCCTCTTCATGAGGATTTATTGTTTTGTTTGTTGTGGGAGCTACGGGCGTGAGATCGTTACGAGGTTGGGCTTGTTGGATCTAGCTTGGGGAAACCTTGGATTGCTGCAATTTTCAGCTACTTCTACGAGATATTTATTTTATGGTTCTGGTTCAGCTACTTCTGCGAGATACTTTTTCCATTTTGGCTGTGAGGTAGGGCTTTCTTGTTTTATTGTTTCTGCTCTGTTTCTACTTTTGTTTTTGGTAGTCTTTTGCTTGGAGGTTGAGAACTAGTGTTCCCCTCCATTTTTGTATGTTAGTTCTACCCGATTGGGCGAGTACAAATATTTCCCTATTTTTCGGGATGAGGGTTTGCATTTTTGGGCCGTTATGTTGGCCGTTTTTGCATACGGTGTTCAATTCCTTTTATTTTTTGATTTTTGGGGTTTTTGAACCCAAAGGCCGAATGAGTTATAATTTTGAAGTTTTTCAAATTTTGGGGTTTTTACCTCATTCAAATTTTGAAGTCATACCACTTTTGTACTTTTATGTTACATTGGGATGCATGTTGCATTCATACTCCTGACGTTGTGTTCGGCTGAGTGATTTTATAACTGTGTTATTGTTTCTTTTAGACCTTTGCTTTTGTTTCGTGAATGCTAGGATTCATGTAGAATCCATACTCTTGGATTGAGGCCAGTTGAGTGAGTTCATGATCTTTGGTCTTGTTACATCATTGAGATTTGTGTAGATTCCAAACTCTCAAATTGAGGCCGGTTGAGTGATTTCATGATGTATGATTTTATTGGCTTTGGGATTCATGTAGAATCTGTCCTTCCTGTGTTGCTTTCAGTTGGGTGTTTTCTTTGCATTGTTTTCTCATCCTATCCTTGTGTTGTGATCTTCATGGTGGTGGTGCGCCACACATGAGTACGTGCGCGTACATTTTTTGGGTGACTTGCGAGGGCCAATCTTTCGTGGTACTTCTGGGAGTTATGATCATTGGGGTTGGGATGGGAGTATGCATGCCCACAGACACTTTTCATAAGATGAGCATGGGTAGGGTAGGGTAGCATATGGAGGGGGCTTCTACCTCGTAGCCTAGTGACCTTAGTCCCATAGGGTTGGCAGAGGATAGGAAGTTTTAAATGAGTGATAATTAAAGAAAATGTGTGACTGGTAATAAAACTTAAGATAATAAAATGTGTGTGTGGGGCCCTTCGTTGAGGAGTTGAAATGCACAATCCAAGCTTGGGCTTGTCGATGCCAAGTGACTCTCCATGATGTTAGCCCCTACTTAGTAGCCTTTTGAGTGTCTGACCAGGACCTGTACTCCTTGCATTGTCTTAGGTTCTTGGTTGCAGCCATCATACTGTCTGGCATGAGCATTAGCCTTGGATGTTGTTTTGTGTGTTTGTGGTTGCATCATTATCTCCATCATCACGGTGAGTGTGGACCCATGGGTTCTATGTGGTTGGGAGGCGTAGCTACCTCCACCACTGCTAGGGATCGACGTACAGAGATGGTCTTGTCCTACTGCGACCGTTGTTGGATGTTTTCACTTGGTACTTTGGGTTCTAGAGTATGCTTTCTTGTGACTTATGCTTTCTTTGGGATGCTTGTATATCATGTTTAGATGATGTTATTTTATTTGATGCATTCTCTTATTATGATGTTTAGCATATGATTAGATGTCGTGAATTGTTGTATTAGCATATCTATTGCTTATTGTTGTTTAGCATGTGATAGGTGATGTTATCTACTGTAGGATTATCTTATGCTTTACTAATAGCATGTTAGATTTTCTTATGTTTATATTATTGCATGTTTTAGTAGTGACGTCCCTATTACGATAGTACTGACGATTTGGTCGGTGGCTTGGGATGTTACGCGCGGGGGATGGCTAGGATCCATGATGGTCTTATGATGCTATTGACAGTTGGGAGGAACCACGTACTTATTTGGTTGTTTTGTTATTAAAATTTTTCTTATGTTCTCTATGATGTTTCTTTATGTCATTTCTTTTGATGTTTGTTTAGATGGTTAGATTCCAGCATTCTGTCTTTCAACTTTTATCTTGTGTTCATACCTCGAATTGTGGTTTCGGTACTCCCCGGTGTGGAAGTTCTAACTCTGTTTGGCTTAACATTTTTCCTTTGTAGTCTTCTTGTCTTTTCCTGGGCGACCATGTGTCAGCATGGTGCGATACAATAAAGTGTCGCACACCCATTTGAACTCTGTCATGCACACCCTGTTTGTGTCACACGCCTCTTAGAGTTTTGTTGTGCGATACTTTATAGTATCACACTCCCTTAGAAGAAATGTCATACGATACACTTCTAGTATCGCACGCCCTTTGGAGAAGTATCGCCCAACCCCTGATTGTGTCGCCCTCCTTCTAGAGAAATGTCGCATGACACTGATAAAGTATCGCATAGTGTTGATAAAGTGTCGCACGATTTTTATGAAACCTACGTGGGTGGGCAGCGGGCACTTGTCGGTCTGATCTGAACTTTTCAGGGATGGTTCAGGGTACCCTCTTAGGTGTTTTTCAATCCCTTGGTGTTGCTTTTTGTTTTCCATTATGTGTGTTTCTGTAGTTAGTGTCTTGGGGTTTAAAATATATCATTTAAGTATAAGTTGAATATTTTAATATATGCCACAAATCTTTTGAGATAGGTTTCAGACCTCTTAGAGACAAGTTATGGATTCTAGGAAATTTCAGGGCTTTAGAAATCTAGACTTAGCCAATTTTCAGAGCTTCAGGATTTTAGACTTAGCCAAATTTCAAGATTTTGCATTTTACCTCAGCTTGGTGTATTGTTGATGAGTGGTCATTTCTTGGGCCCTCATCTTGGTTGTGGTGGTTGTTGGCTTTTTGTTCATGTGTGTCAGTTGGTTGTGGCATTCAAAGATTTATTGGTTGCCAGGATTGTGGTGAAGTCTTTCGTTGTGATCTTTGTGATCCCTATATGATGTTCTCATGTGCATTCATACTTGTAAAAAAAAAATTCTGGCTTTTATTTCATCCTTGTTTCCAAGGATCTTCAGACAAGGCATTACAGATGCACTATGTTTGATAAAAGGAAAAGGCTCTATCAAACTCACAGACAAGATTTTATGTGACAATGCTTACTATGTTGAAGGATTAAATTAAAACTTGTTAAGTGTGTCACAATTGAATAGCTTGGGATGCAAGGTTGAGTTTGGAAACAAAACTACCAAGATATATGACACAAATGGGAAATTTATTGGAAAAGGTGATCAAACTAGAAGTAATCTGTTCTATTTGGATATAGAGGATGCTACTTGTCTTGTTTCAAAACTTGATGATGTATGGCTTTGGCACAAGAGATTATGTCATGTTAATTTTGATAACTTGGTTAGTATCAGTAACATAATATGCAAACAATGTCAGCTAGACAAAATGTCAAAGTCAAGCTTTAAAAGTAAAGCTTATACCTCTAAAGAAATACTAGAGATTGTTCATACTAACTAATGTGGACCAATTGCAGTGCAAAGCTACATAGGAGATAAGTACATAATATTGTTTGTTGATGATTACTCTAGGATGATGAAAATCATATTTTTGAAATAGAAATATGATGCTTTTCAAATGTTTAAGTGGTATTTGGCAAGAGTTGAGAAAGAAACAAGTAAGAGTTAGAAATTCTTGAGATTAGACAGAGGAGGAGGATTCACTTCAAATGAGTTTGAGATATTTTGTAAGGACAAAGGAATCAAAAGACAGACATCTGCACCTAGGACCCCTCCATAAAATGGAATTCCTGAAAGGAGAAATAGGTCTATAATGGACTATGCTAGAACACTTATGATGGAAAAGAATGTTGCTTTGGAATACTAGAGAGAAGCTATAAGTACTATTGCATATACTTTGAATTGTGTGCAAGTCAAGAAAGGTACTTATTCAACACCTTTTGAACTATGGTATGGATACTCACCAAGTGTAAAATAATTTAAGGTATTTGGAAGTAAATGTTAAATTTTTTAAGATATTAGGAATGGAAATTTTGATATAAAGACTAAAGAAGGTATATTCCTTGGATACTCCACAAGAAGCAAAGACTATAAGTGTTTAAATATTAACACTAACAAAATTGTGGAAAGTGCAAATGTGAACTTTGATGAATTTACAGACATACATGAGGTTGAGCCTATGAAAGAACCAAAAGAATACAAATCATTTGTATACTTCTAAAAAGGAATGCATGCTAAAGAAGGTGCTACAAAGCAAGTTACAAATCAACAACAAGTTTCAATAATTGCTGAGTCACATCCTATGATTGGCAAGTTGCATTCTAGAACTGAGCTACATTTAGTTACTCAATGACAAAATGAAGAAAATGCACATTCTAATTTTGAGATTAGTACACATGAAAGAGATGTTGAGATCCTTGATAGAGATATACACAGTGAATCTGAAACTAAAAGACAAAATGTAGAAACAAGTGCTGAGCCAAGATTGTCTAAATATGTTAAAAGACATCATCCTACTAATCAAATCATTGGAAAAAAATATGATAGGCCAATGGCAAGAAATGGATTGAGAAGTGAATCATGTTTGTTAAGCATGAAGGAGCCCAAAAAAATGAAAGATGCATTAGAAGATGATGACTAGTATAAGGCCATGGAAGAAGAGATTCAATAGATAGAGAAGAACAAAACATGGAGTCTAGTTCCTAGACTAGAAGACAAGAATGTGATTGGTACCAAGTGGGTATTCAGAAACAAGCTGCATGAGATAGGTGAAGTCACAAGAAACAAAACAAGATTAGTTTGGAAGGGATGTGCACAAAAAGAAGGAATTGACTATGGGGAGACATTTGCTCTTGTTGCAAGAATGGAAGGAGTAAGAACTCTACTTTCTTATGCTGCATACAAAGGTTTCAAAGTTTATTAGATGGATGTTAAATATGCATTTTTGAATGGCATACTAGAAGAGGAAGTCTACATAGAATAACCAAAAGGATTTGTTGATGATAACAATAAGAACATCGTATGTAGACTGCACAAAGCCCTATATGGATTGAAGCAAGCACCAAGAGCATGGTATGAGAGACTTCATACTTGTCTTATGAAGATAAAATTTGAAAGGATTGATGATAACAAAAATCTGTACACAAAGGCAGAAGAAGAAAAAGGTATTTTTCTATTTGAAATATTTATTGATGATATCATATTTGGAGGACAAGATGCTTTATGTAAAGATTTTGCAAATCAGATGAAGCAAGAATTTGAAATGTCTATGTTTGGAGAAATCAATTTTTTTGTGGAATTGCAAGTATATCAAATGAAGTATGGTATATACATCACTCAGTCAAAGTATGTCAAAGAGATATTGAAGACATTTGGACTAGAGGATTCCAAACAAGTAGGTACACCTATGGTGAGAAGACACAAGCTGTCAAAGAATGATGATCCAACTGAGGTGAATCAAACATTGTATATAGGTCTATGATTGACAAATTGCAATATGTAGTACATAGCAGACCTAATATTGCATTATCTATACTGATAGTTGCAAGATTCTCTGCTAATCTCAGGGAGAATCACTTAATGGTTGTGAAGAGGATAATGAGATATTTAAAAGGAACAGAAGAGTTTGGTCTATACTACAAGAAGAATGAAAGGTTTGACTTGAGAACCTACACTGATGCTAATTGGGCAGGAAAAATTGATGACAGAAAGAGCACCAGTGGATGAGCATTTTTCTTAGGCAAGAGACTGGTTACGTGGATAAGCAAGAAACATAGTTGTACTTCCCAATCTATTACTGAAGCAGAATATGTTATCACTGTTGTAAACTGTACAAATATTATATGGATCAAATAGCTACTTAAAGCAATGAAGGAAGAAATCACAGAACCAATGATACTTTATTATGATAATACAAGTGCTATCAATATATCAAAGAATCTAGTAATGCACACAAAGACAAAACACATTGCAATCAAGTATCATTATGTAAGAGAATTAGTTCAAGACAAAGAGGTGAAGATGGAATATGTTAACTCAAAGGAGCAAATTGCTGATATCTTCGCAAAACCATTACCTAAGGATGCTCATGAGTATCTAAGAGGTAAAATAGGGGTGATACCCCTATCAAAGGCTATGTAAGAAACAAAAGAAATGCCCTGCATCAAAGAAGTTGATGTTCATATAATACAAATTGATGCAGTGGATCTTACCTCAGGAACTGCCTAAAGTAATCATAGAGCTAAAACTTCAAATTAGTCACAACCAAGGTGATAGGGAGAAAATGAGGAATCTTCAAAGCTTATATCTAAATATTTTAAGGATGACAATTTTTTGGTATAGGTCTTTGGCATTGTTGTCAAAGAGGGAGAAAGTACATTAAACTGATCATTTCATCCAAAGAAGAGTTTTACTAATCAAGTGCAAGACATAAATATGAGGAAGTCCTAAATCAATCTGCTAATCAAAGAGGGAGAAAGATATCAAGAATCAAGTCAGAATAAAGAGGGAGACATTGATCAGAGAGCTAGAAAGATCACATCAGAAGGAGATACTCTATTGATTAATCTAGAATAAAAGAAAGAGGGAGAAATCCTAATCTACCTATTAAGAGGGAGCTATAATAAGGAAATTAGAGGGAGTTTTAAGAAAGAGTTTTGTAAGCTAATCAGAAGATGGAAGTTATTGATAGAGGGAGAAATACAAGTTCTTTCTTTGGTATTGCCTCACTATTTTGACATAGTTAGACTAGTTTGCCATCAATGCCAAAGAGCGAGATTGTTAAAATTTGATTGAAAAAGAGGGAAATTGTTGAAAAAGATTATGAATTTCAATCATTGTTTTGTCACTGATGTCAAACTTGTTATTTTCTAGTAGGAAAATTGCTTATAAGATTCAAGTACTATCACTTAGTTGATTGGTGAGATTTAATCAACAAGATGTTGTGTGCTAAAATGTTGTCACACTTCTATGAATCATTACGTGTAAGAAAACTCAAGAATGAGCCCTCACAAATCGATCCATAGCTCTCTACTCATAGAGTGCAAGGGTTTGCAATGGAGGCCCTCAGTTTGACCTATTTTTGTGCCCATGCAAGTACACCATGAGATGAGAGATTCAAAGAGGAAAAGCAAGAATGCTAGTCTCCATGATCTTCAAATATGCATGAAAATTCATGGGTGTCTAACATGAGGAGAGGGCTCTCCCTTATAAAAGAAATTATGGAGGTGAGAGGCTTCTCACAACCAATATGGGATAATAGAGCTTGATCCATGTGAGACAAAATTCCACCAATGAGAAAAGAGGAGTGGTTGAGAAGAAAGTGGTGAACCATGTGAGACAAGATTCCACCAATTAGAAAAGAGGAGTGGTTGAGGAGAAAGTGGAAAGATAAATCCCACTTAGATCACATTTTTAAGTGTAGAGAAATTAAATAAAAAGAATTTATTTTATTTTTTTTTTTCATCAAAAGAGATATTTAAGTGGGATTTTTATTTAATTAAAAGGGAGCAAGTTCTTTTTAATTAAATAGAAGATATTTAATTAAATTAAAAGAGAGGTTTTTCTCTTAATTAATTAAATGTGGATGAACTGTTTAATTAAAAGAGAGGCTTTCTTTTAATTAAATGGGGATTTTATTTTATTTTATTAAAAGAGAAGATTTTCTTTTAATTAAATAAGACTTGGGGTAAAATGATCAATCTTAGAAATGAAATAAATCGAATTTGATCAAGAAAATTGATTTGAATTGATTGAATAAAATATTACAAACCATTGATTCAAAAAATTTGATAAATTGAATAATGGGGGCCCATAGTCTAGGCGACCATTTTTGGGTGCATACATTTGCCCCTCTTTGACTAATGTGTGATCGATTCGGGAACACATGTAGTTAAAGAAAGAAATTGAAGTGTGAGGTCAATTTGGGATCACAAAACAACCCAAATGTGTGGTCAACTCGGGAACACATCAGGACAAAGAATACAAATAAATTTTAACTTGAAAAAGTCGAGGATAAAATTGATAAGACTGAATCAAGGAAAGAAATTGATAATTACTGCTCCCTCGTGATCGAAATCGAAATGAGATAGAGGAGAAACAATAAATTGATAAATTTGATCAAATCGAACAAAAGATAAGGTTCTTGATGTAAGATGAAAGATATAAGAATCATAGAACCAAGGTAGATCATCAAGCATGAAATATTATGCCCCAAAGGTGATTTAGAAGAAAAGAAGTGGGGAAAAAGAAAATGGAAGATAGAAGTTTGAAAGATATGGAAAGAAATAGAAATAAGAAAAGAAAATGCTCCAAAAATCAATCAACTGTTTAAGATAGAAATTTCAATTGAGATCACGAAAGAAAATAAGGAAATGAAGATCAAAATGTGACCACAATTGATTAAATGTCCACAATAAAGATGAAAGGAGAACCCTCTCAAACTCATAATGCAGCCTAAAAATGCAAACTAACATGAAGTCTAATAATGCAAGCTACATAAAATGCAATGGTGTACTTGCAAAAGAGCAATTGTAACATAGGATTTTGTGTTCATCATTCATTAGAGAATGTAAAAGAACTTATTTTCATCATTGGGCCATTATTAACGGACATCAAAAAATCACACAATCATCACTAGTTACAAATGTAACTATGAAGATATGAATGCGATTTATATTGGATTGAAATGTGGAAAGATTCTAACATAAGCATCAAAGACATAAAGGTCAAGATGACTTCGATGTTAGCTTACCCAATTTAATATAGAAAAACTATGCTTGCATCAAGGCATAGATGCCAAGATGACTATAAGAATGGTTGTGCAAAAACAATGAAGGATGATGTCTCAAATCTCCTAAGTGTTTCAAGGGGACAACAAAAGACACTCTAGAGTTCAAGACCACACCCGCAAGCAAAAAAAACAAATAAAAACATGTCCCATGCCCCAAGTCCTCTAGCGATGCATCCCAGAGAGACTTATCACACAAGGACACTCAACAAAAATCAATAACAGTCAGCACACAAAGAAAAGATCATGACATAAGTCAAGCATTAAGTGTTGTGTTTAAAAATTTAAGTGTGTTAACTGATACTGAGTTCTGAGGACAAGGATCAAATGCTTGCAGGAAGGTAAGATCACATGATGATACTGGGTAAGACCAAACCAATAAGTGTTGAAAAACACTCGATGTCAATGGGCGTTGAAAAACACCATTTGCGAGGTGTCCTAAAGACTCACACATCTAAGAAACCAAAGCTAACATAGTTATGCCCCCTAGACAAAGACCAATTCCAAAGCAAGGTAACAAGGACAAGGCAAGGTGGAGAAAGGCTAAGTGTCGAGGACATGTGCTAAGAAACAGGGGTGCAAAGGCCTCAAGTAGCGCCCGTTTCCAAGTTTTCACCACTTGGATTTTATTTTTTATTTTTTATTTTTTTAATTTTTTTAATTTTTTACCAAGGCACCTGTTTCCTGGTTTTCACCAAGGCACTTTTTCTTTTTCTTTTTTGAATTTTTGAATTTTTTTTTTTTTTTTTAATATTTTTGGAATATATAATTTTTTTTGAAGATACATCAAAGTGCCTTTTGCTAGGTTGTCACTAAGATGATCATTTTTTCAGGACATTTTTCAATGTTTAGAATTTTTACAATATATCATTTTTTTGGATTTTTTAAAAATATATCAATTTTTTTTGGATTTTTTTCAGGATCAATAAATATGTACAAAGATACCCCTAGACAGAATGGGCATTAAACTCTTAAGCAAGATCACATCGTGCAATCCCAATGTCTAACAAGGTGGAGGAGATGATGAAGCAATAAGCTAATGGATATTATGGATAAGCAAGGAGTGTATGAAGCAAGTGAAAGTGATCTTCAAAGCTTGACTCCTCAAGAGTACCCAAGCTAGGGAAAATTTTTCATGTAAAGAACATTTGGACAAGAAATGAAAGACCGGTATAGGATAATTCAAGAAAGCATAATGTAAAAGTGGGAAAGATGCAATCCAAAGAAGTAGACATGTCAAGAGACTTTATAGCATCATATTTTACTCTATTTTATTAGATCAAGACCAAACGGGTAAATGGGAAAAGGGTAGCAAAAGTCTAGAATGAATGGAGGAAAATAGATATGAAGGCTAAACATGAAAGGAATAAAAACAAGATCATCATAAGATATCTCACAAGATAGCCAAATGTTTGTCTATAGGTCAACATTGTCAAGATCAAAGAGAGAAGACGAAATGAATGAAAGATGTAGAAGAACTACACATGATGCCTATTTGTTAGGTTTTCATCATGGTACTTATCCAAGGCACCACAAGGGAGTGGTTTTCACCATAGGATGAATTTATTTCTCTTTACTTTTGCTACCAAGGTGCCTGATTACCAAGTTTTCACCAAGGCACATTTTCAAAATTTTCATTTTTTTTTCTTTCTTTTTTTTTCAATCTTTTTCAATTTTATTTGGAAGAAGTCAAGCTTTTGAGATAATGCTCTTTGAATGTTTAAACCATGATATACAAAGGAATTCAAATGATATGCTCAAAGATGCTAATAGGGAAAGGAAGATGGGAGACAAAAATGGAGGATATGGCTTTATGCGAAGTGAGTGAGATTGAAAAATGGAAATGAAGGCAAGATCAACGTCAAAACACACCTTGAAGGGTGGTGAAAGGATGGAGAAAATGTGAATGAAGGAATATGTGAAGGAATATGGTGAGTGGATAGAAAAGGTTGCAGTTTAGGCACATGGAATGGAAGAATGCTTTTGGAAGATGATGACGGGAATTCTTTGGAAGCTTGAATGTCAAATTTAATTGTCGTTCAACATTAGACTCTCTCAAGAGAGATTTTGAAATCCATATAGCCTTAGGCTTCTTTTCATTTCTTTTTGATGATTTAGAGATAATATCTTCAATGATGGATTTTGGAACCCATACTTGTCTTGTAATTTTTTTCTTAGATATCTCTTTTGACTTAATGCCCCCATATCGATTAGAGGAGACATGGTGGTCTTCTTTTTTATATGGATTCTTGAATTGCTTCTTTTTCTTGTATTGAACATTCAAGTTACTTCCAAAAGACTTGGGACTTGTGGAAGAAGAAGGATGATATGACTGGTTTAGGTGAGTGGGTGGATGAAAAGGATTCAAGGATATGAATCTATGTTGATCTTGAAGAAAGATAGGAGAGGGAGGGACATAAGAACCCAAAATGGATGAAGAACTAGGAGAATTGGGAGGGGAAAGTGAGGGGACATAAGGACCCAAGATGGAAGGAAAATGTGAAGGATTTAGTATTGGTGGGGGAGGTCCAAGGATGGATGCAGAAGGTGCAAAAGGATAATCAATAAGTTCATTAACATGTATATGACAATCAAGGACATCAGCATCTTTAGAGTGAGCATCAGGATTTTCAATAGGAACATAAACATCTTTAATAGGAGCAACTTCGTTGATAGGAGAACTTATAGCTTGAGAAGACTTAGGAAGAGTAGAAAGTGGAAGGGAACATGGAGTGGTAGAACAAGAAGATGGAAGACTTTGATCTTGGCAAGGATCTTTGGATAACATAAGCATAGAATTGTTCTCTTGATTTTCAATAGGCTCAACATTGGAAGTATCAACACTATTTTTAATAACCTTAATGGAAGTATCATCTTTGGAAGGCACAATTGTATTAAGGTCATTTTTATTGTCAATAAGCTCAACAGTGTAAGTAGTATCTTGATCTTGCTTAGGAGAAGACTTAAGACATGGTAGAATGAATGAGAAAGGGCATAAGGGATCAAAAGAACCATGAAATGTATCAGAGACATCATGAAAAGGATTGGATGACATGGAAGGTTCTTGATCTTGATCTTTTTTTATATTCTTTTCTTTATCATTTTTAGAGTCCTCTTGACATGGAGCCACTCCTACGGAGAAGGAAGCATGTTGGAATTGTATGGAAGACTTTGGAATAGATGATGAAGGACTAGCTGAAGTAGGCATTATAGTGCATGAAGGCTTAGGCTCTTTAGGTTTAGCATTGTCAAAGGTATTTGTAGCCAAGTGAAGGTTAGCTTGAGTTTCTTTAAGAGGTAGCCCTTGAGGATAACTATAGGGAACTGCATGAAAAGCATTAGGATCTTTGTTGGACGAATGATTGGTAGAAGATTTGAGAGTCTCAGAATCTTTAGGGAATGTATGGATAGTGGAGGAACTAGAAGATGGAAGGGGAGCATCAAAAGACAAAGGTTCAACATTAACATGATCTTGCTCAAGAGTGTAATCTTTATTTTCAGCATGAGGGTCCTTAGAAGAGGAACTCTTATCCCATTGATGTTGTATTTCAGCACAAAAAAATGCTTTCTCTTCATCAAAAAATGTAGATTTATCATTTAGGTATTGTTCACAAAATTTATCAATGTTGTTTTCAAGATTTGATTCATGTGAACTACCATCAATATCTTTTCGTGACTCATCCCCTTTAAGCACAAGCATATGACTAGGAGGACTTTTAGGAACTGTTGGAATGTAATAATCATCACCATCATAATCATTGTCACTAGAAGAATTATAGATAGGGATATCACAAGACTTTTCATGTTGTTCATTAAGATCTATCTCAATAAGAGGAATATGGCTCTTGATAGAAGTAGAAGAAGAATGATATTGTGAAGAAGAAGTAGGTGAAGACCTAGATTGATGATATTTAGAAGAATCATGGTAAGATTTAGAAGATGAAGAATGTGAATGATATTTGGAAGAAGCATGATAAGACTTAGAAGATGAAGAATATGAAGGATATTTAGAAGAATCATGATAAGACTTGGAAGATAAGGAATTTGAACGATATTTAGAAGAATCCTGATAAGACTTGGAGGATAAAGAATCTATATGATATTTAGAAGAATCATGATAAGACTTGGAGGATGAAGAATCTGTATGATATTTAGAAGAATCATGATAAGACTTGGAAGATGGAAAATATTTGGAAGAAGGATATTGTGATTTGATCTTGCACATGATCCTAGCAAAGGTGTCTGACTTATCCATTTTTTTAATCATTTTTGTTGCAACATTAGCATCCATGCATCTATTGGAGCGACAACACTTTTCAAATTCAAGAAGGACGTGGATTTCATCTGAGCTCAAATGAGGATCCCTAAAAAGATATCCAAGATCCATGGTTCTAGAAGAAAAAGAATCAAGCATAGAAGAAGAGAAAGAATGAATAGAAGAAGGTAGACTATATGATAATAGGAAGAAAAGAATCAAAAAGACATGAAGAAAAGCAAGAATAGAAATGGGAGATTAGAAAGACATGAAAGATGAAGAAGAAAGAAGACCAAGAGTCATTTTGAGAAATTTGATACCATTTGAGATCATTTGAATGTTGAGAAACATGTAATAGCACTTGTAATCAACATGAAAGAAAAGTTACTAGTTGATAGGATAACCCTAAGAAACGTTGGTACCAAACTAGGATAGTAAAAGCACTAACTTGTCCAAAAGAGATGTGATAAGATAGAATTTTGCAATAGGCATAAATCAACACTGCCACAGAGGTGCTCACAACTTTGGGTGAATACCCTAGCACATATGGACCAGGAGGATGATTGACCCAAATTAAAAATAATTAAAATTGAACTTTGATGAAAGTGAATGGACAAGAGATTACTAAGACTTTCCAAGTGTAATATCAAAGGATCCAAGTGTATATCTTTCTCAATAAGGACAATTTCTATCTTACCAACTCCAAACAAGGTCTCTTGTGAAATCAATGATTACTAATTCAAGAGGTCAAAGCACAATAACCCATGGTGCAAAAAGGCTTTTAACAATGAGAAAAGTAGCCTAATCCAAATAGGACCAACCTAGAGAGACTACAAATAATGGGATAACAAAGTTATTCGATCGTAAAGTCTCAACTCAAGAACTCAGATTTTGTTCATTTTAAATATCCAACTAGATGTATCAATAGATTCTTTATCATAAACCAAGCACACAAGATAGAAAATAGGGATTTGAAGCAAACAGTCTTCAAACAATGAACAAGGGGCAAAGCAACCTTGCGCATGAGCAATCAAGTGACTTAGTTTATGCTAATCCTTAGGAGAGCTAATCGTGTATGTTCTCAAAGAGTTTCACAATCATTGCATACATCCCTAAAAAATAAAAGTTGGCCTCTCTAAGGTTTTTAGTAATGGTTTGACTTTGCAATTTTTATGATTCACAGGGGTGACCTCCAATCCCGACGCACTAAGGTTTTGACACAGTCTGAGAACTTAATCTTCAAGAGCTGCTAGGGAGATCTGATAACCCACAATGAACCATACCCCATGGAGATTTCTTCCACGAGGACATTTATATAGAGATTGTTGCAACCACGGAAAAAGTGGCTATTACCGCTTGAGGTTTCGTCCGCAGTTTGCCCTGTATAGGGATTGTCTGCTATGGTTAACCCTCTCTAAAGGTGACTGACTCACAATAGTGGACCACAAGGGGACTTAGCTTTCAGATCCAAGGTTTTGACACCTTTTCACTTTTAGCCCAATCAAAGCAAGCAGATTAATCTGATACGCTAACTAAGATTATCTCAAGATCTATGATATCAACCCCTAGTGATCTATCAACCTCTCCGGAGAAAGGATGCCTCAATCACCAAGTTGAAGATCCATCTATCTAAGAGATTCTCAAAGTATCCTCCCCACCTACAAGGAATCCATCTTTGAGAGGAGTTTCACTAGGAACTCACTCCCTCAAGATCCACGAATAGTATTCATGGGGCCTAATTACTATGTGTGTATAGATGTTAATTCCCCAAAAGCAAATCTATCCAAGAATAATCAAAAAGAAGAAGGTGGTACACTTAACGCTTTAACTAATGCAAGGAGAGTCCAAAGATGTGGAACACTTAACCTCTCACACAAGCCAAAACGAGTCCTTAACTCAAAGATTAGTGAGTTCTAGAAAGCACAAGAGGGTTGCCAAGTGAAGCACTTAACGCTTCTATCCTGTACACCCCTCCTTTTTAATGTGGCGCTGATCTTGCAACCATGGGGTGGAATGAGGGGCCAGCGGATTCAACGAGTCCAATAACCCAATATAGCTATCTAAATCTATCACTAATAATCAAGCTTGCTAAATAAAAATTAATGGAGATTACAACCTAGTATCAATTATGCATGTGTTTGAAAAATAAAAGCATAAGCAAAACACACAAGCTAGACACATGAGGGGTTCATTTTAAGGTTCCAAATCAAAGTGTTATCAGTCAAAGAAGAATAGCTGAAGTCCTCGCAACGCGCTTTGTAGATCATACCTATTTTTAACAAATTTAGCACGTTTTTCCAATGAAATCACAACTTGCTGCTATGTTGTTCCAAAAAAATCAGAAAACACAGAAAAACCCAAAACAGTGAGCAGTTAGCAGAAAAAACCAGAAAAACATGAAAATCCCTGCAAAAAAAATACGAATAACCTAGTCAACATGATTAGACCTTTTTTTTTTGCTATGATTTCAAACCCAAAAATAGAAATGAAAAGAAGCGACCCCTACTAAAAACTAAAGAGCTTTCCAAAAATGTAAGAAATTTGAAAAAATCTCTTCATTTGTGCTCTAGGGACCCAATTTTTCAAAATAGGCTAGATTCATCAAATTGAGTTTTTGATCCTTAATACGCCCTCAAAATTCAAAACACAAAGAAAGAACCCCCCTTAGAATTCAAAAATATTTTTGAAAATGTAAATTTTTCTGAAAAATACGCTGATTTGCGATCAGAAATGGCTTTTTATGAAAAATAAAGAAAAATTCATAACTCACCCAAATCATATCGAAATGCTCTAAAAATAGAACTAGGACATGTTGGGCACATAACCAACCCACAAAAAAAAATTTAGAACCAAACTTTAAGTGGTTTAAAAGATATGATTGAATCTTTAAACCAACTAGATTTTTTGCCTGCAAACCAATCTATATATGGGTTGGCCTTAAAACCAAAGTGAAAAATTTACAAAAGAACTTGATTAGATCCAATATGCTGCTGTAAAAAATCAGAGATGAAAAATAAAAGCAAATAGAGCTAGAAACTTGATTCAAGCCCCACAGTGGGCGCCAAAAATGTGTGCTAAAATGTTGTCACACTTCTATGAATCATTACGTGTAAGAAAACTCAAGAATGAGCCCTCACAAATCGATCCATAGCTCTCTACTCATAGAGTGCAAGGGTTTGCAATGGAGGCCCTTAGTTTGACCTATTTTTGTGCCCATGCAAGTACACCATGAGATAAGAGATTCAAAGAGAAAAAGCAAGAATGCTAGTCTCCATGATCTTCAAATATGCATGAAAATAAGATCTAATCTATGAAAGCAAAATCTAATCTATAAATGTAAGATCTAAGCTAAAAGCCCATGATGGGTGCAAGAGAGAAAAAGACAAGAAAATAGAAGTTCTCCACAAAAAAATTTTGTATTCAAACTCCTTCAAAAATTGGTCTTCAAACCTGCAGCATAACGATAACATAATCATGGGTGTCTAACATGAGGAGAGGGATCTCCCTTATAAAGGAAATTATGGAGGTGAGAGGCTTCTCACAACCAATATGGGATAATAGAGCTTGATCCATGTGAGACAAAATTCCACCAACGAGAAAAGAGGAGTGGTTGAGAAGAAAGTGGTGATCCATGTGAGACAAGATTCCACCAATTAGAAAAGAGGAGTGGTTGAGGAGAAAGTGGAAAGATAAATCCCACTTAGATCACATTTTTAAGTGTAGAGAAATTAAATAAAAAGAATTTATTTTATTTTTTTTTTTCATCAAAAGAGATATTTAAGTGGGATTTTTATTTAATTAAAAGGGAGCAAGTTCTTTTTAATTAAATAGAAGATATTTAATTAAATTAAAAGAGAGTTTTTTCTCTTAATTAATTAAATGTGGATGAATTTTTTAATTAAAAGAGAAGCTTTCTTTTAATTAAATGGAGATTTTATTTTATTTAATTAAAAGAGAATTTTTTTTTTAATTAAATAAGACTTGGAGTAAAATGATCAATCTTAGAAATGAAATAAATCGAATTTGATCAAAGAAATTGATTTGAATTGATTTAATAAAATATTACAAACCATTGATTCAAAAAATTTGATAAATTGATAAATTGAATAATGGGGTCCCATAGTCTAGGCGACCATTTTTGGGTGCATACAGATGTAGCAAAAGCACCTAGAGAAAAGGTTGAGTTGTGATTATGTAATGAAGTACAAGGATTAGTTAAGATAGTGATGACATGATGTATTGATGTTCTACTTAAGGTTACAAAATGACTAGCAACACTTAGAAAGTTTAGAAGAATAAGTTAAACAAAGTTTTTCTACCAAGCTTGACTAAGTGGACAGTAGGTTCTGAGCAAAGTTAGTGCAAGTTGAGTAGAAAATCAATTGTAGCCGAGTGAAAGATAATTCTACTAGATGTCGAACAAGATAGTTGATGCTGAGTAAAGTTTAGTTGATGCCAAGAATCAATAAACTTTAGTTGATGCTAAGAGATTTTACAGTTGATGTTGAGTAACACAGTATGTGTCAAGCATCAGAAGATTAATAATGTCGAGCTATTGCATTATGACAAAGATTGAAGATTTGTCAAATCTAAGCCGACAACTTTATATTCTTGAAACTTGTGAACCATGAGGAAGATAATATTGATGAGCCAGTGTCACAGAATTTGATATAAACTATTTTTAGGTAAATTCAGATGGATTCTAGGAGAAGTTTCTAGAATAGACAACATATGAGGTAGATACATTGTATCCTACCTAATCCATCCAAAAAATGTAATTTGGACGATGGATAATGAGCAGAAAAATATTATAATTTCCCATTTATAGGAATGTTTGGTCATGAAGCAAAAGAGGTTAAAGAGGTTGGTGTCATGCGTGAGAACCTAAGGGAGAGAAGGAATTAAGGGTTTTACTTCATCAAGTGACCCAAGAGAAGAGTCTATAATGGCATGATAAGCAAGAAGGCTTAAGGAGATGAATTCTTAAAGGGTGAACAAGCTGTCAGAGCTACAAAGTATAAAAGCCAAGCAGAATTGGGGACTGAACAAAGATCTGTAATCTACAAATGAAGATGTAATTTGTATCAGATCAAAGCTCAATTGTTACTCTCTAACAATTGTATCAGTCTAGGGTAAGTCCTTTGGATTAAGGTTGACCTAATAGTCATTGGAAAATCCTTTAATAGGGTGGCATTCCAAGTGAATGACCTAAAGTCCTCTAACAAGGCTCACTTTTAATAGGGTCATTGAAATCCCTTAACTGGGTCACATTTAACAGTGTGTATTGTAACCTTTAATAGGGTTGGCCTTTCATAGGACATCACTTCAAAAAAGTCAAAAGGAGTAGCATATTACTGGTGGTTTTTCCTAAATTGAGTTTCCATGTAAATCATTGTGTCAAGTGTGTTGATGAATGTGTTGTGTTTCATGCTTTACATTTTTGCAAGTTGATTTGACAGTAACATACAAGTTTTAGTAAATACGCAATGGATGCATGCATGGGTATGAATGTTTTATGGGTTCACTGAATTGTGAAAAAGTTTTATTTATACATTTGGACCTTAAATAATTGTATCACCCCCCTCTTAGTTATTCTAAAGTAATTCCAACAGCTAGGTCCACCTTGTCAAAGGTTTTACAAAACATACAATGAAGTGTGTATTAGGTTAAGAGATTTGACAAAGACTATTAAGTCTACCTTGTTAAAGAATTTAACTAATGCATCTATTAGGATGAACTAGTGGTCAATCTTTGATATTCCTTTGAAATGTAAAGATCACCATGTTGTGATAGATAAATCTTTGTTGTCCCTTATATTGCTTGTAGCCTTATTAATTCGCACTTTGGCTCTTCATATTTGCTTCATACTTACTTCATTTGGATATGATATAATCCATTACATATATAGAAATCCAAATAAAAAATCATTAGAGTTGGCTACAATACAAGTTACCATAAAAATCACACAGTCGGCCCAACTACTAGCACTTAGGTTCTGAAGATAGAGTTAGGGATGTTTGATACTCGACATCCATTATTGACACTTGACATCATCATGCACTTGGTAGATGTAGAAGTTCAATCCATTCTAATCACATCAAAGTAGCTTGAACTCGGTCAGCACTATGTGACTTGGTGAACACTGCAAAACTTGGCATATAAAATGAATCACTTGGTTGACATTTCGTGGCATAGTCAACACTAACATTGCAAGCTCACTATAAACTGAATCACTTGGTTGACACAGCTTGGCTTGGTCAACACTAACACTGCAAGCTCAACATATAAACTAAATCACTTGATATTGAGAGATTGGTAGATATTAGAGAGCATAATTAATACTATGCAATTTGGTTAATACTGTGAAGCTTGATTAGCATTGGCATTGATCAACTCGATAGATACTACTTGCCATTCACCAAGTAAAGATTCTAGGATTTGGTAGCAACTATAGAACTCAATAACAACTATATAACTAGATAGCAACTATGTAACTCGATAGCTACTATATATATAGATTGCTTAACTCGGTAGTAACTATAGCACTTGGTTAATATTGTAAACTAGAAGATAAGCTTGGTAGCAACTGTAGAGCTTGACAATAGCTTAACCAATTGACTAAGAGTCACTAATAAAAAAAATTTGAACTTAATGTCAACAATCTCCCTCTTTGGCATTAGTGACAAAAATACTTATTGATCCAAAACTAAATGCTCAGAATTTGAAATCTAAAACATTCTTTTATCTCCTTTCTATGTCTATAACTTGGTAGCATACCCTATTTTTGAGATTTTTCAAAATTGCTTTTGTAAAAGATGTTTTATGATTATCTGTACATGAATTATGTTGCTCCCCCATACATATATTTACATATCTCATATACTCTTCTCCCCAATACTCTTCATCATAATATACATTATATTATACTCCTCCCCCTTTTTGACATAAATTCCAAAGGTTTATCTATTACATGTTGATGCCAAAATGTGACAAGAAGTCAGAATGTACCTTCAAAATCAATGTCATTGTCTTGTCCCAATTTTCCTATAGCACTTTGCTAACATGTAATTCAATCTGCACTTCTACTGATAACTCCATCATGTGATCAGATATGGAGAATTTGTGGTCATGGATGAGAGTGTTGGCATGTGCAATGTATTTCTACAATACATCCATGTTTGGAAGAGTCTTTCCTTGGATTTTTGCAAGTTTGGCCCTAATCCTAGCTTCTTCCCTTAATAATTCTTCTTGCAAATTTGTAAAATATCTAATCTTGGAGTAGTGAGAAGAACTATAGATTGGGTCAAATGACAATTGGTGTGCACTTGCCTTTAAGTCCATCTATCTTAGATAATTTTTTCTTGATCCCTTGGGTGAAGATAGATGTATCACATAACTTGCTAAATAATGAAGTTACATTGTTTGTAGATATTTCCAATGTATTAAGAAAAATAGAAAATTCTACCTGGTTTATAGCAATTTTCTGTGCTACTTGTTCCAATACTTTGGTTTCAAATTTCTGTTCTACTCTCTGTAGCAACTTATCGTGTCCATTTAGATCTTCATTGAATTTTTGGACAAATTCTACCAATTGATTGAAAATAGGTTGTGTACTATCAACCTCTATACTCAGTGCATTTACAAATATATCTTTTATATCCTCTAGCACTTGTGTCTCCTTTCTTTTCTATTCCTTAAGCATTTCTTGCTTAGCTCTCTTCTCCAATAGTTTCCCTAGGATGTTCATCTTGTCAGTAGTGAGGGTAGTGATATCCTAGTTTGGAATAAGAATATCCTCCTCTAAATCTATTTCCTCTTCTTCATCCTTTTCTTTTAGAGTGTGTGAAACAATTTTCTTACCCTTGTTTGATATTTCAGTACTTGGTTGAGATTGATTCTCAACTGTCATTGTACTTCCTATTGACACATTTGGAATAGTAATAATTATGGAAATTGAGGGACTAGAAATAAAAGTAGATATTGTATTGATAGTAGAAATACCTTTTTGTTGCATTATCAGATTTGATGATGAAGGCTCTAGCTACTTGGTAGATGAAGTATTGATCACTTCAGTCAATGTAGTACTCAACTAAATAGGTGTAGAGATTGGTTGGGTGTTTGGTGTTGCACTAGTTACCACAAACAACTTAGTAGAAGCATTCTCAAATCTTGATGGCATTAAATATTTTCTCAGTGAGTGAGGAAATGAGGCCATTGCTGCTACTACAATCTTTTTTGGGTTAGTTTCCTCAATACTCTATATCTCGGGGAGAATTTCCTCCATAGCTTCCTATTCTTCTTCCTTATCATCTAGATTTAAATCTTCTATTTCCATATCTTCTTCATCATCATTGTCATCATCCCTGTCATCTCATCATCTTTGTCATCAACGTGAACAACAAAGTCACTCAATTGATGTAGTTGAAATATGTTCTTGCATGTGGTAGTGGTAGATTTTACCATAGATTTTATGTCTTTCATCAGCATAAGACGTGTTGAACTTAGGTGTCAGCTTCTTTTCATTTTCTTTTAAAACTTCTTTCACCTTTTTATTGCTAAGACTCAGCATAAGCTATCTTAGTGTCTGCTCACATATGTCCATGAATTTTTTCTTTGTATTCTACCATTTTGTCTTGATGGCTTGAAGAAGTGCATCACAAACTTTTGGAGAAATCTGATCTGGTGAGTATTTCCACTTACCCAGTTTAGATAATAGAATGTCTTCAATTTTTCTCTTCTCCTTGGGGTTCCTAGTTTCATATTTTAAAGATTTGAAACTATTCATACCAGAACCTTCTTTCATCTTCTTTATCCTTTCTTGAAGTGTACAAGGAGATTTTAGAAATACAATTTGGTTGTCATCTTCCTCTTCTCCTGACTTCAATTTCTTCTTGGATTTTGATGTTCTTCTTGTGAATACAGTAGTGGATGATTTAGTAGGTTTGGTTACAATAACATTTACTTTCTTCTTTAGAGGCTCTCTTCCTCAGACTTGGTTTATTCTTCTTCATGCTTTATATCATCTTCTTCCACATTATCTCCTTTTCCCTTTGTTAGCAAGAGAGTAGGATTGGCTTGCTTCATTTTTGCTATCCTCTTTTTGCCTTTGTCAACTTCCTGAGGAATCTTAATTTCAAATTCTATTATAGCCTTGGCCTCTTCATAAGTTCCAAAATATGGTGCCTTTAGATCCATAGGCTCATTCAACAAAGCCTCAATAATATCTTTTGTATCATCAATGTTAACCTCATACTCAAGAGGCTTAACACTTGTTATCGTTGGTCTAACTGCCTAAATGTTCACTCTATGAAACTCTACCACAAAATAGATATCATCTTTGTAGTCCTCTACCAGTTTCTTTGGTATCCTATATCTACTATTCATCTTTTTACAGATTATTGTTGGATTCTCTAATGCTTTCTGTGTTCTTATTAAACTGATTCAATAACAACTCAACAAGGTCAAATGTCATGTTGTTTTTCACCACCTTGAGAGTCAAATCTACTGCCTCACATGATACACTGTTGAGACAATTGGAGTATAGATTTTGTGGGCAATGACATGAATTGCAAACTTCAATTCCATGTTTGTGATTTTTTTGATTTTCATTCCTCTGCCATCCCACTTGGCAAGACTTTTCTTTGACAGTTCCGCTTGACGTAAGGTTTTGGTCACCTTGTCTTTATTTAACATTGGAAGATCAATGATTTAGTGAATCATCTTTCTTGTGATCAAAATGGGCTGATCCAATTATAACCTTCCATTGTGTAATCAACTCAGGATGAATCTTATCCATTTTTCTTGAAAATACGTTGGCATATGCAAAATATGTGTCAAGCCCTTTCCTTCCAAATGATGATGCTAGGTTTTTAGAGTGCCATTTACACTTTACTGATTTAATGCCTCATGCCTTTCATCTATGCCTAGCTCTTGAATAGAACAGTGATAATAAGAGCATATGTCATGCACACGTGAGACCTATGAAGGAATTTGATATTGTGTACCTACTGGGTCTGGGTCTAGAGATTCACTAATTGTTAGACTGATCTTGAATGTTGGAAGCTGACATTTTGTTCCTCAAACCAATATTTTTTATCCTTTCTTTGTTTTTGTGCTGGAGGATGCCATACTCGGTAGGGTCTTTGTAGGGTTTCAAAATACTTAGAGAAATATTCCAACAACAAAGTCACAGATAGATTGGAAGCATAGAAATCGCTCTTCGCAAATAGCTCTAAAAAATTCATAGTGAAAAATGAATTCAATTTTCTTCCTTTTAACAAATTTTAACTTTTCAATCACCATAAATGCTTTGGTATGATCACTCACTTGGTGATAGCCTGTCTTCCACTCGATTCTATTTTCAATGCTCGATAGACATTCATAGCTCAAAAGTCTCAACGTCGCTCAGTAGAGTCTCCAATAATTTAGAGTCTACACATATTTTTTCAGTGTAACCTGACCTTGCTTGGTAGGGTCTTGTGACGCAACCTAGCTCAATAAGGTCTTGAACCTTCACATCCACTCAGTGATCCTTGTGCATTTTGAATGCTGGTATGGATCTTTTCTTCTAGCTGGCTCGAACTAATGATAGATGTTTGCTTCATAATCTTAGTTCTAGTTATTCCCTTAGGAATTCAAGTTGAAATGCTTGAGTCACCCAACTCTTGAGTGACATTTAATTCATGACTAGTACTTTCATTTTTAGGAGACTTTGTCACCCATTGCTGCTTCACTTGCTTTATGATATTGTCATCTTTGGCTTTCTTTTCATCTTCAACTCTTTTGGTGTTCATACAGTTCTTGGTAAGGTGTCCAAGTTCTATACAAATGAAACATCTTCTAGAGGTGTCTTTTTTCCTCACATGATGTTTCACATAATTTGTTGCAATGTTCCCAAATTCTCCATAATAGTGGCATCTACACCATGTATTGTACCCATCCAGATATAGCTTTTACAATTTGTTCTACTAGATTCAATTTCTTAGTTTTGAACTCTAAAGATTTGTGTCCTTGTTTGTTGCAACTATAGCATTTTCCTTCAAACTTAGATTTCTCCTTGCATTCACTTGCTTTGTGTCCATGCTTATTGATATTGTAGCACTTTCTATTGAATCTTGGTTTTTCATTGCTTCAACAATTGTTTGATGTATGACCTATCTTACCGCAATGAATGCAAGTAGGCCTTGTATTCTTTTGAGCTCCTTGCTTAGATGATTCTCCTTCTTTTGTCTAACCTAATCCTACTTTTCCTTTGTGACTATACTAATTTTTCTCATTTAGTTGATTCATGCTTTCTTAAGATTTCATCATCCTTTCATTGGTTTGACTTTTAGTGTTTAGATCATTATGTAATCCTTCATTCTCTGATCTTAGATTCACGAGTTCTTCATTTTCACCAGTGAGTTGATCAATAAAATCTGCTTTCTGAATGGATAGTTGATTGATTTCATTGTTCTTTTCTTCTATCTCTTCTATGACTTTATCCTTTTGTTCCATAACTTCACATAGTCTGACTGATTGGATTTCTTGTTCTCTTTTCTTTTCAACTTTCTTACTTGTTCTTGGAGAGTAATATTATTCTCAAGTAGGTCTTTTATTGTATCATTGGCTTCATCTAATTTTTTTAAGGATAGATATCTTCAATTCTTTCTTCAATGTAGAGATTGTCATTAGTTTGTTTTGCCAATTCTTTCCTTCTTTGCAGAGATTGAGAAAGATGCACCTTTACTTTTCTTAGATTTCCAATAGCCAATTCCAAATCCAACTTGTTATTCTCAATAGCCTTTTCTAGCTTGTATACCTCCATTGCCTTTGACCTTTTCTCAAGTTGTTAAACTTCTTCTTTGAGAACCAAGAGCTCTGATACTGCTTGTTAGAAATATTAGATAGGCAATGTTATTGAGAGCGGAGGGTTGAATTAGAAGCCAATAAAACTTTAACTTTATTTCACCAATTAATCCTTCATATAATATTTTGATCTAATTGCATGTATGAAAGAACGAAAGTATTAAAACATTCATAACACTTTGACACAAGATATGATGACACAAAAACCTTCCAAATAGAAAGTAAAACTAGGGTGGGGATGATACCCACAAGCTTTAGTATTGTAGTATAAAGTTGGCTTGTTAAGGATTACAATTGATCACTTCTAATGATCTACCCTATTAGGAGCAAAAAGGACTGCTAGGTCCACCAAGTGAAAGGTTTTACAAAACATACAATGAAGTATGTACTTAGTTAAGAGATTTGATAAAGATTGTTAAGACTACCTTGTAAAAGGATTTAACTAATACACCTGTTAGGATGAACCAGTGGCTGATCTATGATTTGCAACTTTGATTTGTTGGTTGAGATTCCTTTGAAATGTAAAGATCACCTTGTTGTGATAGATAAATCTTTGTTGTCCCTTATACTGCTTGCAGCCTTAACAATTCACACTTCTCCTCTTCATATTTTCTTCATACTTACTTCATTTGGATATGATATAATTCATTACATATAGAACAATCCAAATCGCAACTCATTGGAGTTAGCTACAATACAAGTTTTCATAAAAATCACAAAGTAGGCCCAACTGCTAGCACTTGGGTTTTGAAGACAAAGTCGGTGATATTTTGATACTTGGAAACCATTGTCAACACTTGGCATCGTCATGCACTCAATATACATAGAAGTTCAATCTATACTAATCACTTCAAAGTAGCTTGAACTCGATCAACATTTTGTAACTTGGTGAACACTATGAGACTTTGTATATAAATTGAATCACTTGGTTGACATTGCATGGCTCAGTCAACACTAACACTATGAGCTCAGTATAAACTGAATCACTTGGTTGACACACCTTGGCTTGGTCAACACTAACACTATGAGCTTGGCATATAAACTAAATCACTAGATACTAAGAGCTCAATAGATATTAGAGAGCATACTATGCAACTTGGTTAATACTATAAAGCTCAATTAGCAATGGCATTGATCAACCCGCTAGATACTGCTTGCCATTCACTAAGTAAATATTATAGAATTTGGTAGCAACTATAGAAGTCGATAACAACTATATAACTCGGTAGCAACTATATAACTTGGTAGCTACTATATACATAGACTACTTAGCTTGGTAGTAACTGTAGCACTTGGTTAATATTACAAACTGAGAGATAAGCTTGGTAGCAACTATAGAGCTCCGTAGTAGCTTAAGCAATTGACTAAACTATGTGAGTCACTAAGAAACAAACTTTGACCTTAATGTCAACAAGGGGTACTTTCAATAATAAATTTGCATGGTTTGAAAGGGAAACCAAATCAAAGTATGGTTTGAGTGTATTTTTAATAATTTTATTTATCAATACTTTGCACTAGATGTCAAATAATAATTCAAATTTAAAATGGTTTGACATTTTGGAAATGATGAAAAAGAGTGGTATTGGGATAAAGGTAGTTGGCACATGAGAACAAATTAGAGATGTGGCACGAGTATTCATGATAGTAAAGGCCTTTATGAATACTTAGTGCAACTTACTTTTCTACATAAGTGTTTCTATATTTTTAAATTTTTCCTTTGGTTTAGAGCTTTGAGAGGAGCAAGATTTGTGTTGAAGGTCACTTTAATGGGGGGGGGATTTGTTGCGTATTAAGCCATTGATGATAGATGATAGTGCCCATAAATTACTAACCTGTTATATGCTTAAGGAAGGGGGAATTGATTTTATTTATGGAGGTATTGAATTGGTTTGATGAGAGTTATTCCCAACAATTTGATAATTCCTGGGATAAAAATAAGGTGAGGGTTAATGGTATTACATTTTAGGTGTTCGAGGAAATTATTTTGTTAGTGATGGGTCTTGCAATGAAAGGGATAAATGGAAGAAGGTGACTCAAGTTATAGACAATGCTAGCCTCAATCCCTTTTTCTAGGAAGGTGAAGAACTCATTTGCCATTGTGGAGGGTTTCTACGTAATAAGCTCCCTAAGCCATGAAATGAAGTTTTTTTGGTGTTGATGAAATATTTAACTCTGGAAGGGAGGTATGGTGTTTGCTACTACTATCATTTTTTCCTATTAAATTACTTACGCCATCATGATTATATTTATATTCCATTCTTCCTATTACATGAAGTAGTTGATACTATTTTTGATGTTAAGGATAAAATGAAAAAGGGGTTGATTATACTATTCTCCACTAAGAGTTGATGTTATGTCTTTACTAATTCCATCTAGCTTTGGTACCCCTAGAATTGTGGAGGTTGATATCCCATCTTTGTATAACCCCCACCCCCACCACATCCCCCTAAGAATCACCAGCCCTAGAGCCCTGGCCCTTAACCTTCTCCTAGTGGGTCCCCTTAGGAGAGGAAGATTTCTCCCTTGGTAATAAAGAAAAAATGGAGAAAGGAAAGGAGAAGGAGCTGGAGGACTCAGAGGATGAGGTAAGAGGTGGGAGGAGAAGGTCTGGTAGAATTGTGAAATTTAATGTAAAAAGGAAGTTGTGGGCCAATGCCCTGTAAGATGAGGGCTCATATTCTGATGAGACTGCCCATCCCAAACATAGAGTGAAATAGAAGACTTTAAACTATAGCTTGGGGAATAAGGAGGTGGAAATCTTAGACTCTTCTATGTTTGGTTTGGGTGAGGTTAAAGGTGTCAAAGAGATGACCCATGTCTCTAATCCCATTACCATTGGTAGAATGGAACTTACACAAGACCAGTTCCCTAATACTATGGACATAGCCCCTTCTCCTACGATGGTTTCTTTCCAGCTAGGGTGATGCCTAAAGATAAGATTATTGCTAACCTCCAGGTTTTGTAGGACAATGTCATGGACATGGTGGATGGTAATCAAAGTGGTAAACTGGAGGTTACTGAGGAAACCCATAATCTGAATGTCAAAGATCTAAGTGAGAGTCTATAGGCTTTGGAGGAAAAGGTTAGACTATTGTCTAAGTTCACCATTAAGGTGACACATGTCGCGACCACTACTCTGCACCTATTGAAGCATAACGCGGAGGAGGAGTTGACCCACAAGGCCTCCGAAATGTTGTTTGATTTCTGGCAAAAGATTTGGCCAAAATCCTCCTTAAACAAAAGGATGAGAAAAAAGCCTAATTAGGGCCTGCTACTTCTTTTTTTTTTTTTTCCCATTTAATGGTTTGCTGGTATTTGGACCTAGTTATTGAAAAGGTTGTCATGCCTATGTTTAAGAACATTTTAGCTTATGGTACTATTCTAGGCTATCTTATTAGGATGCATGTAGACTTTATTATTATGTTCCTTTATATCATGTTTTTGTTTTGATAAGTAGTTTTAAGGGGGTTTTCTATTGTTGGTAATCTGCTGGTAGTTGGCCAATTTATCTTTTGTATATGCTAGCCCCCTTGTTTAGCTACTTTATAATTCAAAAACAATTGGTCCATTTCTCTACATTCTTTGGAGTGCTTGATTAACTAACCCTGTTCACTATGAACATTGGTTTGGGTATTAATATCAACTATGACAAAAATGACATGTACAATTCTTCAAAAGGATAGTCAAATCATCCATATAAATGATGATAGACTAGGATATTGTGATAGTAAGCATGTAATTTCATTGATCCAATGTGCTCATGAGTTTAGGCATCAAATTTGTAATTTAAGGGGGTGTGCTCCCCTATGTGTCGCCTTGATTGTTTATAACTCTAGGACAACAATGTTTCATGTTGAACCAAAGGGCATGTCATGCTAGCATCACCAATCACATTAATTTTTTTACTAAATACTTTATAATAACAAAAAGTAATAATTAACAATAAAAAATCAAAATAATTTATATTTGAACATTTCACCAGTTTACATAAGATAGAATCTATGTAAATCAGGGTTGTACTTTCTTTAGTAACTTGTGAAAGAAAAAAGATTATCAAAAATATTGATTAAGGATTATTGTTAAAAATATGTACCCTTAGTTAAATTTCCAAAATTGAGTTAGAATATTAGTAAAACCTATAAAACCAAACAAAATATAGTTAGATATAACAATAATAGAAGCGACTACTTTGCACCTGCTGAAAGAGAATGAGGTGGGGGACCTGACACATGAAGATTCCAGAATGTTGTTTGACTTCCTCATTGAAGACTAGGCTAACATTCTCCTTAGGGGGAAGGATGATAAGAAGCCCAATTAGGGCCTCCCCCCTAGGTTTCCTTTGTTTTATATTTTGTTGGCTATGGAACTTAGTTTGGTTTAAGGTGCTAATGCCTTCATGGATAAATTTTTTTAGTTTAAGTAGTATTAGTACATGCAATATTTGTTTGATGCCTCATAAAACTTTTATTATGTTATTTCATATGTTGTTTTGGGATTGATAGCAGTTGGGGTTTGTTTTGTGTGTTAGGTTTTATGTTGGTTGTCACCAGTTTGCTGTAAGGGTCAGCCCCCTTGTTTGGTTTCTTTTTATTATTAAAAAACAATAATAAAAGAAAAACACAAGTTAAATATAAAAAAGCCATTTGAGATTTCATTTTGATATTAGAGATATGCTCTACGATATGAGAATGCATATGTTTAAATCAATATGTACTTAAAAACAAACGATTTTGGTATTTGGAAATAAAAAATGAAAGGTTAGATCTATAAAATTTTGGATAGGAACACTAACATTTGGAGATTCAATCTCAATAAATGACTAAGATTAAATGAAATGAGTGGGGAATTCATACCAACAATGGGTGAAAACACTTTCTTAAATTTTCATTAATTTTGGATATAAATAGGTGTGTATGGAATGAAAATAGAGAAAGAATAATGGAGGGGATTCTAATATTTAAAAATTTCAATATTAAGATAGTAATTTTTCATAATCCATGATATTACATGCTTAGTTGGAAGTGACATGGACATTTTGGAGATAATTTATGGAAAATGGATGGATATTACTTATTATTATTTGAAAGTGGATAAATGGAGGATAAAATAAATTTTATTAATTATTTTAGAAATGAATTATATTCTCTAACAAATGCGGAGTTAGAGATGTCGGTGAAGTTATGCTTATGGAGGGTTGGCAGACTTTGCAGTATTTGAAAACATGCATAATATTAAATTTGTGTACCAAACTATTATTCCCAATATTCAAAAGTCAATATTAGCATTCAATCAACAAGAGCTCTAAGTGAGCTTGAGTCCTTGCCTTAGTGAGTAGTAAGCCAAAAGAAATATCCACTAACTAGGCAATAGTGTTTGCATCTTTACATGTTCCATTTGTTCTCATGAGAGATGGATTTATGTTGAATCACTACTCATGAAACATGGGTCAATGAGTTTGACTCAAATCACAAAGTTAAATCTTGATAGCAATATCACAATTTGACTTGATGTGGAAATTATCTCCTACTTATCATCTTGACATGTGTTAAAACACACAAATAATTATGTGAAAGATATTAATTTTATAAAATTACAACTTTAGTAATTAATTAATTAAAATCAAGAATAATTATTATAAATATCTAAAATACCTTTAAAAAGATAAGTTGATATATTTATATTAAAGATATTTTATATTGTTTCATAAATTCTTTATAATAGATTTGAAGAATTACTTTTATAGTATAAGAAATATTTTATTTATCTCAGTTTTTGAAAAATATGTCTAATATTTATTTATATCTGTGGTGTGGTTTACGGATGCTTATAGGCTCTTACCTCTATTAATACATTCATGTTATTAAAGTCTCTACCTTTTATTGTATTATGTTTTGATAACTTATATTAAACCCACCTAAAATTTGAAAATTAAAAAAATTAAATATCAAAATGATCAATTGAAAAAAATATTAACATAATTTTAAATTATTTATTACTTTGTTGGACTATTGAAAAAAATATTAACATAATTTCAAATTATTTATTACTTTGTTGCACTGTACATCTATTAAAGCACATAAGATAATATATGGAAAAAAGACTCATTTGAAACAAAATATTGAAGTAATAAATAAAAGAGACCTTGTATATTGCAACCTGAATGTTCTAATATTAGTCTTTGCTCATATGAACATTAATATGTTTTATATTTCAAAATATGTCAACCCATAAATTTGTTGAAAACAAAAGCTTCGTCAAAAGTTTAACAGTAATCCAAAAAAACAGAATAAAGCTTGAAATTAGACTCACTAGAGTGGATGAAGTCAAATTTCGGCTAAAACCCTACACATAAAAAGAAAAAGAAAAATCATTAGTTCATTATTGTAAAATCATCTTTGGACACTAAAGTGTAAAATGAAACAAATTCTAGTTAAAATCATTAAATAAACCACCAACTAATTTGTCAAAATATTGAAAAAATTTGTGAAAGCATACATTTTTCACCAAAAAAAAATCACCATTTTGAAAAGAAGAAAGGTGTCAATTAGAGGTGCAATTTTTCCAAATATTGAAAACATGGAAATATTTGCAAGTCCCTACCCATAAAAGAATCTACAAATTTTATTTGTTATCTTTCCTCCAAAGCAATTTGTATGGGAAGACTTGCCTTATTCTCAAAATAGAAATATGAAGCATGTCCAAAATAGAAATACAACGCATGAGAGGTGCTGAATAGTGTTTAGATGGGGAGTTTTTGAAGCATTTAAACAACATTACAAACTCTTAATTTTTCAATGATTGGACAATTGTTTTGTTTCTTTGAATAATTTAAAATAAAAACGAAAGGCTAGATAAACATTAGAAATGTGCTCACTGATTAGACATTAGTCTCAGCCTAGATAGGTGAGACTAATTCTCTGAGACAGATTAAATTCATCTCTATCTCCTTGCAATAAATGTAGCTTTATCTCATCCAGTGTGTCCTTTCACAATTTCTTTTATTTTTATAATTTGAAAAAGTGCAAAAACTCCAGCAAAATCTGATTTAACCAATCGAAAATTAGAAATTTCCATTCAATAATTGTTTTATAAATCTAACTTTTCCAACCAATTGAAAATTAGAAATTTCTATTCAATAATTATTTTATAAACTTTAGAATATAATATAGGAGTAGAGAGAAAAATAAATTGAAAAAAGTGCACTAAAAACATTAGTTCCCTCCGGGCAGGGACTAATAATAAACAGAATTGGCCTTTCAAATTGCACATCGGGTGATTTTTTATCTAACGTACAATTGAATTTGGGCCCTTTTTATTCCCAAGTGATATTCATCACATGTATTGTCCCACATGTAATTCACATCCCAATGCTGACATCATAACACCTATGACGAATAATATTGGAAACACATAAAGCTCAAAACAAGCTTTCATATGTTTGATGTGAAGGAAAGATTCTGTGTTTATTGTTTTTTATTATTTTAAAATATTGACAAAGATTTGAGTTTTAGAAGCATTTGTGTGTTTGCATCAATAATCTAATTGGTCAGAAAAAGCTCGCTAAATAAATTTTGCCAAATTAAAGTTAACACTAATAATTATCATTAAATAGATTTTAAAACTTAAATTAAAGTTAATTCTAATTATCGTTATAAAATAAGACTATTAAAGTAAGATGATTAATTTATTTTTAAGTTAAATATTTTTTTTTGAAAATTAATGTCTCATTATTATTTTACAGGAGATTTTGTTAAAGATGATTGATCTATTTTTATAAATATAATAAGATAATTCTAAAAAATTCAATCATACATTTTTTATGTAAATATCCTTGCCCTTCGTTTCATAAATAGTTAGGAACCTATAACGGAACCCGTAACTTTTAAGAATAACTGATTCATTACACACATTGCATCTACATGATATTTCCTATAAAACATTAGAATTTCACATATTGTCTTTCATCTCAAAACTATTCTAACTAATGAATTCAATTATAAATTAAAAATTAAAAATGGATAAATAGGGTAGCTGTTTATTGTTTGTAACCACATTGAAGTTTATATACCATTTATGATTCCTTATTCCATTGAGACGACGAGATAATGCTTGGAATTGATTAGTACCAACCAAGGCAAATCGATATTGGCTTCGCTGTTAAAGATAAGATTGATATTTGATTGATTCATAAGCAGTGCAGGTTCAGTAATTTTTCTTTTTCAAATCTGATTTGTAAAGATACGAGGAACAAATGAAGAGATCACATCAACATGAATTCATTTCATTGAACATCTTGTATATCAAGAGTGAGAATACCGTACGAACGACATTCAAAGTGTTTGGCTTCATCAAGGACAAAAATGGGGCCCGGGAATAAACTCATCCAGTGCAAAAGTTTGAACGGTGGGAAAGGTGTTTGTGTACAATTTGGAATGGTGAAAAGTTGCTCTTTAGGAATCAAATCTTATATAACTATTTTGTGGAGTCAAATCTATTCAGTTTTAGTGTTGAATGTTTTTTAAAAATAAAAATTGTAATAAATTTATGTTGAGTATTTGATAGTGAGCATGAATATGTGTTAATGAATATATTGGGATGTTGTTAAAGTTTAAATGCTTTATTTCTATTTTGTTATTGAAAATTTTAGTAGTGTTGTTTTATATTTCTTAATAGCTTAATATTTATTTAATCATTATGATCTTTAATCTTGAAAAGTGTTAATTTTTTAAATTTTGATAATGGTTGGAAAGACATCTATTATCTATGATTATTTTATTTGAGAACGATAAATCCCTAAATTGTCTCTTTCTAATAGATTGTTTTCAAATGACTTTCAACTTTTTATAGATATTTTTCTTAGTAAATGCATCTTCAATAGAAGTTGGGTTTATTGTTAGTGTTACGACTCTTGTTTTACCATTGGAAAGATAGAATTTTTATATGTTTTGTCGATGAAGCCTTTTTTGGCCTCTATTATGAGTAATAGGCAAATTGGGCATATTATTTCAATGAAGACTTTATCCTTTAATGGTTTTTTAGGGTTAAAATGTGAGTCTTTAATGTTTTCCATTTTTATCTTTAATGTTTGTCTTTTATCATTTAAGAAAAATTTCACTTATTTCGTTTGAGGTATCTAAGACAAATAGATCTAGTTTATTTAGGTCTTGTCTCTATGCACTTGAAGATTTATCAAATTTATCTACTTCCTATATAATTTAATAACTTTTTGTAAGTGTTAAAGACCTATGCTTGATGGCTTAGAGATTAGGATTTACACTTGTGTTCTATAGATAAATTCTAAACACTAAATATATTGTAAACTTCAATCCCCAAACTACAAAAAGTATAAATCAATCATAAACTCTTAACCCTAGTTCAAACACTTCATATTGTAAATATTTAAATGCATTATAATTAGAGTTAAATAATGGTAAAATTTGAAATGTAGATTATTAATATTTTTAGGAAAATAAAATTGGATGGATGGAACCCTAAAACTTAAAGCATAAAAAATTCTCAAGGCACAATGTTTGAAATCCTGTTTGCATAGTAGTTAGAGAAAGCATAGTAGAATATATGTGGATTTGACTTAAACAAAGAAAGAATATAATGCATGTTTATTCATTCGAAAAAATCCTTAGAGTGTCATGACTACTGGTTGTTGAAGAAAATTTTCCTTTAGTGAATGAATAAATGTTCTCTAGGAAGGGGACATAATCAAGGATGAAATGAGTTTGAAAGATGAGGAGAGAAAGTTGATAGGAAAAAAGATTGAGTATGTAGTCACCTAAAAAATGGTCTACAAAAACCAATGACCCGAATCTTAATTCAAATGATCAAATCAAATCAATCCCAAGCACAACTATGTAATTGAATTTAATTAGTTTAATTACATGTTTCATTAATCGTCAATAATCCTTAATAAATAATCAAATGATCTTGATTGATTAAATCCTAAGTTAGTTAATTGAGTTTGTATGCAAAAATCCCATGCCAAGGAAACTAGTTATCTTGCTTTAATTGAATTGCTAGTATATTCTCAAATCCACAACAAGATAAACAACTTGACACCAACCATGAGATCAAAAAAAAAAGTATCACTCACATGGATTTCACATCTCAAACCTCTAATTCAAATAGACTAATCTTATCCCTTCAATTCAAATTCAAATATTTTCCCTCCAAAGGAAAATCTACATATAATCCCTCCAAATTAAGTTATTATATACCTATCATTTTCATACCTAGGTAATGCGCAATTAAGTTTTGAAGTGCATTTGGGATAATTTCATAGTTCATAGCCTAATTTCATCAAGATTGTCAGTCATAATTTAATTTAAATCACTTTAGATGAGATTTGTATCCATCTCTAGATTAGGTTAATAGTTCACTTCGTCATCTATTACACCAAATTTATGATCAATTGCTTTATTATTAGCCCATCATTTATGATATAGATTTCTATCCATATTAAATAATTAGGTGCATATTTGTGAATAAATCTTCCCTTTCATGATTGTCTATTCAGTGTAGATTAAAATGAATTATGGGAGCACTTAATAATTTGATTGAATCTTTATGATTATGGAGCCACACGATAATTTTGATGTATTCTTAGACCGAATTTATTTTATTTTTGAGTATTAACAAATTGATTTAATGTTTTATGGAATGTTATGTGTGTCTTAGATAAGTGCACAAATTGACACAACACATGTTAGAGCTCAAAATGATTAACTCCTTTCACTAAATGAAGGAGAAAATACAACTTTTGATCTAACAACAAATGACTCGACAAAATAAGGAGGGTTTCCACTATCTAATGAACCAAGGAGGATCTACAAGCCTATTTGACAAATAAGGGAAGTCCCTTGTAAAGAATTTAGGAGGCAAGAGTTCAAGAAAATGAAGGTAAAACATTAGATTATTTTCTTCACTATAATGTTGTCAATTGCATTGCAGATTTTTTTTAATCCTTTTAAAAAGGCACAGATCATTTGAAATGGATTTTATTTGTGTGTAAGATTGAAATGAGAAAGAGGTGGGAAATTGAAGCTATGAAAGGGCTAGGAAAATGGTATGTTTACTGCACATTTAAATCAATCTTGCAATATGGAACTTGGTAAATTTATGGGTAGATTTATTGTGTATAATTTTTGTCTTAATAATTTCATCCTATGGGTCCCTCTTGATCCAAATGTACTAAGTAAATTGAACTCCCATTTTTAAGTTTATCATTTAGACCCTTCTTATAATATATAGTCTCACAATTTAGAAGAGTTATTTGGTGCAAAAAAAAAGTTGTCAAGTTCTCTGACCTATGAGTGCACCCAAGGGCTTATGTTGAAATATACCCAAATTATCATTTGTCTAAGTATATCAACTTAGTTAGTCCAGGGTTTGACTTTCTTCAACCTATTATGTATCTAGATAAACCTAATGCATATTTTTAGTATATATAATAAATACATCTTATAAGATAATGCATTGTTAAGAAAAACACATATACTCAATCTTTGTTATTAGGCTCTCCTAGTTTACATCAATATCCATAGTCCTCTTAGTTTTAGGTTCCTCAACCTTTAGTTAGGCCCAACATAGCTCTATAGTTGAGTCAACACGTCAATGACATTTTTAAATATAAATGACATAGCCAAATCCACTTGTCCTAAAGATGTTATGATGAATGATAGTTAGAGGTGGGTAAACAAAAGGAAAGAACCATTAAGACATTCAAATATTCAAAAGAGGATTTCACATTTAGGTCACTATTCCTCTACCACTCTTTCAACTCCCATGAAAGATATAGATATCCATCTCCTACTAGGAGGAATGAATTTTTAATGAAATCCAAGAGATGAAGATTTGGGTCTCTTAATCCTAATGTAAAGGAGTGGAATAACACTAAAAATTTAGTTTTTCTCACTAATCACATTAATATTCTCCCTCAAGAGAAATATTATTCTAATTAGATCACAAACATGAATTGTAAAACCTTATCGTAGACATAGATATCCATCTCTTACTAGGAGGAATGAATTTGTAATAAAATCCAAGAGAGGAAGATCTAGGTCTCTTAATCCTAATGTATAGGAGTGGAACAACTCGAAAATTTTAGCTTTTCTCACTACTCACATTAATATTTTGCCTCAACTGAAATATTATTCTAATTAGATCACAAACATGAATGTAGAACCTTATATTATAATGTTAGATGATTGTAATTTTTTTGGCATTTATTAGAAACTTAATGTTATTTTCTTCAAATAAGTTAAGATTAATAATCCTTATCTTGTTTCCTCACTAGTTAACATATGGAGGGATGTCACTTCTCTTCACATTGCATAATGAGGTAGTTGTGGTATTTTTTATTGGGATGACCTTATGAATCAATAGGTTTTTCAATGATAAAAGGGAGGATGCTTCACATAACTATGTATGAGTCTTGAATATTATCAATGGATAACCTATTGGCTTTTTTTTTTTGTTTATACTCCAAATATTGAAAAAGAAAGATGTGAGTTATATGTTGTTGTGATATGGAGCCTAATTAAACTTGAAGGTTTATTTGGTGTGGTTTTCTCCCCATATTATTTTTATGGGGGTTTGGGGCAGCGCCCCAGATGCTCTCCCTATCATAGTACATGGTGAGGTCAAGGGGCAATGCCCCCGCGAGAGTTTTTGGGGGCAATGCCCCTGAAGCCAAAAATGCCCTTATATTGTAAAAGGCATCAACTGCTATTTTCCCTATTGGATGACTTATTCTAGCCCTAATTTTGTAAGTGACAAAGCTTGTATAAAAAGGCTTAGAGTTAGAGATTTCATAATGTAATGGTGATGTTGTAGCTTCTTGCAACAATATTGAGCTGTAAGGGACTACAGATTGTAATCACTGGATAATAATAATATTGGACTTGTTGTTGGTGGATGTAGCCCAGGGATTGGGTGTGTAAGGAAACTTGGTAATAAAGAATATAACCGTTTCCACATAACCCATAATAGATCTGAAATAAATATAGAATTAAAATCCACATGCAAGAGAATAGACAACATACCCACAAAATTGTGACACAAGATATACCCTAGGAAACCCCCATTGAGGGAAAAACCCAGCCTCCAAAAGCATCCATCACCATGTATTATTCAACAAAAATACCATTGCCATATAAACATGGAAGCCTTCATGGCCATAGCCACAACCGAGCAAACTATGTGAACAAGCATGAATCCACACATCCCATGCCATGCTTTCAACCTTCACAAATGCTCCCTTGGCTAACCTATCAAGCCTTGTCCCGCTCGACTCTTTCCTTTATTTTTCTTCTTCTTGTCACTCTCTCTCTCTACAACAACTACCCTTTTGGCTGTTTATATAGTAGCAAGTCCCACAAAACCACCAAGTGGTATTACATAAATCATGTGCTAAAACCATGTGCTACCTAACCCACTGACCCCACATTTAATATTGGACATTTTATTTGTTTTCCCCAATATTAAATAATTACATGAAATATTTTCACAATGTTATAATACAACTCATCAAGAATATTCCATGGGAATCTTTACATGTTGCATGTCCATCTAGGTACAACATTACATAATAAAATATAACAATATTATGCAATGTGTGCAACACCCATTATCTCAACAATCTCCCACTTGTTGTATACATTGCATAGGGTCAATCCGTAGCCACATAAATGAACAAGGGAACAATACCTCCCAGCACATCCACCATCATGGATCAAAATAAACCAAGTGCTTCATCCTAGTACTCGCAACAAAATCAAAGTATCTAGCATCTCAAACATGAATGATCTCACCTCCTATTATGCCACTCCCACTGGACATACATAGAAGCCATCCAAAGAGAAAGCCACCCAACCTGTCGCATTAGAAGATCATAAAATCCTGTACCAACTAAAATTCCAAGCACAAATAACCTAATCCAAAGGTAATCACATGTATCCATAGTTGTCAAAATATCCATAGCTGAAATAGCACCCATAGCAAGTGCCAAACCCATCCAACTATCCATACCTCAAAGGTATAACAAGTGAATCTCATATCACTAACATATCCAATCTGCAACCTGCAATCATAAGCCTCAAGAGCAATACCTGCCACATATATACCAAGAAGCTCCCACTGCAAAAGATAATGTCAAATCTATAACCAATCCACTCAAAACATCTCAAAGAAGTGAATCCATGTAGTATCAAGGACATCCACAATACATAAACTAATATCCTACAAGAACAAATCTCATAACAAGTCTCCAATAGTCTCCCAAGTTCACCACAACCAACAGAGGAAAGAGATAAAGGAATAACCATGACATACATGAGCACAAACCAGTGATTACAATCTCTAACCAATCTCAAATCCAATGTAGTCAAAACTGAACATCCAAGAAAATAACCAAGACCAGAGAAACCATGCAAATCATAACCTGTATCATGTCCTTCTACACACACCTCTAGATGTAAACTGTGCAAGTATGATCTCCTCCATAAAACCCCAACAAGAAGCCTCAACAACACCCAATCCATACCATATAACTAATCATGGATGTAAGCCTCTCACAAGAAGATCAAACTCATAAAACCATTCCTAAACCAAAGAATATGCCCAATATAAAACCATCTCCCAAACTCAACCAGCATAACAACATATGCACATGGAGATAACCAATGCTAAACCATCTCTCAAATGAACCCTCAGAAACTAACTCATGTACCATAGCTCAAGATCCATATCCATGAAAGACAAGCATAAATATAATGCAACTGAGAGAAAATAATGGGCTATACCTCTCAAGTAGCAAACTGCTGAGTAGACCAAGAGTGGGGAATGAGAATGCTCATCAAGATACCCAAGTCTCCAACCAAGACTCATCTAAGAACAATCTCCTCTCAAGTCCATATCAGGTGACTGCCCCTCGGACTTCCTGCTGAAACCATCAACCGTCTCAACAAATACTTCTCTAATCCAAGAGAAATCAGCATCACCACCGTCTCTAAGTATCCATGAGCACCTGTAACCAATCAATCCATGCCAACTCCAAATGCAACATAGCAATATCATGAAGTATCCAGCTTATGATCAGTGTACTCAATACCTAGAAACTAAACCAAGATCAATGTCAAAGTTCCAACCATGGCCTTAGGAACATAAACATGACAACATGATCTAACCATCTCAACCAAAGAGATAACATGCTCCACATGAACATACCATAACATGTCACAACTCTAAATGCGTATCAAGAGTATACCATGACATAATAATGAATCCATCCTCATACCAAGGATAACATGCCAAATAAAAAATATAAACCACACCTTTGCCAAGAACCCTGTGAGTCCTCAAGATACAACCATCTCCACACACCATGAAGAAAACCATCTCCACATACTAGGAAGAACCATCTCCACATACCATGAAGATAACCAAGAACTCCATGAGTCCTCAAGATCTAACCATCTTCACACACCATGAAGATAACAAGTGCACCATGTAAATGTCAAAGACGCTTCTGCAGCAATAGGATCTAAGACAAACCTCTAACTTCTGCAAATACTCAATAAATATATCAATGCCAACAAAACTCCCACTCAACCGTGGTACCAAGTCACCTATGGCATCATAAAATCCATCCTCTCCAAACCAAGAAGATATAAACCAAACCAGGAACTAATCCTGGACTGTCACCCCATCACTGTCACAAGCTCCCACTAAATCGTGTATCCAAGCTATCCATGACATAATGATGAAAAACCATCTTCTAACCATGAGAATCAACCAAGGCATCAAACTATTAAAGAATTCAAAGTGCACATCATGAGCTCCTCAAAAGAAACCAAATAACCATGATCCTCAACCAAGAAGATATACCACCATAACCAAATCAAAAAATCCAAGCTAATGAACATCAAGGATGTACCTGTATATCCAATCATGTCATGCCAAAATCCATGACACCATGATCACATCCATGAACCGAGCATTTGGCTCTCAATATGTCCAACTTGTCAGAATAGTCAACCACAATCCTCTGCCATGACTGTACCTGGTAACAACATCTCATCCCTTCTACATGAAGAAAATAGTAAATCATGTGACTTAGGGCATAGACAACCCAAATCCAAGCCACCAATCTGAATATGCATCAATAATGAAAGATCAATGGGCAAAGACAACCCATAACTAAGCTATAAATGCAACCTGTAAGTATAGACCGCTTACAACAGTGCACAACTTGTAGACCCAACAAGTCATCATGCATATCCAAACCAAACACTGATAACCATATCATCATGAGACCAATCTAAAATATGAACTGAGTATACAATGACATCAAATCTTAAATCTCCAATGCCATAAACTCAAAATGTTACCATAGTTAAAATATACCTATAAACTGTTCAGATCAATATATCAACAAATAAATCATGCCAAACCTACACCAAATCTGAACCAATGTGTAGAGCTCTCCAAGATCTTTTCGTTGACTACTCGAAGTCCAAAATCCAACTCTGTATGCCCAAGTTATGCTCTAATCCGTGCTCAAAATAAACAACATCTGACTTTAGGGCTATTAAAACTTGACAAAATCTCAAAATCATAGAACCAAACCTACACCATCTTGTAGTGCTCTGAATTAGCTTTCCAACGCCTATAAGAACTCTGAAATCTGATATTCTGAGAGAAAGTTATGGCCATTTTACTAAGACAGTCTTTTTACCATTTTCAGTACGATTTTTCATTTTTAATTTTTTCAGTGACGAAAATTCCGACGGGATTAAATTTGACGGCCATTATGGGCTGAAACCAAAAAACTCTTTCAGTTCCTATGAACATGGCCAAACTAGGGCATATTATATATCAAAATTTATGGAAATGTCGACCCGAATCCAATGGTGAGGTCTTTTTTTACCCAAGAGGTCATTTTGGCAAGCTACCCCCCAAAACCCTCATTTAACTGAAACATCCAAAAAAATCTTTTCGTCCAACAATTTCACATGCCCAAATCTTTTAACATCCCATCATAACAACAAACCCAAAACCCTCAGATCTGCAATAAATCATTCATATATCTTCCCCTTTCTTTTATCCTCTCATGCATTCCCATGGATTCAATCTAGGGTTACAATAATAAAACCATAGCTCTAATACCAATTGTAAGGAAACTTGGTAATAAAGAATATAACCGTTTCCACATAACCCATAATAGATCTGAAATAAATATAAAATTAAAATCCACATGCAAGAGAATAGACAACATACCCACAAAATTGTGACACAAGATATACCCTAGGAAACCCTCATTGAGGGAAAAACCCAGCCTCCAAAAGCATCCATCACCATGTATTATTCAACAAAAATACCATTGCCATATAAACATGGAAGCCTTCATGGCCATAGCCACAACCGAGCAAACTATGTGAACAAGCATGAATCCACACATCCCATGCCATGCTTTCAACCTTCACAAATGCTCCCTTGGCTAACCTATCAAGCCTTGTCCCACTCGACTCTTGCCTTTATTTTTTTTCTTCTTGTCACTCTCTCTCTCTACAACAACTACCCTTTTGGCTGCTTATATAGTAGCAAGTCCCACAAAACCACCAAGTGGTATTACATAAATCATGTGCTAAAACCATGTGCTACCTAACCCACTGACCCCACATTTAATATTGGGCATTTTAGTTGTTTTCCCCAATATTAAATAATTACATGAAATATTTTCACAATGTTACAATACAACTCATCAAGAATATTCCATGGGAATCTTTACATGTTGCATGTCCATCTAGGTACAACATTACATAATAAAATATAACAATATTATGCAATGTGTGCAACACCCATTATCTTAACAGGGTGAACCACATTAAATCTTGGTGTCATGTGTTCTCTTTTATGCAATCTACCTTTTTTTATACTATTGGTTATATTTTCATGTAATTGTTATTTTTGTCTGAGGTTGACAAGTGGTATCAAAGCCAGATGATCGTCATTTTTTTTAGTTAGATGGTCATCATTTTGTTTTAGCAATCCTCTACAGGAAGGTCTCACGGTTGAGTGGGAGCGATGGAAGAGAAGGGTAAGTTGAGGGTTAACAAGTTTAATGGCAAGAATTTTAGTTATAGAAAATGCAAATAAAGGACTATCTTTATCACAAGGATTTATGAAAGCTGTTGGAAGCAAAAACCAAGAATCAGGGATCTATGACAAATGAGGACTGGGATCTTTTAGATAGAAAGGAACTTGGAAGCATTTGATTATGCTTGGCACCATTACTGGAATTTAATATTACAAAAGCAAAGATGACAGAAGAGTTGATGCAAATCCTAGTGAAACTACATGAAAAACCTTCCACTTCAAATAAGGTATTTCTCATGAAGCATTTATTTAATTTGAAAATGACAAAAGGTGGATCTACTATAGATTATTTAAATGATTTTAATACTATTACTAGTCAGTTATCTTATGTAGACCCCGTATCAATTTTGATGAAGAAATTTGGGCTTTCTTGTTTTTGTGTTCTTTTCCTTAAAGCTGAAATGGCTTGGCAATGACTATGAGTAATTCTATTTTTGGATCTAATATCCTAAAATATGATGATGTGATCAGTGTTATTTTGAGTGAGGAAGCTCATAGGAAAACCTCAAGTAGATCTACATCAAGAAGTGCTTTGAATGCACAAAGCAGAGACATAACGATTGAGAGAGGAAATAATTCTGGAAAGTCAAAGGGGAAGAGGTCTCAATCTAGATGACCGAGATATTTTTGGTATTGTGGTAAATTAGAGGATAAGAAGAAAGATTTCTAGACTCAAAAGAATAATGAAGGAGATAAACAAGAAGGGAACAAGAATGCAAATGTGGTAAGTAACAAATCTGAAGAGGATACTTTGCTTCTTTCTTTAGAAATTGTTGATGATTCATGGGTTTTGGATTTTGGTGCTTTATTTCATGTTACACCTCGTAGAGGTTATTTTATTGATTATGTCTAGGGGGATTTTGGACTTGTTTATTTGGGGGATAATGAACCTTGTCAAATTGTTGGAAAGGGAAAAGTTAAAATTAAGTTGCAGAATGGGAATCATTGACTACTACATAAGGTAAGAAATGTTCCAAGGCTAAGTAGGAATTTAATTTCAGTAGGGCAACTCAGTGATGAGGGTTGTGTAGTTACTTTTAACGATAAAAATTGGAAGGTTTCAAAAGGTTCCCTTGTAGTAGAAAAAGGTGTGAAAGTAGGCACCTTTTATCTTTGTATAGGTCATATTGTTCCTTCTACTTTACTTTTTTTAGAGAAAAATGAATGTTCAGGAACAATTGTTTCAATTGAGCAAGGAGAACAAATAGCTGCTATAAATTTTGATATAGAGCTATGGCATAACAGACTTGGGTACATGAGTGAGAAAGGTATGCAAGTACTTTATTCAAAGCAAGTTTTACTAGGTCTAAAATGTGTCAATATGAATTTCTATGAAATTTGTGTGTATGGAAAACAAAAGAGAGTGAGTTTTTGTGAAGACTAGGAAGGAAAATAAAAGTGAGAAATTAGAGCTTATGCATACAGGTGTATGGGGACCTTCTCAGGTATCTACCCTTGGCGGCTTTCATTATAATGTTACATTTATTGATGATGCAACTAGAAAAGTATGGGTTTATTTTCTTAGATAGAAATTTGATGTATTTCAAACTTTTAAGAAATGGAAATGCTTGGTTGAAAATGAGACTGGTAAGAAATTAAAATATCTCAAATCTAATAATGATGGCGAGTATTGCAATCATGAATTTAAAGATTATTATTCCACTAATGATATTTGTAGATAGAAAATTGTTCCAAGGACTCCACAGGAAAATGGAGTGGCTAAATGCATGAATATGACTATAATGGAGTGTGCACGAAGCATGAGGTTGCATGCAAGGTTTCCCTTAAACATGTGGGTAGAGACTCTCAATACTACTGTATATTTGATTAATAAAGGTCCCTTTACTCCTTTGGGTTGTGGTATTCCAGAGGAAGCATGGACTAGTAAGAAGGTGAGTTATTCTTTTATTCTATTTTACTTACTGATGTTGACAATCCTAAATGTTATGATGAAGTTGTGTAGGTGGATACAAAGATTTAGTAGGAGTCTACAATGAAAGAAGAAATGGACTCTTTGCTAAAAAATAAGACATGAGATTTATGCAAGTTGCCTGCAAGTAAAAAGGCTTTACAAAATAAATGGGTTTATAGGTTGAAAGAAGAGGACGGGGGTAATAAAATATTTAAAGCCAGGTTAGTTGTAAAAGGATTTGCATAGAAAAAGGGCATTGATTTTGATGAGATATTTTCTCTTGTTGTTAAAATGACTTCTATTTGCACTATTTTAAGTATTGTGGCTACTGAAGATTTGTATTTGGAGCAGCTTGATGTTAAAACAACCTTCCTTCATGGTGATTTGGATGAAGAGATATATATGGCTCAGCCAAAGGGATTTGAGGTGAAAGGTAAGGAGAACTTAGTGTGCAAATTGAAGAAAATTTTATATGGCTTGAAGCAAGCACCTCGACAATGGTTTCTGAAATTTGATAGTTTATGCATGAGCATGGATATACTAGGTGTCATTCAGATCTTATGTTTATTTTTTAAGAGGTTGGATGATGAAAACCACATTATTTTATGTTTATATGTTGATGATCCTATATGCTTGTAGCTAGGTGTAACATGGATCACATTGAGGGGTTAAAGGAATAGCTAGCACATACATTTTCTATGAAGGATTTTCGAGCAGCAAAAAAAATCCTTGGTATGAAGATTTGCAGAGATAGGAAGAACAAGAAATTGACATTATCTCAGGCTAATTATATTGTGAAGGTGTTGCAACATTTCTCTATGGAGAATGCTAAAGCTGTCAGCACACTTTTATCTAATCATTTGATGTTGACTAAGGAGATTTGTCTCATGAGACAAGAAGAGGAGGATAAGATGTCCAATGTACCTTATGCTTCAGCTATAGAAAGCTTGATGTATGCTATGGTATGTACTAGGCCAGATATTGCAGAGATAGTGGGAGTTGTTAGCAGGTAATGAGTCATCCAGGAAATGAGCATTGGAATATAGTTAAATGGATTCTCTAATATTTGAGAGGCACATCTAGTAAGTGTTTACATTTTGGGGGCTCTACTACTAATTTATAGGGCTATGTTTGTTGGAAATCTGATTGAAAAGCTCATTGTTGTTGAAGATCAAAGAGGGAGATTGTTGTAAAAAAATGTTTTCAATCATTCTTTTGCCATTGATATCAAACTTGCTATTTGTAGGGATGATATCTACTTATAAGATCCAAGCACTATCATTTAGTTGATTGATGAAGAGGATTTGATCAACAAGATGTAACAAGAGCACCTAAGGGAAAGGTTGAGTTATGATGATGTAATGAAGTGCAAGGATTAGTTAAGACAATGGTTAAGTAATGTATTGATGACATACTCAAAGATACAGAGGTTGGTCACACTTAGATACATTGGTAGAAGGAGTTTTAACAAGATTGACTGCAAAGCCTTAACTAAGATCATTAGTAGATGTCGAGCAAGTTAATTGAAGCCGAGAAAATTCTTAGTAGAAGTTGAGTAACATACATTTCTAGTATGTCCCAAGTAATCTTCAAGTGCTAAGTAAAGATCAGGTGCCGAACATAAAAATTTTTTTAGTAGGTGCCGAGTGATCTTCAGGTGCCAAGCATCAGGAAAAACATAGTTGATGCCGAGTAACATAGTATGTGCTGAGCACTAGTATTTCAATAGTGTTGAGCTGCTGCATTATTTCAAATAATGAAGATTTGCCAAATCTAAGCTGACTTAGTGGTTAAATTGAATTTTTTGAATGAGTTGGAGGATAAGGACGATGGGTTGTTGGCAAAGAATCTTATTTAAACCATTTTTGGGCAAATTCTAAAGGATTATTGAATAAGTTTCTAGAGGAAATAGAATATGGATTAGATATAATTTATCCTACCTAATACATGCAAATTGAAATTGAAAAATGAAAGAATCAAGCGAGAAAAGGAACTCCAAGACTTCTATTTAAGAAGTCATAGACCAAGAAGCAGAGAGTTGCTAATACTGTTGCTGCTGAAATGCCAAATTTGCAAAGTGGTTGAAAGGGTGTCAAGAAGGAGACATCTAGGAGAAGGAAGAGCATAGAGGATTTGCTTCTATAAGTGGTCATGGAGAGATGATTGCACTGGTACATTGAGTATGGAGACTCAAGGAGACAAAGCTTGAAAAGGAGGGCAAGTTGTTAAGAGTTGCAGAGATTGAAGGCCAGGCAAGGGTTGTATGTTGTAGTCAAGTCAAGATTTTCTAATACTCTCTAGCAATTGTATTAGATCTAAAAATTCTATGGACTTAGGTTGGCCTAGTAGCCATTTGTAAATCCTTTAACAGGGTGGCATTCCAAGTGAATGTTTTAAAGTCCTCTAACCAGGCCTACTTCTAATAGGGTGGTTAAATCCTCTAACAAGGTCACATGTAATAGTTTTTTGTAAGCATTTAATAGGGCATGCCTTTCACAGGGCATCACTTCAAAAGCGTGGAAATTGAGTAGCATGTTATTGGTGGTTTTTTCTAAATTGGGTTTCCACCTAAATCATTGTGTCATGTGTTGATTTCCTATGTGTTTTACTTGCATGTTGATTTATAGTAACTTGCTAATAAGATAAGTTAAATTTTGGATGAATGAATGGTTGAAAGGGCTCACTATACTTAGTGAAAAGTTTGAATAGGATAGTTGGACCTTGAATAATTGATTCACCCCCCAGTTATTCTAAAGAAATTCTAACAATGTTGACTTAGATTTGGTAGGGAATATTGATACTAGGCAGAGTACTACAGGTTATGTATTTACTATTGGTGGGGCAGTTGTGAGCTAAGTTTCTAGGTTACAAAAGGTTAATGCTTTATCCACTATAGAGGTAGAGCATGTTGTTGCTACAAAGGCAGTCAATGAGACAATATGGCTTCAATTCTTCTTGGAAGAATTGGGACACCCTTAGAAGGATAATTATTTGTTTGCAGATAGTCAGAGTGCCATTCATCTTGCAAAGAATCCACCTTTGCATTCAAAGAAAACACATACAGTTGTGGTACCATTTCATTCGATTAGTTTTTGATGATGGAGGATTAAAGTTGGATAAGATACATATAGATGATAATCTAGAGGATATTTTTACAAAGGTAGGGACAAGGGAGAAGTTGAATTCTTCTTTAGCTTGGTTGGTCTTCTCAACTAAACAAAATAAAAGAATAACAAAGTCCAGGGTTATTTAATATATTGCAGTAGGAGCTACAAGTTTAGCAATGCTATGATTAGTCTCCAAGTGGGAGGTTATTATTGTGGAGTTTGATCAATCTCCAAGTGGGAGATTGTTGTGATATGGAGCCTAATCAGACTTAGAGGTTTATTCGGTGTGGTTTTCTCCCCATATTATTTCTATCAATATTTGGAGGTAGCATCCCCAAGATGGGTCAAGTAGCCATGCCCCTGCGAGGTCCTGGGGTAGTGCCCCAAGTGTGCTCCCTATCACAATACAGGGTGGGGCAAGGGGCAACAACCTCATAGGGCAGCGCTCCCAAAGACAAAAATGCCCTTATATTATACAAGGTGTCATGTGTTATTTTTCCTATTGGATGACTTATTCTAGTCCTAATTTTGGTGATATTGTAGCTTCTTGCAGTGTTATTGAGCTGTAAGGGATTGTAGATTGTAATCACTAGATAATAATAATATTGGACTTGTTGTTGGTGGACATAGCCCAGGGATTGGGTGAATCATGTTAAATCTTGGTGTCTTGTGTTCTCTTTTATATGATCTACCTTTTTTAGGTATTGGTTATATTTGCATGTAATTGTTATTTTTGTCTGAGGTTAATCCTAACATATGTTAACCCCACTGATAATGTAATTGGTAATGCTATGAATGTTTGTAAAAGAGTCATATCAATTGCTATATTGTCATTGATGTCAAGTCTTAGTTGGCTAGACATTATGGTAATTCAATAAGTTCCATATCATTAGATTGATGAAGACATTATTGATAAAAAGGTATTCAATGGGTACTTGAATGAGTTGGACAATGATAATGTAATATTGGCTTGATTGTTTTACAATCATTTACTATTGCAATGTATTGAAGAACACAAGCTTAACCAAGTTACAAGGTTATTGAAGGAAGACAATGTACATCAAGTGACTGTAGTTGTTACTGAGAAAGTTGACAAAGTTAAGAACACCATAGTGTTTCTCGAACAAATTAGTATTAAATGAGTAATATGTTTCTTGAGTAGATGCTATGTTTACTGAGTTACAACTAGAAGAACAAGATTGGAAAATTGGAATCTAGGGCTGAATTTTGATAGAAATATAGAAAGTTTGAGATGGTCTAAGGCACGAGTAAAAGTGTGTTACAATATCTATGAGTGGGGAAATTTAGTAAAGATTTGATGATAGAGATTAAAGAAGGATACATATGAATGCAAAGTTCTATGTAAGTTGTATTTTATGAGTGTCTAGATTCATTTTATGGAGTTTGAATTTGGAAATTTGATATGAATCTAAGATCAATTATTGTTATTTAGAAAAAATAGATGAAAGAATCTAGAAGCTTGAAGAATACTATTTAAGGAGGAGATCAAGACAATTTTGTTGTTGATCATGTTTCTTATGCTTTTGTGAATACAAAGCACTGAGAAGAAGAGCAAGATAGATTACGTAGAGAAGAGGGAAGAGAGAAGACAAGTTGGTGAAAGAGAAGATGTAAATCACTCGAGTAATAGAAAAGGAGAAGAAATAGCAAGGATTAGAGATCTGAACAAGAAAAGGTAGTTTCTATTCTTAATAGATCACTAAAACTATTACTTTCTAACCACTATAGTAGAAAGTCTTAGAAGAACCAAGTGGATCTAACAAGTCTTTGAAATCTTATATGGTAGCATCAATTAGTGATGTTTGTAAGTCCTTTAGAGAAGGCCACTCTTTAGAAAAGATCAAGGAGTGATAAGGTCTAGATATTTTTTTGGTGAAATCCTATAACAACATCACATTAAAAATGTGTATTTAACCTTTAACATGGACAACTCATAATATAGCCCACTTTAGAAGAGTGAATATTTTTGGGTTGCGGATCCTAGGTGAGTTTTCTCTTAACAAGGTTTCCATGTTAAAATCATAGTTATTTTAGTGACATTCAGTAATGAAAATAATAACTAAGTTAATAATTTGGAATAAAGTGATCGAAAGAGTTAAATGATAAGTTGAATGATTACATTGAGTGATTGTTGGTAAAGTTTATGAAGTTTTATGTACTAGAATTGTTTGAAGGGACTATATGAGAAGTGGTCATAATTGATTCACCCCCCTCCCACACCCCTAGTTATCTAACATTATAGGTCCTAAAATGTACCCCATGTCGATTAGATCATTGGAGGTGACACCCACCAATGCAAAACTAAGAAATGATGAGTTTGATATATGGATTTTCTATCATAATTCAATGAGGGTTACAGATCTCACGAGTAAGAAATTTTGAAGTCACAAAACTAACTAGTTCACTTGGATTAATGATAGATTTGTAGCTAAAAGAAAAATTACCAAATTATATAGGTTTTACATTTCCCATAACCTTTATATTGACCAATACCCCTATAGAGAGTTGTTAGGGTTAAATAATGCTAAAGCAGGGATTTGGGACCAATCAGAGAAATCATAACACCATAATTTATCTTCAAGGAAAACCCAATTAAGGCAAAAAGTCCCGATGGGCCACAAGTATCTCACTAATTGATGTTTCCCAATGAAATATTACAATTTTACATATAGTTACTCATGTCAAAATTACTCTACTCTAATGAAATCAATCATTAATTCTCTCAAATCAAATCCATGTAAAAATTAAATAAATAATTAAAAACATCATTGATCTCAAAAATTGTTAAAGTAGTTGTTTATTACACCACTAAAACTTTATGGTTGAATTGTTTGTAACCCACAACCCTACACATTGAGGTTTATCTACTATTTGTGATTTCTTATTCCTTTGACAAAACAAAATAATGCTTTGAATTGATTAGTACCAACCAAGGCAAATCAACATTGATTTTAATATTAAAGATAAGATTGATTTTGATTAATTCATTGGGAGTGTAGGCTCATTTCACATCTTATTTGTAAAGATACGAGAAAAATAAAGTGAACACATTAACATGATTTCATTTAATTGAACATATTGTATATTACATTTACTTATAAAACAACCACAATATTGTATACATGACATTCAAAAAGTGTTTTCCTTTATCATGGACAAAATTGGGCCTTGAGAATAAAGTCATTTAGTCCAGAAGTAGGAAGGAAAATAAAGGTATTTGTGTACAATTTGGGATGGTGGAAAGTGTTCTTTTTGAATTAGAACCTTCCTTGTAGCTAAGGGGGATGAGCTTAAGCATACAATTATTGTTTGGAGTTAAATCTAATTCCATTTCAATCTTGATTTTTTTAGTAAATTTATTTTTCTTATTTGATAGTGAGTATGAATAAGTTTTAAGGAATATATTGAGATCACATTAAAATTTCAAAATGATTTATTTCTATTATATTATTCAAAATTTTGTAGTGTTGTTCTGCATTTATTAATGAAGAAAAGTTTATTCAATCATTAGAATTTTCAATCTTATAAAAAAGAGTTCAATTTTTTTTAATCAATATGATTCAGCCATTAGAATCTCAAGTCTTACAAAGAAGACTTTAAAAAAAATTAAGTCTTTTGTTGATAAGAAGAGTTAAAAAAAATTAAGTCCTGTGTTGATAAGATTTTGAATTTTGATGAAGGTTGCATAGACATCTCCCATCCATGATTGTTTTGTTTGAGAATGATAGTTTTCTTAAGTGTCTCTTTCTAACAAGTTGGTTTAAATGACTTTTAACTTTTGTAGATGTTTTTCTTTGTAAATGTATCTTCAATAGAAGTTGGGTTTATTGTTAGTTTTATAACTCTTTTTTCACCATATCAAGTATAATTGGAAAGGTAGAATATTTTATACCTTATGTCAATGAAGCTTCTTTGGCCTCTATTTCTAGTAAGAGGTGAATCAGGAATATTCTTTTAATGAAGAGTATATTCTTAATGGTTGTGCTGGAAACCTCAATTTTCGCAAATCTTAGAGTTCTTGATACAGTAAAATCTATAAATCTTAGGCATTGAAATCCTATACCTAATAAGATAAATCTACATAGCATTATGGTTTTTGCCAATAGGTTAGTACATTTATTCATTTATATCTTTCTCCTATCAAATTTGATGCATATACCAAATCAGGAAGCTTTAGGATACGTGATATTTGCATATATATGAATCCATATACAAATCTAGTTGTTCCTATACATTTTGATATCAAATATACACATATAACAAATTATAGATTCATGTGATTAATTTTTCTATTCATCCTAAAGAAATTTTGTTTATGTTTTCCTAATTTTAACACTTCCATGATGAAATATTTCACAAAGTGCTCATATTTGATAGGAAAAGTGAGATGCTTAGAGGAGAGTAGGGGGGAGAGGTGTGAATTAGGTTCTATAATTTTTTATACCAAAATGCTTCTTTCTCAACAAAATGGCTTACCTATGAGTTTGTGCCATTCCAAACTTAAATACAAAAAATTGTGTTACTTGGCTCATATATAGCTTCTAGCACTCAGATCTGCTTGTTCCTTCATGTTGTCCCTTGACATGAACTCCAATCGACCATAACTGATTCTACTTTCTAGAATTCATGGTGTATGTTTCTTCCTAAATCACTCAACAACCACTAAAATGCTTCAGTGACACTTATGTGTACTTGACCACTATAATTTAATCGATGCATGTTGAACTTCTTATATACTTTGTTACTTGATAGCCTAGTATGTATGATGACTCGGTCATAGTGATGACCAACAAACATTGCATATTAAATCACTAAGTGTTTTGCACTAATAGAAAATTGCCTTTAGGGTCAACAATCTCCTCCTTTAGTATTAGTAGCAAAAAAACTTATCATTATCACAAATGCATACATAACAAAAATTTGAAACTAAACTCTTCCTTTGGGTGCTTTTCATACCTTAGCTTGGTAACTATATACATTACTTTGTTCCTTAGAAAACAAAAATTTCTCCCTTGTGATCTTTGATATGTGTACAATATTATTTCCCCCCTTTTTTATCATGGTTATCACATAGTAACTTGAAGTTGGGGACCAAAAACTACACCAAACCCAATAAAAAGTAGTTTGTGCCATTGAAAGAGTAGATCCATTATAGTATATGAATTAATATTGAGTGTATCAAGAATATAAAATTTAATTTCTAATCTAGAAACTAGGTCTACCATAACATTTCAATGGATAAATTTTGATTACTCTAAATTAGATCCTTGGGTTTCTACAAATGTCTTTCCATTACCTCCAAATGAGATGTCAGAAATAATTGAATTGTGATAATCTATAACCTTATTTTTGTCTCTTACTATATCAACTTAGAATATGCACTAAAATTGAACTTGCATCTAAGGTCCACGTGTTCCCACTCTGTTGCAAAGTAACATCAACCTTTTCCATTTAGTCTTTTATTTCTCTTGTATATGATGGGACATGACATAGCTTCATAAATAATGTATTTACATTTTGGACTATATTTTCAAAATCATTTGCAAAGGTAGAAAGTTCAACCTATTTAACTACAATCGCTGTAGTAACTTTCTACATAACCTTATTTTTGAATTTCCTCTCTAACATTTGCATTAGTTGTTCTCTTGTGTTTGTATTAGGGTCATTCAACTTCTCCACAATTTGAACTAACTTTTTAATGATTGGGGCTTTTTCATTCAAGTTATCAACATCAATGGTTTCAAGAAATATATCCTTGACCTCATGCAATACCCATTTCTATTGATGTTCCCTTCTCAATTCTTTTTTCTTTGTTTTCCTTACTAATAACTTAGTTAATCCTTCATTAGCTACACTAGAACCATCTTCTTAAATCATGTCCTTTGGCACATTATCATCTTCTTCCATGGGAGTGTTATTCTCAACTTGTATATTCACACCTCCACATTCCTCTAGTAGGAAATCCACATTCAACAATCAACAAAAATCATGGATACCTTCAATGTGACCATGTTGCCTATAATGACTCTAGGTTGTTTTGATTAAAATTCTTTGATTCTTTAAGCCCTTACACTTTTTGCAAGGACAATTACATTTATCAACTTTTCTTTGAAATTGAGACCACAATGTCTCATTTGTCTCATTATTTTGTTCTGAGTTCATATTGTTAGGCGTGGTCTTTCTTTAGAGGAAAATATATCCACAAAATTATTGGACATGTTGCACTTAATGTTTATATCTCCACATATGGTTTTGAAAGAAAAATTTGGTGTAATTAATGTGTATGTCTACAAAAATATTGGACATGTCGTACTTAATGTCTATATCTGCACATATGGTTTTGAAAGAAAAAGTTGGTGTAATTAATGTATATATCTACAAAAATATTCGATATGTTGTACTTAATGTTTATATTTGCACATATAGTTTTGAAAGAAAAAGTTGGTGTAATTAATGTGTATATCTATAAAAATATTGGACATATTGTACTTAATGTTTATATCTGCACATATGGTTTTGAAAGAAAAATTTGGTCACCTCACTCAAATTCACCCATATTATAATATCAACAACTTCCGTAGACATAAATTCAATAAATTTCATTGAGCCTTTCCATTACTCCTTGTTTGTCATGAGCTGGGGTCATTTAATAGGGCAAGTTTGTATTCAATGTAGAGTATGCACATATCAGAGTTGTGATTCTTTATTGTAGTAGTTTGGTATGATTCATTCGACCAATTATTTGGCTTTCCTTGTGTACATGTATAACTTTGTGTTCAAGCACTTGAAGTTAGATGTTAACCCAAACGTATTAATATTCTATTGATCAAATGTGGTCATATCAAGTTTTACATAAAATATGGACAAATTAGGTATTTTTCCCCGTGTTTTAGATAGTATCTATCATGAAATGCATAAATTTTGTGGTGGTGATTTTGGGACAATAAACAACTAGGTAATAGTTGATAATGATTGTGAGTCTTATCTTCAACATCCCTTGAATCCTTAAACAATTACACATAATAGTTCTCATTAGTTTAGCAAGATGCTTGACACCTACTTGTTTGCTAGATCTCTCTCTTTTTGTTTAAATCTTATGATGAAATTTACTATTTTAGCACAATGTCATAAACCACATTTTGTAATCAATTTTTTTCAAAATTTTGCAATTTCTTCATTTTCAAAATTTTCCTTATCAAATTGATACCAAAAGACACCTTAATTTTTATTGATCTAATGATGTTTCTCCCTTCAAGGAGAAAATGGAGATTGAGTTTTAGTTGTTTCATAGATTAACTATTCCAATTTTAGATGTTTTAACTTGAAGATACTCAAACAATAGTAGTTTGTAGGTTCATGAATTTGCAGCCCTAAAACAAATTCACAAGTCCTCCTATGGCTATAACTTCCATATCCAATTCAAAATCCATCATAAAGTACCTTTTCCCTAATCTAGTTGTGTCATCCTCTTAAAACTATGGTTCCAATTAAAATGAATTTTTCCTATTTTCTTAGAAGATCAATCATATCATTAAATATATTTTTAATCTATGCTTTTGCATTATATCTAATATTCATCATCAGAATGAGGAAATAATGAGTATAAAATTGTGGATATGAACCTCACTATTTGGTAATCATTAATTTCTCATTTTAATGATAATTCACTAGGCATTAGTTTAAACATATGGATTATAAATATATGTACAATTCAATCCTTAAAACTTGCATTGAAATTCCACATCTGTTCTAAAAAAATGTTTGAATAAATTTTTTACTTTTTCCAATATTATGTTAGAATTTTTGCCACAAAAATTTCTATAATCCTAGAATGAAGAAAGGATTGTGCAAGAGAAGATCATGATAATGGGAACTATTAGAAACAAAATTTGGAAATTTGACAAACAAAAGAAAGTGAAAGAAACACATCCACCCACACTCTTGATGATGAATTCCAACTCTTCTATAGTTGAATTTCTTTGATCCTCACTACAAGGTAGATAAATGAATTTTTTTTACTTGTTATCTTCACAAATATTTCATTAGCCATGAGTGCAAAATATAATAGCATTAAAATTTTCTATAAATGTTAATAGATTTTTTATGTGCTCATAAAATTGATCCCTTAACAACAAGTAAATGAGAGCAACAACTATATTTTAGAAATGAACAACAACACTAGCACAAAAAATCCATAGACATCACATGGCAGTAAAGAAACAAGATAAAGAAAATTATCAACCCTGTAAAGATTTCCCACAAACTATAAATTGGAGATACTATAACCACTCCATAATAAATTGGAGATGCCTTAACATGCTTCTTGAAAGAAAGAATACTACTAGAAAAAAGATTTGAGATGCCTATAAATTGATCCTTTGATCAGTAACTAGTTACGAAAAATTGAATACCAAAAATCACTGAGTGAAATTGGAACTTTCCAATGACCAATGAAAGTGAAACTATTATTTTTATTTTGAGTAACTATATATATTTTTTGTTCATGTATTTTTTTTTGAAATTAAAAGCAACCAAAATAAGGGGGTTGGCCCTTACAAAAAAGCTAGTAACTAGCACACTATCAACAAACACCTATAGAATTAACAAGGTGCCACCCAGACACATAGACAATTACAACCCAAAAGCACTTTTTTTTTTCTTATGTTTCTATCTAAATTATAATATTGACGAATTCATGAATGACAAAATATGATGTGGAAATTTATGTGAATACAATAAAATTAATCTTTTTTTAATAGATGATTATTATAGATTGTGAAATTCTCTCCTCAATTTTCAAGCTGCTAAATCTCTTACAATTCATTAAATGAAAACATACATAATAGAATACAATCATCACATTTTTGAACATACTTCTCAATAGAACATTTGATCAAACACTTATATAATTTCTATTTTCTTAAGACAACTGTCAAATCATTCACATATATTATCTATCCTTTCATATTTTACATATCTCCATGAGCACTATAACACAAGCTAAGATCAACATTGGTAAAATTAAATTCATTTAATGAATTTTCTTATAATTTCTTAAATCCTTTCAAAATATATGATAGACTTATCTTACACTCTTTCTTCAACTTTTGAAAAAATAGCTTAAATATTTTCAGAACATCTTTGATAATGCTTGTAAAGAATTCATAGATCCTCTTTACTACTTTGAGTTGACTATTAATGTTTCCACTCTAACTTTATAGAGCCTTTTCAATAGTTTCAAGTGTATATATTTTGCAACCATAGATTCTGCTAGACCAAAACACTTCACGTTTTACATAATTTTTCATTTAGTAAATAAAGTGCCCAAGTTGAATTAAAGTCATATTTATATTAATTTAAAATAAAGCTCCTAAATTTTGAAATAGAGATATAAGGAAGCATTGTTGCCAAAACAATGCTGCTACCCCAAAATAAAGTTTATTTAAATACATATCTGACAAATATGATCAAAATATTTCAATTATTCAACTCTTTTTTTCCATCAAAGATAATGACCCAACAACATTGTGAACTTTTGATATTTAGTGCTTACTTAATTATAAATTATCTAACATTTTTAGCAAAAATTTAAATAATAAATCGTTTTAATAGTTTGAGTTTGTTTTTCTTTTACAATTAAGATTAGATAGCATGAACAAAATGAAAAATAACATATTTAATGGTATGAAAAATATGACTAGAAAAGAAATATTTAATATTTATCTTTCGAAATACTAGAATTTCATAAATCCAACTACACTATGAACTAAATACTAATTATATTTTCAAAGCAACATATGGAGTTATTTGTTTTATTAGATGTAATATAACCAATTTCTATCAATGAAATTTTTATATAGCATCAAGTTCAAATCAAAATACAACAATTTATATGTTGTTTTAAATATATGTAGTTTGATGATGAGTTTTATTTGAGGTGTTAATGGGCAAAAGGCCGAAAGCCTATAATATATTAAAATAAAGGGACTGTACATATATTGATAAGAGGACTTGGTTGCAAACATGACTTCTCTTCCACTTCCATGCCCATGTTTGGCATAATGATCTCTTGGGAATTATTACCCTCTTCTTACACAAGATGAGCATCTTCATAGAAGTCCATAATTGTTGCATCATAACCCAATACAATTAGCTCTTGAGGCCATGATGTGGTTTCGGTTCAACACAAATATCTCCTCAAGAAAGGAGTCCATACACATACCCAAATTCCTATCTCCCACTTGTAGGTCCTAGCCTTGCACAATTCAAATTGAAGGAGAAAACTCATTCTAAACACACAGAGAGACATGCTTGTGAATAGCAATAGACTAGGTTAGGTCCATTTATACTAGATAAACATGGGGAGAAATTGACTTTGAAATAAGATACAATGGGTCATGCCACATGAAAATTCTCCTTAGTTTTGCTGCAAGCATGTCTGATACATGTCTAACATTCATCTTTGAAGATTGTACCAAGATTCTCAACATAGAAACAACATCATATGAAGTATCTTGGTAGTAGTACTCTTCAGCCATTATATCTTTCGCAGAGTAGTTTGCAAAATAAATCTATGCTAGGCTTAAATCAAGGGAGATGAGGGCTGCTTCCTTATTTTTTATTTCTTTGAAATGCTCAAAGGATAGTTTTATCAACACACTTTGAAGAAAGTAAGAAAGAGAGAATTAATTTCTATAAATGAACAAAGGAGTGGGCAAGAAAGAGAGCATTTAAGTTCATAAATGACTAGAAGTAGGTTGATTTGAATCAAAGGGTACATAAATTTTTCTATTTGAAAGCATAAATACTATGGGAGAGGGACTCTAAATTAGAAACAATTATTTACAGAGCATAAATGGTAGGGATCTTGGAAATGGACTACATCCTAAATGATAAATGCTTGGATAAAGAAAAAAGAATATGAATATGCCTGCATAATACATAATATAGTTTGGGAAAAATGACGCCATAGATTAAATCAACCATGTGCTTAGCATATGTGATCTAAACATTATAATAAAAATTAGTTTATATGCATGACATATGAGTTCTAACTATAGTCATCCAATAGTGTAAAAAGACTTGTATAGTATTGCAATTTATAAATTCATCCTCCACTACACATAATTTAATATTGTTTTACCCAAATTATATAGGAAGCTCTACAATTGAAAGTAGTTTCTTAGAAGAAGGTTTGGGTGCTGAGGAAAACTCACTTGCAAGTGAAGATCTTGTCGAAGGTGATGGGAAAGAACAAGTGAATCTTGTTCTTGTCAAAATAGGTATAGGTATAGAGGAAGCATATGGTAGATTTGGAACACTTGAAATAAATAAATACTTCTAGGGATATAAGGTTCTAGAGCTAGCCCTTGTTTAGAAGCTACACAAGCAACATAGTAATCAGAACATATCATAAGTCTTGGTATCTTCTCTATTGATAATTTTTCTTAGAGGTGTTTCTATGCTTTGTGGATCCTCTTGTCTAGTTGCTACTACTAATGTGAGTGTGAAAAAAATAATTCAATTGTGTTTCAAACTAGTTGAGGACTTTGTTCCTCAAAATATCAATTTATTATTGCAAAAAAAGGGCTCAAATTAATATGGTAGGATAATACAAATGGGTTTCTCACTATAGCACAATAATTACTAAAATGGGGGAATTAGTTCCCTATGGAAGGGTCTCACGCATTTTTCCACACATTTGACCCTCAAGTACATGATCAAGATGGAGACTACTACTATATTGTAAGTTTCCTTACAAGGTTCTCTGATAAGGAGTCTTAGCAATGCAAGCAGGATGATGGTTAGATTTGGCACAAGGGTGTGGAAAAAAGTGTAAAAATTGCCAAGAAATGCTGTCAGCAATTCTTTTAAAAAATTGACAAAGTGTAGAAGGTGAATAGTCATTGATCTTGTTTGAGCCATTAGAGAGGTGAAAAGTTAGGTTATGTTATAAATCAATGTAATCTCATGTTATTGATATAGAGGGAGACATGGAGAAGGTAAATGACAGGTTTTTTGTATGGTTTTTGAAGTAGAAATCATTTTTTAGTGTAATATTGCTTATATAGTAGTATTTATATTATAGTTCTTCTATCTTCTCCTTTACTTCATGGTTATGGTGGTTATTAAGTTTCTTATATAGAGAAAAGAAGATCTAGAACTGCTGTTGATATTATAAATAGATATAACATCATTTGGCGATTGAAAAGAAGAGCTCACTACTCACGGTCAGGCAGTAATGTTTGAATGAAAATCATTGTTTCTTCTTCATATCTCATGGTTGTGGTGTTCATTAAACTTTATATATACATGGAAATTAAATTTGATATTGAATTTTTTGTCTAATATCCTAGGGTTATCACCAAGATCTTCTTAATTCATTATTTCAACAGTAAATTCTGAACCATGTTAGAGTGCAATATTATCTTTTTGGCTACTTATTCCATTATATGAAATTAGGAAGGATGAGAGGGCTTCCTATGATGTTTTAGAATAACATTACATTGGTCCCCAATAGACCCTACTCGTTACCATAGAGTTGACTATGAATCAACAAACTAATTTGTTGTTGCATGTAATAACCATGAGACAATAGGCCAAAAATCCATGATAGAGGTGGTAATTTTTTGTATAGATATTTGGTGGATGGCATACATCCTTGGGGTGTTAAGAAGCATTTCCAAAGAGTGGAGTGGCTGAGATATTGAAGGTTGGGAGGCAGTCACCATATTGAACAAGGAAACCCACATTATCACAAGGGTGGCTTTAGTGGAATAACATGGAATTTAGGTTATTTTAGCTTGAAGAGAAGATTATTAATTATACTTATTATTATTAGGATGTTGATGTAACAAAGTAAATAGCCTATTAAATTTTCATATTAAGGTTCACTTATCATCTAAGTTATTTTATCTAACTATATTACTATTGATAAAAGAACATCTAACAATGTGTACATTCAACTATGCATAACTTAGTGATATGATAGAGGCTTCATATGAAACACTTAGTTGTATTTTGTAGGCATATTTCTAAAAATTGGAGGAAAATAAAGAAGAAATATTATTGTGCAACTATTAACAAGCCAACCAATTATTAATGACATAATATCATTTTGATGAAACCCTTACCAAATACACGTTTAAAAAAAAAAAAAACTTATCAATTTGATGAAACAATTTCCAAATACATTATGTGATAAGAAAAGTTGCATATTTCTACCACTTAATGATGGAAACTCAAAACCTATCGAATGTCTGCAATGGCAACTTGAAACCTGTCAAACATCTGCAATGACAACACAAACTTGTCAAATGTTTGGAATGACAACTCAATCAACCTGAAAACCATATGAGAAATGTAAACGTAAACAACAAAGGAACCCATGGCAACTAGAAATGTAAAAAAACTATATTTTAAGGGGATTGATCGATGGAAAATGGTTGTTTCTTACCTCAAATGGCTCCTGTGCACACAGAGCTCATCGAACTAGCTCCTCTTGTGAAAAGGAAAATGTTATGCCATTTATTTATTTTTTTGTTATTAAACTTGATTTGGTCAAAATATTGACCAAATTGGGAAACCCTAATTTGGTCAAAATTTTGACCAAATCAGTCAAAAAGACAAAAAAATAAAGATTTCATAGGCCAATTTGACTTTTGGTAAAAAATCTAGGTCAAAAAATCAGTGAAAATGTACTAGTGTAATCACATGCTCATTTGGACTTATGCACTTCCAATTTTAGAAATTGATGCATGATTTAATAATTTAAAATATAGTTCCATACATACCTCTTTATTTAGTTTAAGGTGGAGGAATCACCCAAGTCATTAGATTGGGTGATCACAACTTCACCATTTGAACAATTGCCTTCATCATTTTTCTTCTTCCAAGTTTTATTCACCTGATTTCTCATTTCTTCAACATTCACCTTTTATTTTCTATTATTTTTTTCATTATTAAATGTTGATTCTTGTTTCATATAGTCTTTGCTGAGGTGATCAACCTTCTAATAGTTAAAATATATTGGACCAAAAATTCTCTAGTTTCTTGATCTTCCTCTAAGATGTATCCTTGCATAATTTGTTGCAACATGTCCACGCTTTCCACATAACTGACAACTAGCCCAAGTATTGTAATCCCAATTTATAGAATTGCCTTGCCTAGTTTCTTTTCCTTGACCTTTAGGTGTCCAACTATGTTTTTCATTAGATTTGCAATCTTGTTCCTTGTGCCATACTTTTGACATGTGTAACAATAACCCTCAAATATAGATGTATTTGGTGTCTTCCTAATCCTTGATCTACATTCATATACTTGCTATCCATGCTTGTTGTAATTGAAACAATTACCATTGAATTTAGGTTTAGGATTTGACTAACCAGTTTTTCTCCTACAAAATTTGGCTAAATACCTAGTTTTCCACAATGATAGCATGTAGGATTCTTTCCCTTTGGTTTTGCATTCCTTTTCCCCCATGCTTTAATATTTCTCCTTGCTCAATAGATGATATGAACTTGGTATAACCTAGTCTAGTAGTGTCATGAGATCTTCTCTATAATTTTAGAGGTATTCTCATAGCCTCTCTAGATCAATTCATTTTTTCAATGGTCTCCTTTTCATCTCTCAACTCACCTTTTAGTTAATTTCTCTTAGATTTTAGATTTTCAATCTCTTCTACCTTCTTAGTAATCTCATGATTGACACTTAATAACTAATTGATCATGTCAATTTAATTATGAGTTAGCTTTTGTACCTCATTGATCCTCTCATCATGACTTGTAGTCATTAGTATTTTATCTTCATCAACAATTAACCTCTATTCTTCAACCTTTTTCTTATGTTCAAGAACTTCATATGGCCTCACCTATTTATTTTATGTTCTCTTACTTCTTTATACAAGATATTGTTATTCTCCAATAGACATTCTATTGTTGCATCAGTTTTGCTCGATCTTCCATCATCAAATAAGTCCTTAATACTTTTTTCTTGGTATTGTCTATCATTTTTCTATATTTCCATCTCCTTGCTTCTCTTTAAGGATTTTCTTGATTCCTTCTTTGCATTCTAAACTTTTTCTAATGCAACTTACATATCAAGCTTCTAATTCTCAATCACATTTCCTAGCTTGTAGGCTTTCATCTCTAAGCTCTTTGAATCTCAAGCAATAAGAATTTTTCTTAGAGAAATCATCTCTAATTCCAATTGTTGGAAATCTAATAGGGAAAGTGATATGTTGGGAGGTAGGGGGTGAACTAGAATCTATAAAAATTTTACCACTTCAAACATGAATCACATTCTAACTTGATTTACCACACACCATAAACTTAAACTTTAATCATTCATCATATATCAACATCTAATATCTGATCCAACATTTAATAACATGAATAACACATAAACACAAAATCAAAAAATAACACTAGTTGTGGTTATGTAGAAACCATCCAAGGTGAAAGTAAAATTATGGTGGGGATGACACCCACAATATCTTCACTACTACAACAATAAAGTGTTCTTGTTAGGACTACAAAGTTTGATCCTTTTTGATGATCTACCTTGTAAGGATTCTACCTTGCTAAAATCTTAAAAGACTATTAAGTCTACCTTGATTAAATGATTTTACATCATAATAAAGTGATCACTCTATTAGGAAATTTACAATAAGCCTATTAGCATCACTCAGTTAAGAGATTCACCTAATACAATGGTTAGAATGTAATCAACACCATGATCCTTTGGTTTGCACTTGATTGTTGGAATTTTTTTGGTTTGCACTTGATTGCTGGAATTTTTTTGGGAAGGTGAGGTACTAGGGGAGGGGGTGGGGGGTTGGTGAATCAAGATCAATAAACTTTTAGTATCACAACAACATAATTGTGTTCACCACTTAATCCATCTTATATCTAGATCATGAATAATATGACTTTAAACTTAAAATACTAAAAATAAATCTAACTATTCATCACATCCATAAGCTTGAAAATAAACACATAAAAAAAAAGACTTTGATTACCTATAAACCCTGTACGGTGAAGGTAAAAATGGGGTGGAGATGACACCAACAAATATTCACTACTGTAGTAACAATTTTTCCCTATTAGTGATACAAATGTGATCACTTTTGATGATCTACCTTCTAAGGGGTTTTCCATGTTAAGAGCTTTACAAGACTATTAGGTATACCTTGATTAAAGGATTTAAAACTTGCAATGGAGTAAGAACTCTATTAAGAAATTTATTTAGGCCTTTGAGGACCACTTTGTTAAGAGATTCACCCTAATTTACTTGCCAAAATGTATTAGTACCTAATCCTTGAATCTGCACTCATAATGCTAACTATAGATACTCTCTTTCCATTCTTTGATATAAAATCCTATCTAATATATCATTACTTTTCTCTTCACTACTTCACTTGATTGTGATACTCTATTACTTCATAATTTCTCTTGTAGCCTCCAAAACCTAACTTCTTCACATAAGAATTCATAAAACTGCACAACCATATGGAATAGGGTTTAGATCTATCCTTAAATAGACATCTCTAGAGTCTTCTAGAATAAGATAAAAAATTTAGATGTTTCTGTTTTTGGCCTCCTGGTATGACTGGTTAACTTTCCTTCACAGGGATTGGTGATCTGTGTCAAAATGCATAACAAACTTTGTAACCAACTCTACGATCAATTAATGTTGCTTACATATTTTCTCAAAATAGTTTACCTTAAAGTTTATGTGATTCCATAAATTCTTGTTCAAACCATGTTGCCCCCCACATATTGTCTCTGATGCTCAGTCATAACTTTTCTACTTGTTGACACTTTGCCTCAACTAGCTCAACTCCTTCTATATGACTCAACATCAACTTTCTCTGCTTTACTCAACATTTACTAAACTTGGCTTGCATAGAAGTACTCTAAAGCCATAGAATTTCTTGGCTCCTATAGAGCTCAACATTTACAAGATTACTTACAAGTGTAACAAATAAATAACTCAATGTATATAGAGTAACTTGGTTGGAGTGATGACTGACCAAATTTTCCTTCTATATGACTAAGTGATTGATACTAACAAACACAAAAATTAGAGAGAACAACAATTTCCCCCTTTGACATTAGTGGAAAAATCACCTTGTCATGATATTTCATCATGCAATACAATTCAAAAATGATAGTACTCTCCCTATGTCTATGACTTGGTCCATATCAGACTAGAAAATATTTTTAAGAGATATTCATGTATAAAATACATATATGACATGACTCAAATAGTTTAATATAGCTTTATCAAACCTATGATCTATCCTCTATTATTGATCTATTCACTAAATTTTATCATTTTTTCATTCCTTCTTTCAAATCTTCTTCTATACCTTTGATTTTATTTCTCATGTCAACTATTGGGGTTGGGAGGATGGAATCAAACTATATTTATTAATGATTGGCTTATGAGTTTGGATGATCATGAAAAGAGCATGATCCCATGTGGTTCTTATTGATTCCAAGACTTGAATCTTGATCTCCAAATTTGCAACCAATTCAACCAAGCTATCAACAGTAGAAAGATTATGATTTGATTGCACTAGATCTTTTGTTGAAGGTAACTCATGTTGCATTACCTCAAATTGAGGTATTAACATGGACTATATGGAGACAATTTTAGCCCTCATTTGGTTGTCTACTATTTGTAGCTTGACTAGGCTCCCTTGTGAAAACAATAGTCTATTGAAACACATTGAACTTAGTCAAGCTAATTGAGAGATAGAGTTCCTTGAAGATTTCAAATTAGACTCAATCTTTTGAATACTAGCTTGAAATTTATTGGTGAATCTTGGTACGTCACAAAGAATATTGTATAAATATTGGATTTTCTTCACAAGTTCTTCTATATTCTATACAAGTCATGAAAATTCAACTTTTCTCAATTAAATTATGGTAGAGACCTCTATTACCTTCTCAAATTTCTTCTCTAACTAGGCCATCACTTTTTCATTTGTCTCTATGCCTTCAATGTTTACCTTTTCAACAATTTGCACTAATTGAGAGATAATAGGAGCTTGTTCATCAATGTGATAACATCAAATGCATCAAAAAATATATCTTTGATATGATGCAACACTTGTTTTTGTTGTTTCTCTCTTCGTATTTCTTCTTATCTCTCCTATCTCGCCAAGATGTCTTGCAAGATGATTGTTTTTTCAAATGTGAGATTCTTCAAATCCCAGTCTAGTAATTGAATGACTTCATCCAAGCTAATATATTTAGATAGAGAACTTATCTTTTTCTTCTTCCCTTTTTCTCCTTTTAGGTGTAATGCTTCTCAACATAGCTAAGGCTAGAGTGGGTGAAGGGGTTTCACTTCTCAGTCTATCTTATGCATCAGTATCAGAGGCAATAATAGTACAACTTGGCATGATTCATGATATAAGGACTTGCACTTGTTATGCATATGTTAAATCTAAAGTCGCTAGGGGTGGAGTGTGAGTTCTCACACTTGACTTTGTCTAGGAAATATTTGTTTTGTTTTCTTCCTTCTCCTTTTCTTTTGGCTATGTCTCCTTCTTTCCCTTTAATAGAGGTCCCTGGACTTGTGACAAGTAAAAAAACTATGCTTCCATTCAACCATTTCTCATAATTTCCTCTAAAATGTGTTCTTATGTAATTTTCTAGGACGTGACCATATTCTCTACAATAATGACATTCATACCATGTTTTATAATCCCAATTGTGAAAATTACCTTATTTAGGTGAATTTACTTTCCTTTTAGGTGCCTAGTCAAATTTTTTCCATGATTTGCATTCTTGTGCTCTATGTCCATACTTATGACAATTGTAACAATATAATTCAAATATAGGTGAACTAGGTGTATTGATAACCTTTGATTTACATTCATGTTCTTGGTGACCTTTATTTTTGGCAATTAAAATAGTTACTAGTAAAATTAGGCTTAAGATTTTGCTTACCAATATTGCTTCTGTAGAATGTTCTCTATGTGTCCATTTAGGTTGATTCCTTGGCTTTGCATTTATTTTCTCTCCAATCTTGGATGATTCTCCTTCTTTAGTAGATGAGTAGTTCTTGATATGTCCTAGTCCAAATGTGTCACTAGGTGTTCTTTGTGATCTCATCAATTCTTCAAAGTATCTTATGACTTCACTAGGTTAGTTCATCCTTTCAAAGAGTTCCTTCTTAGATCTTAACTGATTTATTAGTTAGTCACTTTAAGATCTAAGATTTTTGATCTCTATGTCCTTTCTATTTAGTTCCTGATTTGTAAGTACTAATTGACTCATCATGTCTCACTGAGTGTTTGTAAGATTTTGCACATTAGATGACCTTTCTTCAAGTTTGGTAGAAATTTGTATTTTGTCTTCTTCTATAGTGAGTTTTTCTTCTTCATCTTTCTTTTTATGTTTAGGCACCTCACAAAGCCTTACTAATTGAATTTCTTGTTCTCTCTCCAATCATCTATCTTCTTCATTCAAAATTATGTTTTTCTCTAATATATCTTCTATAGATACATCATTTTCACTAGAATTTTTGTTTTCAAACAATCCTTTAGTATCCATTTCTTGATAAAGTGTATCATTCTACATGATAGCCATCCCTCTTCTTTTCTTTAAGGAATTTCTTAGTTCCTCTCTTGCTACTTCAAGTTCTTGTAGTATGATCTTGATGTCATTCACCTATTTCTCAATAGTCTTTCCCAATTTATAAGCTTCCATCTCCAATATCTCAACTCCCAACTGGTTAAACTTATTCTAAGAGAATGAAGCTTTGATACCAATTATTGGAAGTTTATTGGGAAGGCAAGATACTAAAGAGGAGTGGTGGGGTGGGGGGGTGAATTGGGTTCACTAAACTTTTTACCTTCAAAACAACTTAAATGTATTCACTACTTAATTCATCTCATATCTAGACCATGAATAATATAACCTATTTTTGGATAAAATTGATTAATTGTGTATTGTCTTTGATGCTACAAAAATGTCATATCATATCAGTCTGTATATGCCAAGCTCATTCGGGTAGTGAAGATTGCTTTTCTGTGTCGACCAAGCATTCTTGTGGTTGCCTAGTTTAGAAGGCAGTGTCTACCAAGTTCACTCAAGCATCGAAGGAAAATCTACAAAAGATGAGTATCAACCGAGCTCACTTGGTTAATGAAGAAAAGTTGGATGGAACCTGTGTTAACTAAGGTCACTCAGTCACAAAGGATCTTTGCATGTTTGCAATGTTAACCAAGCTTCTATTAGTTAGCACAGGAAATCATTTTTGAGTTAGCTTCTATCAAGTTGGGTCAACTAATGGAGGATTTTCTTATTTTGACATATTAAGCTTAATTGATTTATCTATTGGTTCTAGTCAACTAAGGTGATGAATATTAATTATTCTATGTTGTATATGAGTTGACTTGATAATATGAAAGATATATGTATAAGTTCAAGTTGTGGATTCAAAGTGTGTAAGTGTATGAGTATATGATGAATGAATTGAAGATTTAATGATGAATAGAAGAAGAAAATTTGATGGATAAGTAGAATATCATTGTGAGTAGGAAAGCTATATTTGATCAAGAAGGATCAAGTACAAGCCAGAACAAAGATTTGAAATCAACAATCTAGTTGCATTCAAATTAGGTCATCTCATTGTTACTTTCTAACCATTGTAGTAGTGATCTAAATCTCTTAATAGAGTTGGCTTAACAACAATTTGTAAATCCTCTAACAAGGTGGTTGTTCTATTGAATTATTTAAAGACCACTAACAATGCTACTCTTAACAGGGTGATTAAATCCTTTAATAGGGTCACACCTAATAGTGTGTTTTGTAACCTTTAACAAGGTTGGCTCCTAACAGGGCTCACTTCAGAAGAGTGAAAATAGTAACTAGTTGCAATTGGTGGTTTTTCCCAAATTGGTTTCCATGTTAAATCCTAATGTCAAATGTGTTCATGCTGTTTCCTTTTATGTGTTTGCAACTAAGTTAAAGTAATGGTAATTATAGATAACATATAAAGTTTTCATGTTTAAGCATTTATCGAGTATAATAAGTACTTATCAAGTTATAACATTTTATGTGTGTTTACTGAGCATCAACTGTATTTAGTTTTTAGATTGTATTTTTGTACAGACATCTAAGGGATCTGAGATTTATTTTAGTAGTAACTAAGTCACCCCTCCCCTCTTAGTTACTCCTCTTATATTTTCAACAATTGGTATCAGAGCTTTTGGTGCTTGTAGAGAAGGTTTCAAGGACCTAAGCTAAAGATCAGGATGTCTTACATAAGAGAGATCCCAAAGCTTAAAAGAGATAATTTTGTAGCATTGCAAGGACTTATGAGGTTACACTTGGCTACCATCAATGATTCAAGGTGCAAATGTCTTGATACTGAATACAAGACTCCCATGGAATATTATCAGTTGAAGATATTGTTGAAAAGAAGAATAATAACATCATGATGATTGATATTGCATTTGCTCGTAGTTATGTTGATTTTGATGAAGTCAAAGATTGTAAAACAATTCATGAGATGTGGATCAAACTAAAAGACATATATGGAGGAGATGGAAATGTAAGAAGAGCTAAGGATAAAAGTCTTAGAGGTCATTTTGATTAGATGAAAATGAGAGAAGATGAGAACATTGGAAAATATGTGGAAAGAATCAAAGCAAGTGTAAATGCAATCAAAGAATCTGGAGGAGAAATTAAAGAGGAATTTTTTTTCAAGAAAGGTACTTAGAACTCTTCTTCCTATTTATATAGTTAGATTATCTACCATAATAAAATATCTTTGGATGCTCAAGTTGGAAGATTGATAGCTTTTGAGTTAGATAACTTTGATAACTATGTTCCTAGTTCAAAAGCTATTGAGTCTACTTTTAAAGCTAAACTCTCACTTAAAAAAAGGGTAAGAAATCAAAGTCTATTCAATTAAGAAGTGAAGAAGAAGAAACAAAAGAAAATTTAGACAGTGATCTTGAAGTTGTTAAAGCCCTACTTGCAAGGAAATATTCCAAAGGCAGAGGAAAGTACAAAGGTAAAATTCCTCTGATCTACTTTTCTTGTGAAGAAGTTGGTCACATTGCTGCAAGGTGTCCAAATAAAGAAGTCAAAGATGAAAAGAAAAGAAATAAACACAAAGGAAAGAGGGATTCCAAGAACTACAAGAACTAAAAGGATAAAGGTAAGAAATCTTGTTTTATAACTAAAGATTCTGATAACAATGAAGATGAAATGGTATATATTATTGTGAAAGATGAATTTGATGATGAAGGAGATAAGATGGCACTTATCTTTCATGTTAGCAAAAATGATATATGGATTATTGATAGTGGCTATTCTCACATCATATGATTGGAGATAAAATAAAATTTGAACACATGGAATATTATGATGGAGGTAGTGTGAGATTTGGAAACAATGAACCTTGTAACATAAAAGGAAAATGAAGTATTTTATTGACTAAAGAATTTGTATGTGGAAATGCTTATTGGGTTGAAGGACTAAATCATAATCTACTGAGTGTGGCATAGTTGAATAACATTGCATTGAAGGTAGAATTCATGAATGGATAGGCCAAACTACTAGATGGAAAAAAAAATCTAGTTGGATTTGGCAAGAAAACAAAAGGTAATCTATTTTATCTTGATCTCAGTGATTGTTCATGTTTTATTTTCTCAAGTAGAAGAAATATGGTTATGACACAAAAGGATATGTCGTCTAAACTTTGATAATTTGGTTAAGATAAGAAAACATAGAAGAGTAAGAGGTATTCCTACTTTGAAGAAGCAAGATATGAGTTTATGCAAGAATTGCCAAATTGTTAAGATGGGAAAGACTAGTTTCAAAAGAAAAAAAATATCAGTTAGAAGAAGTCTTAGAGATTGTTTATATAGACTTATGTGGACCTATTGGAATAGAGAGTTACAGTGGAGAAAATTTTTTGTTGATGACTATTCTAGAATGATGAGTATAATGTATCTAAAAAAAAATCATAAGACTTTCAAAAGTTCAAGTGGTATCTAGCAAGAGTAAAAAAGAAACTGGGAAGAGGTTGAAATGTTTAAGATCAGATAGAGGTAGTGAATTCATCTCCAATGAGTTTAATAATTTATGCATTGTAAGAGGAATTAAAAGACAAGTATCATCCCCTGGTACACGAAACATAATGGTATAGCTGAAAGAAGAAACAAATTCATCATGGATTGTGCAAGAACATTGATGATTGAAAAGAATTTTGCTCTCAAATACTGGAAGGAAGCTATCAACATTGTAGTTCATACCTTGAATAGAGTATAGTTGAAGAAAGATTCAAACAAAAATCCTTATCAACTATGGTATGGCTACAAACCTAATGTAAGTTACTTGAAAATATTTGGCAAAAAATGTTATATCTTGAAAAAGTCTGAAAAAGGAAAATTTGATGTAAAAGGAGATGGAGGCATATTTCTAGGATACTCCTACAAAAGTAAAGCATACAAATGTTTAAATTTGTCTACTCATAAAATAATAGAAAGTGCACATGTTATAATTGATGAATTTGCAGAAAAGAGTGAAGAAGAAAGCAACAAGGAGCTAAAGGATTATAGAAGACTCATTTACTATGAACCTAATAGCTTGAAAAAATTATCTAAAAGAAAGGAGGCTTCATCTCTCAAGTCCTCAAAATCTCCAATAGTTATTGAGTTATAGATAGTACAACCCAAGTCATAGTCTGAAGGACCCGAGTCACAGTTAGAGGCTACCAAGCTAGTTCAAACCAAGTCTAATGGACCCGAGTCATAGATAATGGAACCCAAGCTTGAAACTAAAATCCATGATGAAGATAGTGGAACTCATTCAAAGCCCAAAAAGCCTGTATTAGCAAGATATGTTAGAAGACATCATGCACCTGATCAGATCATTGAAGACCAATTTGATGGAACAATTACAAAAAGAAAATTAAAAGGTACATGTTTACTTGCTGAATTTGAACCTAGAAATGTTAAAGATGCTCTAGAAAATGAAAGTTGAGTTGAAACAATGAATGAAGAAATATAATAGATAGAAAAGAACAAAGCTTTGACCCTTCTTCCTAGACCTAAAGATAAAAATATAATTGGCACAAAGTGGGTATTCAAAAATAAGCTAAGGGCCTGTTTGGCAAGCAAAATAGGAATACAAGAATAGGAATATCTATTTTGGTTTTGTTATTCTAGGAATACAAAAATGGAATACGTATTCCTATTCTTTTTTTGGTTCACCTAGAATCTTATAGGGAATATGTATAACCTATGTGTGGTTGTGCAAAAGTGGAATTGGAATAAGGTTATTTTTAATTATTATTTAATATTTTTTTCATTATACATTTGAATGAGTTAGATTACTTTTAAATATATTTTTTTTAATGTTTTTCAATTTTTAGATTTAAGTCACAAAGATCACATATACATCATTTTGGGTGATTCAAACATAGCTCTCCAACACGAGAACCTTATGGCCTTATCATTTGTGCACAACCTATAATATAATAAATATTATTAAGCTAATAAATAAATTGTTTAAATAATTTTTTAAAAGATCATTAGTTTAACATTTAAATGTCATAATTTTTGTAAGTAAGATGCAAACTTCATTAATGCATTATAGTAAGTAATTATATTAAAACAATGAAATCCTTAGCCAAATTCTTCTATTAATAAAATATTTTTAAAAATACCATTTTTCCATTAAATTCAATGTCAAACCTTTTTGTTCCTTATGGAAAATAAAATTCTCCATTAAATTGTTTTTAATAAAAAATCATTCGTTCCAATGTAACAAATTCTTAATCAAAACTCAACTCTCCAAAATAAGGAAACATGAAGAAACAAGTTAAAATATGGAATTTTTTTTTTTTAATTAGTTAATCAATTGAAATAGTAATGAAACTAGTATAATTTATTCATCATTTCAATGGAATTAGTCACCATAATATGATCATAAATAAGTTCCAAACAACAAAATAGTGAAATTATAATTGAATATGTCCACCATTTCTATTCAAAATCATAAAATAAATTACAATAGTTGCTTTGGCTTTTAACTGCATTTACACATATAGTCCCAAAAGGCTAGTACTATTGAAACAATTATAATTCCAAACATTCCTCCCAACATGCCTCAAAGAAACATGTTTTCACTCTCTTAGATCCTACACAACTTGCAATTAGTACTTTCATGTGCTATAGATTTAGCTACGACAGATGTTGGGGGGACCTCATCGACCCACTGAAAGAAATTACAACCACTATACCCTACAATACAAATTCTAAATCAGAAGTGTCTAGAACAATTAGTTGGTACAAAAATGTAAGTTTATACAACAAAAATTAGTAATAACCTTTCTTGCATTTGGACAACAATAGAATTTACATTCTGGATTATCCTTTGTGTGCGAGGTCTTCAGTACTACATGGCCAACACCACACTCACACATTGGAAAATTTAAATCCATCAAACTTATATAAAATATGAATAAATACAAATAAAATGAAACATGCAATTAGTAAGATATATTATTTTATATACATTCATTATAGAAGAATCCAATCTATAAAATGATAATGAGCTCAACTAAGTCTTTTATATGATCATTTGAACTAAATCCTTTTTAAATTATCATTCATCTTAAGGGAACTTCTCTTCGCATTTCAATATTCAGAAAAATCATGTGGTTTTCAATCCTTTCCAATTGCTCCACATAATCCACATAATCCCACTCTTCAAATTTAGGCTATTTATCCAATAATTATTGGTGATCCAAGTAAAACATTTGGGAAGCACAAACAACCATTGGGGGATTCCTTATGAATGCTGAATTAGAACACATTCAACTTGGAGTGCATAAAAGAAGAAACTGCAAGAATGACAAGAACTAATAGAAAATAGAAATTACAGGATGCGAAGGTAGTTAGAAGAAAAATATATGAGTCATAAGTATTATAATAAGGATATTAAGGATAAATGGTTGAAGAATGAAATTCAGGAGGAGATACATAGCCATTACCATATGAGTAAATTACCTTGGGAAAACTTATGGATATAAATCATATTCATGATCCACCAATAGAATCAAGTAAAAAAGCAAAAAACTTATTACTAAATATTTAGCTTTGATGTTTTCAATTGTACATATTAGTCAAAAAATAAATTAAAGGGGTTCTAAGGGAACTAAAAAAATTCATAGATGTAGAGAAAAATGAAATTGAATACTTTATCTCACTAATCTCAAATTAGTTTTTCTGCAAAACAAAATTGATAGCTTTTCATTGATAATATGGCTCTAAGCGAGAAGATTGCAGCATTGGCATTTGTCTTGGCTACTTTGGCGTTGATAATGTCATGAACAGGTGACTATTTGCTCTATTTTAGGGTTAGTAAAACATACTTTATAGTACCAAAATTCTTAAAACATTCTTATTCTTATGTATAGATTTTGATTATGGAGTTGAAGCTTCAAAGTGCCCATACCCAGGTTGGAATTAGGAATAATTTGTTTCCACCATTTTTAAAAAAGATTTTAGCCTTGTTTTGATTTGTATGTTCAAAAATTGAGCAGATGGATGCATAAGGAATGAACCATGCCCGATTGATACAAGAGTAGAATACCATGCTTGGCTAATACATGAGTAGAATGTAAAAGGTATATTCAATACCCACTTTGCCCTACTCATGCTCTGAAGTAAAGAGATTTGATACCATTGCCATTGGATGTAGTGAGAGTATAATTGTAGGCCTTCATTTGTGTGGCTTTTGATCAATCAATCTACTAAATAAATAAAAAGATTGGCTTATGGCTAACCTGGTCATGAGTATATATGTTATGATTAGTAATGTTTTCTAGTTGGATTGAGGTGGGGAAAGAAGTGCATCGATTTCTTGTAGGTGATGCAATCCACCCTCAGACATAGAAAATCCATGCAACTTGGATGAAATTGGAGAAACAAATATTTCAATTATCAATAGAAGTACATATTATAGATGAAACATAGAAAATATATGATCATTCTTAATCAATAGATACAACTGATAGCTTTGTATCAAAATCAAAACTTAAGTTTAAATCACTACGAGTATGAAGAATTAAATAGATGGGACTAATAACTTTGTATCAAAACTCAATATAAAACTTGCAATTCTATTTATTAAGTTTATTGGCTATTAAACATAATACATCAGAGAAAAAATTAAGCTTGACAAAGTAAGTCAATTCAAATGACTATTTTAACACTTTAAGAATCAAATCTTAATGTATGAAATTTAAGCCGCCCAACAATTGAAAATTTTTGACTATTCAAAATAGTCACCAATTCATAGCCAAGTTGGAGATTTTTAGTATTATGAGCACAACATTATCCACTACTGAAATCGAAGTGAATTAAATCTGGGCTGTCCATGTTGAAGAAATGACAAGAATCTAAAAAGAAAGGCCAAGGAATGAGTGATAAAACAACATTATAGAACTACTCAACAACATTATAGAACTACCTAGCAACAACATTAGAGAATTGCTCAGCAACAACATTAGAGAATTGCTTAGCAACAACATTAACAACATTATAGAATAACATGATTCTTCTTGATTTTGATAGTCAGTACTTAGAGGGAGTAGTAATTAAACAAAAATAGACACAAACTAAATCAGTCATTATATTAACTGAGATTCTGCTCTTTCATGCTAACAATATTACAAACTAATATTTTAAGGTTGCTCATTATAGCTCTATAGAGCTGGATTCTTGGAAGAGTGCTCAAACAAATGTAAACACTCAATATAGAGTGCTAAATAGTTCTAAACAAGACTGAAGATAATATAAAATGCTATTTTTCTTATTATCCAATAAGTGTGTGAGAATATTATATGTGATAGTAAAATATTATTTTTCAAATCCCTAAGAATATTACAATTCTCCAAATTTATATCTAATATAATCTTCCCTCGTTGAGTCATTTATCTCTAAGAACCAAATAGCTCTTGTTGGTTCTTGCATAAAATTATTAGATGTGATAGTCATAGTTTGTCGACTAATTTTGGGGATGGCTTTCAAGGCAGCAAAAAATTCTTCAACATTTTTCCTAGTATCCTCTTTATCAAATTTGATGGTGTGCAACTTATTGATTCCCTCCTATATATCACAGATTCTTTTAGATATTACATCCAAAGAAGAAACCATGCTTGCTTTCCTCCTCTTTGGCCTCCTTGTCATTGGTGTTGAAGGAATGCTTCTAGCAGATGCAGTGGACTGATTTGCCTGAAGGAAATCTTCATCCAAATCAGCAGCACCATTCATATGTGTATTCAAATCATCATCATCATCTAGATCAACATCATGATCATAAAGGTTACCATCTTCAACATCTTGTGGTGTTCCAACTACACTTCCTTCTGCCATGTCATTCCCCACTATGCTAGCTAAATCATTAAAATAGTTGAATGGCTGCCTCCTATACACTTTTGCAGTCTTGAATTCTTTTCTCTATATGCATTACCAAAATTAAATAATTAGATATTTTTATGAAATTAGTATTGAATTTTTTTTTGAAGAGGACATTACCTTAAGAAGTTCATCCCACATGCTATCCTCAGTATCCACACATTGAGTTACCTCATTCCAAGCAAAGCCACTTGTATTTCATAACTCCTTCATTTTTCTATCCCCCATCTTCCATATTTTCAATTTATTTATGAAATTTTCCTTTCCAAGATTCAATTGCAACTCTTGATTGAATCTCCTCTTTGTAGCACTCCATGCTTCCCTATACAAACCTCCTTCACCGTTCCTTCCTAGGTTGACTTGCTCAAGGAGAAAATCCAACAATTTTCTCTCCATTTCTCTAGTCTGTACAACATTTTTATTTCTACACAAAGTTGAAGTAGGAATAGAAACAGGTGTAGCAACAAGGGTGGCAATGGGGGGCATATTAACCTCCTGATGTATGCTCATCAAAAGCTTTGTGAAAGACATATTGCTACAATAAGAAACTATTATATTGTTGGAAAATATCCATAAAATAAAGTGTACATTATATATTGTCAACAAAAACTAAAAATATATATCACCAACTATCAATCGTACTCTGAAATAACCCCTCAAAAAACCTATTTATTCATTCACATGGACTAATTATTCAGTACAAGTAAAATGAATATATAAAATATTATAAAGAAGTAGCATATTATAAAGAAGTAGTATATTATAAAGAAGTAGCATATTCGATACATGGACTAATCATTCATAATTATTATAAAATACTTAATTAGGAAAAAAAAGAAGCATATTAAAAAGAGAGGAACATTTGTTGTAAAATCTTGTAGTACATATACGCTAACTGTAAAATCTACACTAGGTACAATAATCATTTGAGAAAAAAACACAATAGAATGAAGAGATATGCATGCTAATTCTATTAAAAGAGTAGGAGAAATGAAGTGGATGTGAGAGGAGTAAAGTTAGAATGCTCAATCACTATCACTATTTTACAGAATGCTGAATCATATATCAGAATGAATGTACATTGTATATAAAGTGTCAGAGGAGTATCTAGCTATTCAAAATTGAAGTACAATGTATCAATGCAAGTAAAATGATCAACTAATGTCAAGATCTATAGTCCTCCCACATCTTTTCTACTATTTCATCTCAAAAATTTACCCAATCATCTCTATCTTGTTGAGTCATCCCAAAAGTCTCAAGAATTGGGACATTTATCTCTCCACGATCAACATCCTCTTCAATTTCCACATTGGGTGGAACACTATCCTCTATCGTAATGAAATTGTGTAGTATGCAACATGCTAACATGATATTTGTTTGAGTCATGATACTATAAGATGTCGCATGCCTCAAGATAGGAAAATGTTGCTTTAAAATACCAAATGTGTACTCAATCACATTACTAAGAGAGGAGTGTCAGTGGTTAAATAGCTCATGGGCATTTTTGATCAGGTTTGTTCTGGAAAACTCTTTTAGGTGGTATCACGTACACCCATAAGGGGCAAGAAATCTAGGAACATTTGGATAGATGACATCAACTAAATATAATTTTCCTATACAAAAGAACAATAAATATTATGATTGAAATAATATAAACACTATGGTTTATAATAATGACTATATAATCATTAGAAATATGATTAAATATACCAAGGGGGGACTATTAGTGGATCCAATCTTGATAGAGCTAAGGCAAGAACATGACTATCTCCAGTTGAACCTCCCCAACCAGCAAGAACATATTGAAACTTGTAGTCAAAGGAACAAACACCCATTACAGTTTGTGATAGGTTGCCTTTTCTATCACAGTATTTTTCTTGGTTGTCCACATTAATGGTAACTGGTATATGGGGCCCATCAATTGCTCCAACACAATCCTAGAACACTAAAAATATTATAGTCAAATATGTAACAATATACTCAAGAAATAATATCCTAGTACAAGCACTTAGAAATAATACAGAATCAGGATGGGAGTGGGAGCGCAAGTTCAAAATTCAAATTTGGAGATAGGCAGGAATTCACATGGAGGCAAACCTTGATCACCAGGCATGCAGGAGGGGATCTAGGTAGGCATCGGGGAGGAGTCAGGAGATGGGGACCCACGTGAGGACATACCAGGGAATCTACCAAAGTGTTGGGCCTCACTGTTTGGAGTCAAGCCATCAGGTAAATCCTCTTTCCCTTCGGTTAAGGTTGTGTCAGGTCTGGAAAAGGGATCTTGCATGATCGCTATTCCAGACGAGATTGTTGATCACATCATTGGCTCTATGTCCTCAATGCTCGTCAAAAATTTTATTGGCCCAAGACTAATAATTGATGTGGTCCGGGCCTACACTCTAAAAAAATGGAGCTTGAAAGGTCAGGTCAATGTCACAGTAATGGCTAAGGGTTTTCTCTCTTTTGAGTTCACCTGTCAAGAGGACATGGCTGGCATTCTGTGTGAAAGTCCCTGGAGCTTTGGAAGGGCCACCCTCATGCTTGAGAGATGGTTGTCCCAATTGGACTTAAACGAATCATTCCTCCAGCAAGCTCCAATATAGGTCAGACTCCCGAAGCTACCATTGGAGTTCTGGAATGAGGATGTCATCAAGGGAGTGGCTAGCTCTTTCAGAGAGCTTCTCTCCATTGACCCAATCAGTACTTCGAAGAGTAGGCTAACTTATGCGAGGATCTATGTTGGAGTGAGGGAAGGGGAGGATATGCCCAAAGTGGTTTGTTTTCAGTCCAAACTTGGCACCCATATCCAGTAGCTGGACTTTGAAAGTGTTCCTTTTGGGTGTTTTCACTATCTAAAAACCGGTCACAAGGCATTTTAGTGCTCGAAATCTAAGATGACTAGAAAGAAGAATCCCCATTCTTCTTCTCAATTGAGGATGAAGAAAGATTGGAAAAATAAGACCTCTGCACAAGGCCAGAAGGACCTATCTTCGGAGACCCAGTATGCAGTAGAAGCCCCAAAGAGGAAAAACCAAGAACCTCAGCGAAAACAAGTAAAGAAGGAGAACTGCTCAAGTCAGGACCCAATTCCTCTCTACCTTTAATCAAACCCTAGCTATTAGGGGATGATTAGGTCAAGGAAAGGACCCTTAAGCCTGGAGAAGAGGAAGTTGAGGATGTCTTGCAAAAATGTCTTCAGGAGGCTAGTTTGGACCTTCTCCCTAGAGAGGAACAACCGGTTCTAGGCTCCATGGAAGAGATCAAGGAAAGAGAAAATAAAAAAATTATCATCTTCTAGGACCCAGAGGAAAACTTGGTCTCCACCAGAGATGTAGCAACCAGAATAGGAAATAAGGAGGACTTGGTGAAAGATCAGGACCAAAGGGTTGATCTTCATAGCACCCCAGGGAATGCTAATAAGGCTTCTAGATCCTTGAAGTTTGAAAAGAAGGGAGAGATACTAAGGAAGAATCAAATCAGAGATCTGTCCAAGGCTTCTCTGGTGGTGACCAGGAGCAATTGCAAACCAGATGTGGGCTCTACAACCAAAGCAGGCAAGAAATTAGAAAGGGAGTCCAGAGAAGAGGAGACCAGAAGGTGTTTGGCGAATGGGTGCCAAAGCACCTTGAAGGACTTTTCTAAGAGTAAAAAATGAAGATCATCTCATGGAATATTAGGGGCCTAAATGGCGCCCATAAACAAGAAATCATTAGGAATTTGATTAGAGACCAGAGACTAGATATTTTGATGATGCAAGAAACAAAAATGAAAAAGGATTATTTGAGAAACATAGAGTTCAGTAACATGATGAACGATGAGGCTTCGAACTCTGATGGAGCCTCTGGGGGCCTGCTAACTTTATACAAGTCAAATATTTTTAGGGTGGAATCAGTTTCCAATGTAGTTAACATTCTATTTTGTAAAGTGTACAATATTCATTCCAATGAATTTTGGTTCTTGCTCAACATTTATGCCCCCAACAACAAGAGAGAAAGAAAATCCTTCTGGTCCAGAGCAGAAGGGCTGGTTCAGAATAGTAACTTTGAAAAAGGCATCATTATGGGAGATTTCAATACCCCTCTTCTGGATAAGGAAAAGAGGGGTGGTCTACCTCAGGACTGGGATAGCAAGCATGATCTTTCTAACTTCATCAATGATTTGGTTTTTCTAGATCTGGACCTTATGGGTGGTGACTTTACTTGGTCCAATAAATGCTTAGGCAAGGAGTGTATTCAGTTTAGACTAGATAGAGCCCTTATTTCTCCTGATTGGTTGTAGTCCTCTTCTTGCAAATTAGCTCTTTTGCCTAGAATTGGGTCTGACCACTCCCCCATCTCCCTCTTGATTGTCCCTTTTGACCCCTATAGACCTCCTCCCTTCCATTTCGAGAAAATGTGGACCTCCCACCCTGACCTTCTAGAGAGAATTAAGGGCTGGTGCAGCATAGATGTGGAAGGCACTGCTATGTTCAGGGTAGCTAAAAAACTCAGTAATGTGAAAAGGATGATAAAAGCTTGGAATAAGTCAGATTTTGGTCATTTATTCTCTATGAAAGAGGATCTTTCTTCTAATCTCTCTTCCATCCAAGCCTCCATTTAGGAAAATGCATATGATGCCTTGAGTAGAGAAGAAGAACTGTCCATCCTATCTGATTTACATGACATCATTAGTAAAGAGGAAAAGTTTTGGAGGCAAAGATCTAGAATCAATTGGCTCAAGGAAGGAGACCAGAACACAAAGTTCTTCCATTTATCCACTCTTAAACATAGAGCTAACAACATGATTTCTGGCCTAAAGAAAGATCAAGGTGTGCTGACTAAGGAAGATGATATTTCACTTGAAGCTATCTCTTTCTTCTCCTCCCTTCTTTCTTGGGATCCTTTTCTCTCTAAGGTGGACTAGGACGACATTGTCTCTTGTATCCCTCAGATCCTCCAACTGCACCATAATAATCTGATCCGGGCCATTCCTTCTGATTCTGAAGTGAGAGAAGCTCTTTTTTCTCTTTCGGTGGATAAATCACCTGGACCTGATGGTTTTCCTACCTTCTTTTTCCAAATGTACTGCCTGTCATTATGAAGGATGTTGTTAAGGTGGTTTAGGAGTTCTTTGGAGCCAGAAGCATTCTGAAGGAAATCAATTCCACATTCTTAGTTCTTATTCCCAAAGTGCCAGGAGCTAACACTCTGGATAAGTTCAGACCCATCAGCTTATGCAACTCATTTTATAAGATCATCTCAAAGGTGGTCACTTTGAGGCTACTTAAGCTTCTCCCCTTGATTATCTCTCAACAATAACCAAGCTTTGTCTTGGGTAGATAGATTTTAGATTCAATTATCATAGTGCATGAAGTGATTCACTTTATGGAAGCTGGTAAGAGAGAAGGGATGTTACTCAAACTTGACATGTCTAAAACTTACAATCGGGTGGATTGGTCCTTTTTGGAGTTGGTGTTGAAGGCTTTTGGCTTTGATGTCAAATCTTGCAAGCTAATTTCCCAGCTGGTCACCACCCCCTCGCTAGCTGTTTTAGTGAATGGATCCCCCTCTAACTTCTTCAAACCTACTAGAGGCCTTCGTCAGGGGGATCCTCTATCACCGATTCTCTTCATCATCTTGGTGAAATGTATTGGCAGACTCATGGAGAAGAAAAAGAAAGAAGGGAGGATCAAAGGCTTTAAACCTTCTTCCAAATGCACCCCCTTCAGCAATTTGTTGATGATACCATTATGAGAGGAGAGGCTTCGGTCAGGGAGGCCAAGGCTTTAAAAGACACTTTGGACACTTATTCTGGAGGGTTGGGGCAGCTCATCAATTGGGACAAAAGCTCTATTTTGTTTATCAACACTCCAAAGGGAAGACAACAAAGAATCTCCAGAATCTTGGGATGTCAGGTGGGGAAGCTTCCTTCTACCTACCTTGGTCTCCCCTTGGGCAAATCCCCCTCTGATTCCTTCTGGAACGACATCTTGGATAGGTTTAGTAAGAAGCTGGCTAGCTAGAAAGGAGCCTATCTCAGCCAAGCTGGAAAATGTCAACTAGTTAAATCCATCCTTCAAAACTTGCCAATATATGCCTTGAGCCTTTTTACCATACCCAAAAAATACGCCGAGAGGATGGAGAAAATCCAAAGGGTTTTTTTATGGACGAGAACTGAAAGGAAAAAAAGGTACCCCCTTGTTGCTTGGGACAAAGTTTGTCTCCCTAAAAAGAATGGTGGTCTAGGAATCAGGAAGCTCACTCATATCAACAAGGCCCTCTTGGCAAAGAAAATCTGGCACATCTTTAGTAGCACAAGGGAATGGAGAGACACTGTGGTGGACAAGTATATAAAAAGGCCCTCTTTTCAGTTTACTCTTTTCAGTGAGGATATCCCCAGAGGCTCAATTGTTTGGAATGGCTTCATAAAAGCTAGGGATTTGGCTAACTCTAAGGTCTCCTGGAAGTTGGGAAATGGGGAGAACATTCTATTCTAGATGGACTGCTAGCTTCCTCAAGGCCCCCTCATTAATAACCCTAGCTATGGTGTTTGGGCTAATGATTGCATGAACCTTTTTGGGCACAAAGTCAACAACTACAGGATTGAACAGGGATGGAAGGACCTTTTTATTATCTCAAAGGACCTTAAACCAATTATGATCATGCTTAATTCCTTATCCCTCAGCACCAACAAGGATGAATTGGTTTGGATGGATAATGCCAATGGGCTCTATTCGGTTGCCTCTGGGTACTCTGCTTTATGGAGTACAAAAATAACCCCCCCTTGGTCGAGGGCCTGGCTCCCAAGCCTAACGCCAAAAATCAACATGTTTTTTTGGTTGGCACTTCAAGACAAAAATCTCACCTCGAAAAATCTCATTAAAAGAGGTCATATCATGCCCAACAGATGTGTTTTATGCAAAGCCGAGTCAGAGACAAGCAATCATTTGTTCATTCTTTGCTCTTACTCCAGGATAGTCTGGGACTTCCTCACCCAGGACCTATACTATAGATGGTGCATTCCTTCCAACCTCTTGGACTTTTTCTACCAATGGCATGGTATGTTCAATGGGTTTGCCTTGAAGGAAATCAACTCCTGGCTCTTGCCCCATTTTTGTTGGAGCATATGGAAGGAGAGAAACAACCAGATTTTCAAAGACAGGGAGGAGCCAGCTTTGGTTGTTGGAAGGAAGATCTTCAGTAAGATAAAGGAAAAGGGAGTTTTTGAGATAGGAGGTAGGAAAAAGGAGAAGGTAAAAGACAAAATGAGAAAAAGGCAGGAAGCCAAGTGGCTCCTCCTCCCTGAAGGCTGGCACAAAGCCAACTTCGACAGAGCCTCCAAGGGCAACCCTGGATCCTCGGGTAGTGGAGGTGTGGTTAGAAATGAAAATAGAGATAGTATTCCAGCTTTCGCTCTCCCGTTGGGTTTCCAAACAAATCATTTTGCAGAAGCCAACACCGTGTGCAATGTTGTTAAAGTGGCTTTTGAAATTGGGGTCACCAATTTATGGCTAGAAGGGGACTCGAATAACATTATTAAGTGCATCAATGGCAATTCGTATCCATCTTGGATGATTGCAAATCTTATCAATGAGACTAGAGAGACCCTTGCCAAATTCAAAAAATTCCACCTCACCCATACTTTTTGGGAAGCAAACCTAGTTGTTGACAGGTTGGCAAATATAGGGGTCGACATAGACCAAAAATTGACTTGGCTTCCCAAAACTTCTTTGCCAATGGATGTCAAGTATCAAATCGACTTGGATAAAATCCAAGGAAGTATGAAGGATATCAAGTTGTAATTATGAATATGAAAGGGTTAAGATATATGGGTACTTTTCTTAATAGAAGATTGGGAATTCATAAATGCAGATATCCTTCATTGATTAATTGCCATGCTTTGTGGGTTGTTTATTGCAATTGTTTCAGGGGCAACAACAGAGTTATTTTTCTCTGCTCTTTGCTTAATCTTGGTGGTCCATTCCAGTCTCACAGTGAAGAGCTTATGAGTAAAGTGGGTGTGCAGTGTGCAGAGATGGTGGGCGAGAGATGCAGAAAGGAGCCGGTGGGGGACTTTGAGAAATGGAGAAGCAGGTCAAAAGTTTGGGAAAAGCTGGATGAGGGTGGGGTAACCAAGTATCTCATGAAGTTGCATGGTTTTGATCAGGAGGTGACCAAGAGTATGGTGGGGTCCTGGAAAGAAAAGATGCCAATAAGAGGACAAATTCGACTAATAGGCTCACTCTGGCAGAACAGAGGATACACAATCTAGAAACTACAATCACAACCTTGCGAATTAGATGTTTTCCTTATTAAGCTCCATCAACAACAACATCATCTCTCTCATGGGCTGGATCAAAGACAGAGAAATGCATGATGATGAGGATGGAAATGATAGGGACGAGGCTAGAATGGAGGAGGACCCTGCAAAGGACAACTCCACTCCTGCTCAGGACTAGGGGAATCAAAGGGTGCAATAGATGGAAACAGAGGAGAATCAACAGGCCTTTGAGGTTGCTCAGGTGATGCATGATCTGGAGTGAAAGAACAAGGAATAACTCTTGCCTTTTCTTTTGTTTCTCGCTGTCTTTTGGCTTTTTGTTCTGGCTTTTGGTCGTGGCTTTGATTGTTTCCTTTTCCTGGTCTTTTCTTAGTACTCTTTCCTTTGGCTGGGCTTAATGCTCATTATCAACCTTTGAACTTATACTTTTTTGGCTGGGCTATCATGCTTATTATCGGCCTTCTTATGTACTAACTTTTGGGTTTTAGGTTCCTTGTAAAACCTGTTTATCTAATAAAAAAAAAAGTACATGTCACTAGGAGATTTACCTTGAAGTACAGATCAAAATGATCCTTTCCAGGAATTTTTGGAGGGGTAGTTGGAGAAGGGGGCAAAAAGTAATTGCCATGGAGCAATATGATTGTCTTCAAGACCTTGTGGAAGTGGTGACTCACAGTCTCTCCTGAGTGACCAAAGTTATGGCCAATCTTATGATTCGTTACATTATGGCCAAGGGTATGTAGGAACATGACTAGTTGTTCTTCCAATTTCATGTTTATCATATCTCTAATGATCCCTCTCTCCCTTAGAATATTGGCAAGTTTGAAGAAAGCCCCTCTAGTCATGCATATTTGGTCATGGCAATCCATGTCATTAGAATATATAATATGTTTAAATAAAGGACAAGCAACTCTTCTTCACTTGTGTCGTTGTCTTCTAGCATCTTCATAAAATGCTACTGTGAGTACTACTTGGGTTGAAAGCAAAACTGCAAGTACATGCAAGAGCGTGATCTTCCTAACAATGCTTTCATAAACTTTTTTATTAGTAGTAGGATCCATCAAACACCCTATAAACACATATATAGATTTAATTTAGATTACCATATTAATAAAGATGAGGAGAATGAATGAGAGGGAAAGGAAAATTTTGAAGAAAAATGAATTTGACAAGAATAAAAGTTGACAAGAATAACCTAGAAAGATCAATCAAATTTCATTGTCACAATTTACCTTCCATAGTTTATTTAATGAACATATTGGATTCCTTGAAATCACAGATAAGTAGAAGATAGGGAAATAAATGGAACTATTATAAGCTTTGAAGTTCAATGGTACTTTAGAGAAATACCATGACACAAGTTTTAATAAATCAGCCTAAAGTCATGGAAGTCTTCTTCATTTGACTTAGTTTCAAACAGTGAGTTCTCTTGCATCTATTATCTTCATATCTATATTTTCACTTAAGAATAATGGTTGCATGTATATAATTTTTAGAAGTCCTTTATAGAGTAAAAGAAAAGAAAAGAATATTAATTTTTTTCTTTGGAGTTGTTTGGTAGTCTTCCTAATGTTCAACATGTCTAAAACCTTTTCTAACTCTCAAATTGTAAAAATATTAATGCCTACCATAAAATTTATTCACCTCCATGTTTAATAATAGACCTATATGGATTTTCAAGATATGCATGGTGCTAATGAAGAACAATATGAGTTGCCAACTCACAACACAAAAATCCCAAGGAACTAATCCATTTATCCCCTACAGTTCAAGATACCCTGTGAAGATATGAAAAGGTGACTGGATATAGAAGAAGTGCATGTAAGAAATGAATATCAATTTACTGTTGACACTATTCTTGCACTATATAAAAATATTGTTGCAATGTAGGAGGAAACTACCATGGGAAAAAATAAGAAATCGTAGTGTCTAAAAGATAATAAATAATAACATAGTATCGTAAAGAAGGTAATAAAGGACCCAATGCAAGTGTGGGCAATAAAGAAAAAAGAGGTGCCGGTACAAAATAAAGGTTCCAAAAGGAGAAAATCTAAATATTGAGGCACAACTTATTCTGCCACAACCATTAGAAATGTAATGTATGGACAAAAGATTGAATACTTAAATGAATCAATTCATGGAATCAATTATATGGTTGTACATGTATTTAGTATTTATAATTTATCAAGGATGAACAAGAAAGTAATTTCTTGTTTGGTCTATTGCGCTGCTTTACTTTTGTCATTAATAAGAAAGCTACTAATGTTCATTTTCATGAGGATGATAGAGACATGGTTGCACATGTTCTCATGCAAAATGTGTTTCAATGAGATCACCAAGGATTGTTGTTTGATAATTGGGATTCTTCTCTTGTTATAGATTGTGGAAGAAAAAAATGTTTTGGAATTCAAATAAACCTCTAAACATGGAAAATGACTGGAGCTCCGAGCATCTTGAGTAAGGAACTACTCATAAACCATCATTAGCTAGACAAAATTCAACATTTATCATTTTATTTAATCTTCATATGGTGGTCATTGCTCGTCACTCTTACCAAGCATAAGTTGAAGGTTGATAGTTTACTACCCCTTTTTTTGGATCATGAATTATTTCATTGGAGTACTAAACTGAAGTAAATCATCCACGACATAATATTTTTCTAGTTGTGTAACTATCTTAATACACTATACAAATATGAGTCACAAAAAAATAATTACAGTGGATGAAGTCAAAGACTGCAAAACAAAAAAAACATTAAATTCCAATATACAAATAGATCACAACAAAGGCTAAGAATTTTTTTAGAAATTTTAAGAATAGTTGTTTCCTCACCACAACCAAACACATTGTTATCACTATTGAAATTAAAAAATGACAGTCATGCGTAATAACGAGTCATTAAATTGCATATCATACACAACTATATATAATGCATTATACATAGATTATACTATGTTTACAGTTAAATGTGATTAGGCTGTAGCTTTTCCACTTCATAGGTCTTTCCATCCCTTTTTAAGATTTCTCACAGTTAAGATTATAAAATAATCAGCATGAAGCAGTGATTACAAAAGAGGTTTATGAATAAAAATGCATGATCCATAACCTAGAACTAATAATTGATTGAACAAACTATTATCATCTACTATCTCAGAGGTCAACGCTACTATAATAATGTTTTGAATAGGTGTCTAGAAAATTAGCATCAACCATGTTACAATTTTAATGTTCGATGTCAAAGCAAATGCCTCCCTTGATACCCAACAACTCCTATTCAATTATGGACTTAGAGAGCACATATGGTGATCCGTATGCTACTCTCAATGGCTCTAAAGATTGTGTTGACATGACAAAAATTGTGGGCACATCTAGGAAAAGTACAACAGTTCAACCCCCTAGATTAGGGTGATAGGTATGGCAAATACAAGCACATTTAGCAAATAACAATTGAACTAATGCACTTGTAATGTGTACACCTCAACAAAATAAAAAAGTATGATGAATGTAGGCAACTTTAAAAAATAATCATAAGTGCCCTTATCTAGAACTCCTACCATTTAGGGCTATCAAAAACATCTTCAGAAAAATAAAAGATTGTTGAGTACCTACAATCATTGCATTTCTTTACCTTGTAGTAGAATGAGAGCCCTGCACCTTTAAACAAAGTGTGCATCCATTCAAGGCTTGAGATTTAATAACATTCAACTATTGAGTTATTGATCGATACCTTGCTAAGGGTAAAGAAACATTCAGGATATGCCAAAATAAAACAAAATCACAACAAACCCATTACCAATAATACAATAGCCTCTATAAATCATCACCAATGAAGACAAAGACGCCATTATGGTGGCAACTAGATGTAAGAGCTTTTTTGCACTGAAATTTTCTCAGCTTGCTTATGCAGTCACATAAAAAAAACATATTGCTTTATTTTCTCCCCACTAAGTATGGTTAGAAGCCTGAAATGTATAGTGTGGAGGAGAGAATTATAAGATGAGTGTAAGCCTATTTGGCCTACCTCTCTTTCACCATATGTAAGCAACACCATACCATTTCATTTCACACCCAAATCAAACTAAGTTATTTCTATTTTAGTAATGAATTCCCTTGACTTAGAGCAACAAATTCTTCAAGATTAGGAGTAGCAATTTTGACTGGAACTAAAATAGCAATTTTAAAAATCCTTGCTAGGCATTAAAATCATTGTCGTTTATAATTGGATCCTTTGAATTGGAAGGCAATTTAAAAAGGGGAGACTCTTCAAGTGCATATGAGTATTTAGTAGAAACCTAGTTTAAATAACTCACAAGGGTTAAAACACAAGGAATAGAATGAAATGAAATCATTTTAGTTTCCATAAAGGTAGTTGCATATCAATTTTGTCATGGGAATGCCAGAGTTGGGAGCCTCCAAACTGAGTTCTTTCACCAACCTACTTACACAAAATGATGAAATGAACGTGGAGTGTAAAATGAATGCTTTTCAAGTTGAAATGATTTCCAATAGCCTGATACACGATGACCAACAAAGAGATTGTTTCTTTGTACTAGCTCTTTTCTCCTCTGCTTTAGACTAGTGATGTGTTGGGACTAAAAATTGCATGCTTCATTTTTAGTCACATTTCAAAATTTTTGAGAAAATCAGGCCTATAAATGCTTTATGAAGCCTATGTAACCCACTGTTGAGTTAATGCATAAATGGTGTTTAATATTTCTAACACCCTTCATTTAGCCCATTCACATATTTTGTAATGATAAATTGATATTTTGAGCTGTTTGGCGAAGTCCTATTTTGAGCCAATGTCTAATTTGCATTTTACCCTGAGTGTCAAATAGTGACAGGAAGCCCTGTTTGCACTTGAATATCTCGCACCCAGAATTGTGTCATGATTCACCACTTGGGGAGTGTCTAGTGTCCATACCTGAGAGCCTATGTTTCAGATTTCAAGTCATTTCAAATCCATTTGACTAGGTTTTGAATCCCTCAAAGTTGGTCAGTTACTATTTTCATGCTTTTGCAATTAATTCTGAATTCTGGGAAGCCCTGTTTGACGTGCTATAACTTTTGACTGGTTGACCAAAATGCTAAAATTCTTTTTGCGTTACATTGTAGACGTCAAAAACTTTTTATGTTTCAAGTTTTAGTTCATGACGAATCTGTTGATCAGTTTTCAAATGCGATCCCAAATGCAATTTCTATCTTTTTACTGGTGTCAGCAAGTGCAGATTGTTTGGTACCCCTGTTCAGGACGTCATAACTTGAGATCTATAATTATCTAGATCGAATGGATTATACCACTATGTTTTTCTCTAAAAACACTTCAAGTGTGTTAGTTTTTAAATCTTGACGAATCCATCTTCACACTTTTCCTGGGTCAATCCATTTGTAAAAATGTTATCTTGTTAGTGTTTCCTATCTTATTAATCCAAGTGGTCAACTTTAGACGCTTGAAAAAATCGTCCTGTGATTCCTCATGAGCCCAAATCACAGAATCATATTTTCCTTGTGACAATTTACCAATGCCCCAGATTCTAGATCCCCAAGTGCCAATTTGCCTAGTTTTCAAGGCCATTTCCAAATGCAATTTTATGCTTTCTGACATGTTCATCTGCAGGTGATTTTAAGGAGGCAACTTCGGAGGTCGATATCTTTTGACCCTGATGTCGTCATGCAATGAGACTCTGTAGGCCTATTGAATACGTCAGAGAGATGATATATCCTAAGTTTCAGAGCTCTGTTAGATGTCTATGATAGTTTTTAAGGATGGTCAACAGGCCCTATTATCAACAAATCACAGTTTGAAGAACAGTGATAAAATGAATTTTAAATGATCAATTTGTGATTTTTTTTTTATTACAGTCAGTTCAAGAGGATCAATGGATCAATTTATAGTGTCAGTTGTTTGAAAACAATTTTTTTTTTGGTCGAACCCACTTTGGGGTCCGACTGATCACATTAGATTAATGGAATTATGTTGGGATTGAAGAAGCTCAGGTTATAATTAGTGAACATAAAGGGTCCCCATGATTTTGAAAATACATTCCACATTTTTGAGTGCCAGGAAGAGTGCAGAGACAACACATTGTTTTTCATTATTTTAGTTTCCACTATGTGCCTTTGTACTTGCAATTGAAAATGTCAGATGAATAATTAGATTGAAGCTATGGCTTGGATCATTAATCATTTTGCATATATATAGCTATTATTCCCAAAGTCTGGGATTTGTTTTAGAGGCTCCCAAGATCCGTCTCACCATCCTTGGAAGTTGAAAACTTATGTAAACACTAGATCTAGCAGTGGAAAGTGCACACTGGAGAATGAACTCTTCTAAGATAGCTTCAGCTGTCAATAAGTGTAGACATCCTCTCATATTAAATGCTCAGGAAATATGTAGGCAATATTGGAAGGTAATATTGACACTTCAATGTGCAAACAGTTCCACTCATTTTATGAATTCTGCACATATGAAGGGGAGGCTATGATTTTCAATAAAGGGGAGCAGCCAACATGTAAATGCGGCAGGGGTCCATATGGAAAAGAGCCGCCCATGCATTTGCAATGATACACAATAAAAAAAGAGAAACCAAACACAATGGAGCCCCACGTAAGCATCAGACAATCCACGAGATTGAGTAAGAATGAGGCTCACAACTGCAGACAAAGGGAGTTCCCACCAATCGTAATATAATAAAGAAACCCCATGTGGATGAAGGAAAGCCGTGAGTAGAAGTGGCATGGGATTAACACAGGGGAACTCCATTTTGGAATCATGCACAAACAAGAGAAAAAACATGGCAGCCAGGGTGGATTTGAAGGTAGTCGAAAAGTTAAAAAAGAATTTGTGGAAGTTGCACCGTGTCCTTATAGTCTTTGTTGCTATGGTGGGGTACCAATACGCTGCCAAATTGATGTTATCAGAAGGGGTCTGGATGTGATTGTTGGAACTCCTAGTCGCATTGTTGATCTCATGAATTGAGGTTCTTTAATTTTATCAGATGTTCATTTTATTGTGTTGAATGAGGCTGATCAGATGCTTGCCATTGGCTTTGACGAAGATGTTGAGATCTTGTAGGTGATTCTCCTTAGAATTTGGCCAATGGAATTTATCTCTATTCTATCAGGGCATCTACTTATGGAAAATGATCAATTCTTAGGTCCTTAATAACTGAACACGCCAAAGGTGAAAAATGTATTGTTTTTACTCAAACCAAAGGAGATGCAGACTATCTTTCAAACATCAATGAGCCAGGTTCTCGGATGCGAGGCATTACATGGTGATATTTCTCAGAGTCAGCGAGAGAGGACTCTTGCTAGCTTTCGTGAAGGGCATTTTAATGTGTTGATAGCTACAGACATTGCTACATGTGGGCTTGATGTACCTAATGTTGATCTGATTATTCACTACGAGCTGCCAAATTCTTCAAAAATTTTGGTTCATAGATCTGGGCACATGGGGCATGCCGGTGAGAAGGGCACTGCCATACTCATCTATACTAAGCAACAATCTAGGGCCGTGATCAGAATTGAAACAGTAGACTATGCCATGAAATAGTTAAAAACTCTTATCCCACATTGGCAGCGTGGGAGTATGTTCAAGTTTTTAAATACAATCGCACATACACACAAAGTGTCAACCAAGCAAGTGGCTTTTGTGAAAGCCAAAGTCTGCGTGGGTCCCAGTCATGACAGATGGATGTAGTCAAAGCATACTTTTAAACAACTTGGCAGTCAATGTTGGTGACATCAGAAAATATGAGGTGGCCGGAAAATTCAAAAATTCGGCTAGTCACTACCTCGCTAGCCGAAAAATGCTTGGAACTCCGGCTAAAAAAGTAGCGAGTGACATTAGTATAGTTCTAGGTGTCCAAAAAAAACCAAAAATCCAACGAAGACATCTAAGTTCAAATGGATCAAGATCGCGTCACGTGTCTAGATTCGAGGGTCATCACTAACTCGCTAAATGGAGGTGCACGCTAGTTAGTATAGCGACATAGCAAGTATGACGTTGCGGTGAGCAAGCATCCAATCAAAATGTGCCATGTGGTGTTTGGTCAAAGGAAGTTTGACCCAGGTAGAAAGTGAGGGGAAACTTGAGATTTTTCAAATTTTAATATTTTGTTATTATTTTTCCTCAAATCCACGTGCAGGTCTTTTAAATCAATGTCTGAACTTTATATAGTTTAAACTATATAAAAGTTAAAATTTTTGCAAAATCATATAGAAGCCATGAACAAAATTGAGAACTACAAATGGCCATAACTAGAGTGATTTTTAATCTAAATGGGCACTCCAATATACCACCAAAACTGGGAGAAACCTTAATTTTTCATATTTGAGGTCAGTTCTTGCATAGGTGCTCACAAGTTTGAGCTACAGGTCAATTTGTAAAATCTAGGGCATTGGTGGAAAAACATGCTGAAATCATCATGAAGTATCAGAGTTTGTTTTAGGGTAGTTTTGAAGGCTTGGTAAAGTCTGGATCAGTTTTAGAGTGTTTCCTTGGCTTTTAGAAGTCAAAATTTTAACTGATTTTCATTTTACCATCAGTAAAAATCAAGAATCAAATCAGTTATTTGTTCAATCATACATTTCAGATATTTGATTCTTTTGAAGACATAACTGATTAAAGATTTTATTCAGCATTTGAGGGAAAAGATAAAAAAGATGGTTTTAACTTGCTGAGAAGGTTTTCCAAGTGGACAAGTGTCATGTTCAGATTCGATTTGGGAATTCTTTCTTGTCTATATCTTTTTATCTTTCATTCATTGTAAGGGTTCCAGTTTTTGTCACTAAGAAACCAGTTGGTTCCAGTTCCTTGGAAGAAATCTGCTCATTACTGTGATACCAAATTTTGGATCCAGTTCTTGATGCATTTTCAATATTGAGACACCATTATTCTTCAGTAAATTCTTCTTGTATGAACAATAGTAATGAAGAGAACACAGATAGTTCATGTCTTTTAGGTGTTTATATGTTTCGATTGCATTCATACAAATGTATTGTTTCAAGGAAATTAACACAAAGGAGCAAAAATTTCATTAGTTTCATTCTGATTCTCATCTCCCTTATCAGTGATCTTCAATGTTTTACAATCTCTGAACAAAGAGCTTAGGTTGTAGTTGCAGTCCCTTAAGGTTGTATGTTGTTTCATTGTTGCCTATAACTCAAGTAGTTATGTAAATGCTTCAAGGGAATCAACAGGGTTGCAGGTTCATTGAGAAGGATATCATGTAAGAATGAGGTTTAGATTGAGCACAGATGTCTATTTACAAGGTGAATGGATAGATCGTATATCTGAAGATACAAATAAGTCTTAGATATCTATATGTATGTGATTAATTCATGAAATTTTCCAATAGATAAGGCACTGATTGTTTACAGGATCACTTGTTCATGATGCTGCATATTAGGGGTTTTTGTTGAATTCAAAATCTTTTATTCAAATAAATTTAGTTTTTGATGTCTTGTAGTGGGCTGAAAGGAATTAACCCTCACTCAACTTATGAATGTCATAGATTTTCATTCAGCTACTGTAGATCTGTGTCATTGCATAAGTTATTAGGAGAAATAAGGGTTTTCATCTGCTATTAATAGGTTTAGATTTATGTTATAAATGCACTGGTACCATATCTTAGAACCTCAAGGTTAACCTGCTTAGGTCTTGCAGAGCCTGAAGTGAAGAAGGAGTTATGCCTTATAGTTGGCCCAAGACTACAATCAAGTGTATCCATCATAGGAAATTGCTAGCCTTAGATGTATTTGTTTGGTTTCTTAGTCATTTTCAAAACTGTTAAATCAGGAGCCAACATGATGGAGATAACAAAGGAAGGATTTCCATGATCTCTCTTTTAAAATGTCATAAACCAAATAGACACATTACCAATGGGAGGAGCTTATGCTTAAGTAGTAAATGCATTCAACCCATAGTTGGAGGCCCTACAAAATCATAGTTGGTACATGAAGCATATGCACTTGGTAGGGAAATCAAGAGAGAGGCAAATGGAATCATGCCAAAAGTAGAAGCACATCACCAAAGAGTTTAAACTATGGACCAATATTGAAAAATATCAACAAGTTTTAGCACTTGAATTGGAAAAGATCATTGTTATTTTAAGTGGTGGTGACTTGAAACAGGGCCCTAGATTTTCTATAGAACATCAAGAAAATGAGACATCATTCCAATCTACCTAATCCTTTCTAGGCTATTAAAAAAAAGTTCTATGTTTTTTTTTGTACAAATTTACAAATGTGAGCAAGCACACTAGAAATTCTATGGGAATTCTCGCACTGGGTGAGCCATGAGAGGTAGAGTGCAGCATAGTGCTGAAACAACTTCAATTCAACTGAAAGAAATAAAGTAGAAAAAGATGAGAAGTTACCTTGCTTAGAGTGCCAATGAATGTTATGTCGTTTATGGAGATGTTCAATAGAGACCCAAAAGCAAGGAGAGTTTTCAGAGTGAAAAATCCCTAAAACAACAATTGTTTCATCAGAAATTGCTTGCAATCATTTCAAATCCACCTCCTATAGCAAAATCAATGAGTTGTCAAACAAACAAAAAATGGCACCCAAACGGCACATCGATAGAACAAATGAAACTAGATGAAGAAAACTCTACCTCTCACTATTTGTGGAGCCACACAACAAAGCCAAATGCATTTGAGCACCCAAAAAATGAGTGGGCTTCACAAACGCAAAATTTTGTAGTTATTAGTAAATAAAATTGTGGAATAGGAATAAGTATTCCAATTCCACCTCTTTGGGTGGAATTGAAATACCCCCTTTTTGGCACAAAATGGAATATGTATTCCAATTGTATACCTATTCCTTATTCCTACCTGCCACACACAAATGGAGAATTTGGTGATTTTAGAAATAGACAGATGCCTATTTTAGTCGTATTTCGCTTGCCAAATGGGCCGTAAATGAAGATGGAAAAATTTCAAGAAAAAAGGCAAGACTAGTATGTAAAGGTTATTCTCAAGAAGAAGGTATTGATTATGGTGAGACTTTTGCTCTTATAGCAAGGTTAGAAGGTGTTCAAACTTTACTAGCATATGCAACATGCAAAGGATTTAAAGTATACCAAATGGATGTTAAATCTTCATTCTTAAATGGAATTCTTGATGAGGAAGTCTACATTGAATAGCCAGAAGATTTTACAGATGCTAACAAAAGAGACATGGTTTGCAAGTTACACAAAGCATTATATGGTCTTAAGCAAGTTCCCAAATCTTGGTATGAAAGACTTGACAATTACTTGGTATAGATTGGCTTTCAAAGAACAAATAATAACAATTGTCTGTATATCAAAGAAGGACTAGACAAGTAGATTGTGTTGGTAGAAATATTTGCTGTTGATACTCTATTCATAGGAAATGATGACTTGTGCAAAGCATTTTCAAAAGAAATGAGTAAAGAATTTGAGATGTCCATGTTTAGTAAGATAAAATTCTTTGTTGGGTTGCAGATACAATAGAACAAAAATGGTATGTACATCACTCAATCTAAGTATATCAAGGAGATACTGAAGAAGTTTGGAATGGAAGACTCAACACCAGTTGGAACCCCTATGTCTATTGGACATAATATTTCCAAGAATGATGATTCCAAAGAAGTAGATTGGATCACATATAGATCAATGATTGGAAAATTGTAGTATGTAGTACATACAAGGCCTGATATTGCTCTAGTAGTTGGAATGGTGACAAGATTCTTAGCAAATCCTAGAGAAAATCACATGATGGAAATCAAGACAATCATGAGATATTTGAAAGGTACTAAAGACTGTGGCTTATGGTATATACTTGGAGGCAATTTGGACTTGAAGTTATTTATTGATGCTGATCAAGAAGGATGTCTAGATGATAGAAAAAACACTAGTAGTGGAGCATTCTTTCTTGGTAAAAGGCTAGTGTCTTGGACAAGCAAGAAAGAAAATTGCATCTCTCAATCCACAGTAGAGGCAAAATATGTGGTAGCAGTAGTTAATTGTTTTAACATTTTTTGGTTCAAACAATTATTGGAAGGAATGAAGATAGAGATCAAGGATCCAATAGTCATATACTATGTTAACACCAATGAAATTAATATATCAAAGAATCCAATGATGCATACTAAACCAAAGCACATTGCTATAAAATATCACTTCTTAAGAGAGTTGGTGTAGGATAAATAAGTAAGATTGGAATATGTGAATGCAAAAGAATATATTGTAGACATATTCACCAAGCCATTAACTAAGGATAAATTTTTGTATCTATGAGGTAAGCTAGGGGTCATTCCCCTATTTGAAGCTTGCTGAATAAAGCTTAGTGATGCATGAGCAAGAGCTAAGTTGAAGATCAATCAGTTGGTACAGAATTGACAAGGGCATATTACAAATGAATAAGTACTTAAGGTACATTGATATTAAAAGAGTTGTTGTCTTTGGCATGTATTATCAAAGAGGGAGAAGTTTACTATCATATGTCATAGAAATTTTTGTCATTCCAAAGAAGGACAAATTTTTTGTAAGAGGGAGAAAGTTTTATGAATGAACTTGGCAGAAGTTGTTGAAAACAAAGGGAGAATCCAATGAAAAGAAGAGCTCATACTAACAGAGGGAGTTCCCAAGAATAAATTCAAAATTTCATTATGTCGTGACATGTTGTATTGCTATCAATGCCAAAGAGGGAGATTGTTGGATACAATTGATTAATTGTGTATTGTCTTTGTTGTTACACAAATGTCATATCATTATTAGTTAGTATATGTCGAGCTCAGTTGGGTAGAAAAGATAGTTTTCTATGTCTACTAAGCGTTCCTATGGTTACCTAGTTTAGAAGATAGTGTCTACCAAGTTCACTCAAACATCGAAAGAAAATTTATAGAAGATGAGTGTGAATCAAGCTCACTTAGTTAATAAAGAAAAGTTGGATGGAACCAGTGTTAACCAAGCTCACTTAGTTGACAAAGGATCTTTGCAAGTTTGCAATGTTAACCGAGATTTTGTTGGTAAACACATGAAATCATTTCTATGTTAGTTTCTACTGGGTTGGGTTGGCTAACAAAGGATTTTTTTTATTTTGGCATATTGAGCTTAATTGATTTATCCATTGGTTCTAGCTGACTAAGGTGATGAATATTAATTATCCTAAGTTGCATATGAGTCGACTTGACAATATGAAAGATATATGTATAAGGTCAAGTTGTGGATTCAAAGCATGTAAGTGTGTGAGTATATGATGAATAAATTAAAGATTTAATGATGAAGAGAAGAAGTGAATTTGAAGGATAAGCAAAATTCTCTTGTGAGTAGAAAAGTTATATTCAATCAGGATGGATAAAGTACAAGCCAAAATAGAGATCCAAAATCAGCAATTTAGTTGCATTCAAATCAAGTAATCTCATTGTTACTTTCTAACCATTGTAGTAGTGATCTAAATCTCTTAACAGAGTTGGCTTAACAACTATTTGTAAATCCTCTAACAAGGTGGTAGTTCTATTGAATTGTCTAAAGACCTCTAACAAGGCCACTCTTAACAAGGTGATTAAATCCTTTAATAGGGTCACATCTAACAGTGTATTTTGTAACCTTTAAAAGGTTTGGCTCCTAACAAGGCTCACTTTAGAAGAGTGAAAATTGTAACTAGTTGCAATTGGTGGTTTTTCCCAAATTAGGTTTCCACGTAAATCCTGGTGTCAAATGTGTTCATGCTATTTTCTTTTATGTGTTTGCAACTAAGTTAAAGTAATGTTAATCACAGATAACATCTAAAGTTTTCATGTTTAAGAATTTATAGAGTATAATTAGCACTTACCAAGTTACAACATTTTATGTGTGTTTTCCAAGCATCAACAATATTAAGTTTTCTAATTGTATTTTTGTACAGACATCTAAGGGATCTGGGATTTATTTTAGTAGTAACTGATTCACCCTTCCCATCTCAGTTACTCCTCTTATATTTCCAACACCTATAACTTGAAATGCTAAAATAAATTTAACTATTCATCACATCCATATTCTTGAAAATAAGAAGAAAACACAAAAGACTCTAGTTACCTAGAAACCCTCCAAGGTGAAGGAAAAACTAGGGTGTGGATGACACCCACAAATATTTTCTACTAAATTAACAATATTCTCCTATTAGGGATATAAATGCAACAAATTTTGATGATCTAACCTATGAGGGGTCTTCTCTATTAAGAGATTTTATATACTGCTAGGTCTACCTTAATTAAAGCATTTAAAACTTACACTGAAGTAAGCACTCTGTTAAGATATTTACTTAGGCCTGTTAGGACCACACTATTAAGAGATTTACCCTAATTCAAATTCCAAAATGTATCAATACTTGATCCTTTGGTTTGTACTCATAATGCTGATTATGAATATTCTCTTTTCATTCTCTAATCTAATATCCTATCTAATATTTCTTTACCCTTCTCTTCACTACTTCACTCTGTTGCTACACTCTGTTACTTCACAACTTCTCTTGCAACCTCCAAAACCTAATTTCTTTGCATAAGCATTCACAACACTTTGGAACCATACATAATAGTGTTTGGATCTTCCCTTAAATAGACATCTCTAGAGTCTTCTACAATAAAAGAAATGATTTGGATGTTTTCCTTTTTGGCCTATTAATACAATTGGTTTAACTTTCCTTCATAGGGATCAGTGATCTTGTTAAATGTGTAATATAATCTATAAAAAATTCTACAATCATTTAATGTCATTTACATGTTAGATCAAAATGGTTTACCTCAAAGTTTGTTCCATTCTAAACATTCTTGTTCAAACTATGTTACTAGACGCATAATATCTCTGATGCTCAGTCATAACTGTTCTACTTGCTATTGCCCAAGCTTAACTAGCTCACATCCTTTTATATGACTTGGTATTAAATTTCTTTTCTTTACTCAATATTCATTGAACTCAGCTTGCATTAAAGTACTCAATGACCATAAACTTTCTCAGCTCCTATAGAGCTTGGCATATACAATATTATTTACAAGTCTAACAAATACATAAATCAACCTATATAGAGTGACTCAGTCATAGTGATGACCAACCAACTCTACCTTCTATATGACTAAGTGGTTGACACTAATAAACAAAAAAATTAGAGATAATTTTTTTTTGTCTTTCCAATAGGTAATCACCTCAATAAGATAAATAAAATTTATCTCCTCTTTGCTTTTCTTTGTTGCCTTAGTCCTTCAACCTCTAATACACCTTCAACTATGCAATCCTATCTCTAACAACTTCAACAACTCAAAATTATGTCTATACGCCTTTTTAAATATCCATCTAATGAAGCTTATAGATCTTGATTAATAATTAGGATTCATCCTTCTTTCCACTTGACCTTTCCATTTTCCTGATTCACTAATCACACAACATAGGGATTGATGATCCACAATTACGCACATAATTTCCTCCATGATTGAATCCTTGATCATATAAACATGATTCATGCTGAAAATTTTTTTTTACCTATGCATTTGTGCCATTCCAAACTCAAATGCAAAAAACTATGTTACTTAACTCATATAGATTCTAGTACTTGACTCTTCTTATTCTTTCCTATCGTCCCTTGGCATGAATTTGATTCAGCCATAACTAATTCCACCTTTTGGACTTCTTGGTTCATTTTCCCTCTTCATTTAGTTGGAAACCATTGGAATGGTCAAGTGATGCTTATGTGCACTTAGGCACTGTAACTACCTCAACACATAGTGAATTCATTATATACTTTATTACTTGATAGCTCATATTGTATGATGATTTGGTCCTAGTGATGACAGACCAATGTTTCCTAGTAAAGTAATAAGTGTTTTGCACTAATAGAAAATTTCCTTCAAGGTCAACAAAATTACACATATGTGCCAAATTATAGATTCACGTGAATCAATTTTTTGTCCATCCTAAATTTGTTTACATGGTTCTAATTTTAACACTTGTATGATGAAAGATTTTGTAAAGTGCTCATATTTGATCATTATTGGACTCTCCTAATTAAATTTCCATTCTCAACCAATTATTCATCCAAAATTGATGCAGAAGCATCTCGGGTGTGAGGGAAATCTTGCATCACCCAAAAATACTTAATTTTCAGCCTTTTTCTATTTTCATTAGGTCAAGTAGATAGGGGGTTACTATTTCTGGGAGCTTACTATTTTTAGTAAGTTCATCACATGAGCTTATAATGTTATGATTTTCTAAATAAAGGTTCATTTTAGAATTATAACCCTACCATAAAAATCTCATTGCTCCAGATTATGTATCAGAGACATTATTGCTTTTTTTGGTGTAAAATTTTGGAGAAAAATATTTCAACTCAATTTTGGAGGCCTTATAGGCCCCAAATGAGGTCCAAAAAGTTAATGGATGGGCACTTGCATGCATCCGATCCTATAGATCATGAGTTGGTGTTTCCAAAAAGTGGCTAAAATAGCCAATCGAATCAACAGTTTGAGAGTTATGGCCTTCCAAAGTTGGGCTACCCAAAATTTCTAAAATAAATGTTAAAGATGTATTTGGCCAACTCTATATGTATTGTTATGGTATTTTGGCCCTAGGTATTAAGTTTCAATGTCTAGAACCTTCCTACATAGCATATAACTGCCTATTTAAGAAAGGCCCAAGCATTTTCTAGAATAGCTTTGGGTGATAGTTTGCAGTATTATCTTGTAGATTACTATAATGATGATGCCCTTGTAGGTTAGCATATTGTAATTATGAACTCTATAATTCCACATTTGTGGTGATAATAAGAAGCCCTTATTGTTTTCTCACAATTGCTATTGTTTCTTTGTTTTTGGTAGGTGTTTATGGTATTAAGGGGAGCACCCTCCATCAAGTGGTATCAGAGCTGGAGTTCTTTAGTGTGTGGAAAAATCATTGACTCTAAGGAAATTTGCACCAAGACCATGGTTTGGGCTAAGTGTGTAGATAGATCATCGATTGAGAGGTAGTTTGCACTTGGGTTTCAACAGAAGCACAAAAATGCTTCCACGAAGACAACATGGCAGAAGAGTTGTCAGTGTTACACCTAAGGGTTTTAGAGCCCTCCAAAGAAAAATGCAAGCATTTGAAGAAAAAATGAACAAAGGAATAAATATTTTCATAAGGGATGAAAGTGAGGATGAGGGCGAAGAAGAAGAAAATACCAAAGTCAAGGTAGTACTAAACCTAGAGGAAGAGAGGTTTTTTAAGGCCATCTCCAAGATTAGAAAAAGACTTAAGTTTGAGGTTCCCACACTTTTATAAAATCTTAACCCAAAGGAGCTGATCAACTAGATAAATGAATTGGAGGAGTAATTTGAGTATGAAGATATTGAGGATCCTGATAGGGTCAAGTTAGTGAAGGTGAAACTAAAGGGACATGCAAAGATCTAGCGGTAGGAGATGTAGTTGGAGCAAAATAGACGGGGAAAGGAAAAAATCATTAGATGGGATTGGATGATATCTTAACTAAAGTGAAAATTCATTCTCATGGATTATGAGCTTGATTTGTTAAAGAAAATGCAAGGGTTGAAGTAAGAGAGAAAATCTATTCAAGAGTATACCAAAGAGTTCTACCAAGTTCTCATTAGAACTAATCATGCAATTGTTGATAAGGAGAAAGTGGCCTATTATCTTAATGGGTTAAGGTCAAGTATTTAGGATGGGCTAAGTCTAGTTTGAATGACTGGTATTGAGGACACATACTAGTTTTCCCTAAGAGTTGAGGAGAAACTAAGCAAGAAGTTTGACAACAAGAATAGTGGAAGAGATTGTAATGGAAGATTTGGTGGTGATCTTATGGTAGTCAAAATGATGATCACAAGAACAAGGATGAGGCTAGAAGTAGCAATCAAAACCAAAGAGGAAATAATTTTAATTGTTTCCATGATCAAAAAAATAGAGATCAATGAGGAAGTGGTAGAGGAGGAAATGTTTTCATTATGAAGAACAAGGGCATAAAGCATTTGAATGTTTCGAGTGTCAAGGAGGGATAGATTGAAGAACCAAAGGTCAGGCTAGAGTTACACATGTTGTTGAAGATGCCAGATCATCACATTCTAAAGATGTTAAAAGAGGAGAATTCCTAGTTAATAGAAGAGTCTTGTTGAGTGGGGAGAAAGAACTAGATCAAAGAATGAGTTTGTTTCACACTAGGTAAAAATGTGAAGATAAGTGTTGTTATGTGATCATTGATGGTGGAAGTACTAACAATCTAGTGTCAAAAAGGATGGTCACAAAGTTGAAGCTAAAGAGATAGAAACACCCTCATCCATACCATACTGCTTGGGTTCAAGATGACCTCAAGGTCATGGTCAATGAGCAATGCTCAGTGAAGTTGAAGATTAGAAGCTACCAGGATGAGCTATAATGTGATATCATACCTATAGACATCTGCCATATGTTGCTAGGTAGGCCATGATAGTTTAATAGGCATGTTGTACACGATTGGTGAGAAAATACCTACACTCTAACCAAGGGTAGAGTGAAACAAAAGTTAAAGCCATTGAAGGAGAAAGAATAAAAGGTATGTATTGCTGCCATAATATGTTCCATTGATGGAAGGGAATTTCTCAAAGGTATGAAGCATTTAGCTTACATATTTTGCTATAAGTCTAAAAGGTAGTAAAGAAGAAGTAGAGGAAGTAACTGTAAAAGTTGCAGATATGTTGGGAGAGTTTTATGATATTGTGTCACATAATGTACCTAATGGATTACCCCTAATGAGGAAGATCAATCACCACATGGATTTGATTCTAGAAGCCAATTTTCAAAACAAGGCACTGCACAAAATGACACCAGTAGAAAGTGAAGAGTTGAACATACAAGTTCATGAGTTGTTGTAGAAGGGGTTGATTCAAAAGAGTCTAAGTCCATGTGTTGTACTAGCAATATTATCACCAAAGAAGAATGGAGGATGTGCATAGATTCTTGCACTATCAACAAAATTACAATCAAGTACAGGTTTCCATTGCCAAAGATGGATGATATTATGGATTGTTTGAGTGGGGCTAAGTATTTCATAAAGATAGATTTAAAGAGTGGGTACCATTAGATTTGTATCAGAGAAGGTGATGAGTTTAAGATTACCTTGAAGACAAGGGAAGGACTATATATGTGGTTACTCATGCCATTTGGGCTAACCAATGTACCAAGCACATTCATGTGGCTCATGAATGAAGTATTGAAGGATTTTCTAGTTAAGTTTTTCATTATTTACCTAGATGATATTTTGATCTTTAGTAAGACATTGGAGGAGCATTCAATGCATATTTAAAAGGTGTTTGATAAGTTGAGGCAAGAGAAGTTACTGATAAACTTGATGAAGTGCAATTTTGTGAAGAAAGAACTGGTGTACCTAGGATTTGGTGTATCAATAGAAGGTCTGAAAATAGATATGAAGTAAGTGAAGGCTATCCTTGAATTGCCTACTCTAGAGAGTGCTACATAGGTAAGATCTTTTAATGGTTTGGCTAGTTTTTATAGAAAGTTCATAAGAGGTTATAGAAGTATTTTTGGACCCTTGATTGAAACAATGAGAGATAGGAAAGAATTTAAGTAGACCATAGTAGTAGGTAAGAGTTTTAGTCTATTGAAATATAAAGTTAAAGAGCAGCTTGTTTTAATAGTTCTAGACTTTAACAAGGTCTTTCAAGTAGACTGTTATGCTCGTGGTATTGCAATAGGAGTTGTTTTGAGCGAAGAAGGTAGACTTGTTACTTATTTCAGTGAGAAATTGAATGATACAACCAAAATTATTTTGTTTATGACTAGGAATTTTATGCTATAGTAAAAGAATTGAGGAAGTGGGATACTATCTTCTTTCTAAGGAGTTTGTCTTGTATATTGATCATCAAGCTTTGCAATATTTGAATATGGAAAATTGAACCAAAGGCATTTGAAGTGGGTTGAGTTTTTGGAGAGTTATGCATTTGGTTTGAAACAAAGGAGTGGGAAGTCTAATAGAGTTGTAGATGCTCTTAGCAGAAGATAGATTTTGTTGATAAAAATATAGATTGAGGTTGTTGGGTTGAAGGAACTCAAGAATTTCTATCCAGATGATCCTAATTTTGGTGAAGCATAGAAGGCTTGTAAAAAACTTGTTACACTTGGTAGGACAAAGTGGTTGGATTTCATGATCCAGGATAGTATGTTGTTCAAGGGAAGCCAATTGTGTATTCCTAGAAGTTCAATGAGAGAGAATCTCATTAAGGAGAATCATAGTGGAGGATTGGTTAGACATTTTGGTAGAAATAAAACCATAGCTTTGGTTGCTATAAATTATTACCAGACACAATTGCAGTAAGATGTGAAGAAGTTTGTATAGAGTTGTAGAGTATGTTAGATGGAAAAAGGAGTGAAAAAAAATAAAGGGTTGTATAGGCCATTACATATACCAGAGAAGCCTTGGGAAGATGTCAGCATGGATTTTGTTCTTGGATTATCAAGGACTCAATGAGGGCATACTTCTATTTTTTTGGTGGTCGATATGTTTTCAAAGATGAGAAATTTCATTCCTTGCAAGAAGACTAGTGATGTTGTTCATGTGGTAGATTTGTTTTTCAGAGAAGTGATGAGACTACATGTTCTGCCAAAGAGTATAGTTTTTGATTAAGATACCAATTTTTTTGGGTATTTCTAGTGTACATTGTGGATGGAGTTGAAGATAGATTTGAAATTCAGTTCATCACATCATCCAAACATTAATGGACAAAAAAAAGTTGTGAATAAGAGTTTGGGAAATTTGTTGAGACATTTCGTTGGAGACAAGCCAAAAGGATGGGATATGATTTTACCATTGGTAGAATTTGCATGTAATAATTCTATCAATAGGAGTATTGGTAAATCACCATTATATATTGTATATGGGAGTAGTCTCATAAATGCTTTTGAATTGAGGCAATTGGATAAAAAAGAGATATGTAGTGCTGAAGTAGAAGATTTTGCTGAACATTTAAAGAATATCCATGAGGAGGTGAGAAAGAACATTACAAAGGTTAATACATAATATAAAGATAAAGAAGATGTGAAAATGAGGTATAAGGAATTTGAGATTGGAGATGAAGTCATGGTTCATTTGAGAAAGGAACATTTTCCAGTGGGTACATATAATAAGCTGAAGATAAAGAAGTTTGGACCATGCAAGATAGTGAAAGGGCACGCTTTTGGAAATGCCTATGCAGTGGAGTTTCCTGTTGAATTAAATATTTCACCAATATTAAATATTTTAGATTTGATAGCATATTATGAAGGGAGTGATGAAGATGAAGTTGTAGAAGCATAGTGGAGTATTCCAGCACTTAGTTTGGCTACATAGGAGATTGAGGAGATACTAGCTAGTCATGTTGTAAAAAGTACAATGAAGAGAACTTATGAAGAATACCTAGTCAAATGGAAAGGGAGGCCAGTAGAGGATTCATCATGACTAGCAAAGGGGGAGATTAACTATCTTGGTTTTCCTCTGAACACTTGAGACATGATAGAGTCACTTCTCAAATTACCCTAGGTGTCTGATGTAGGAGCATCCTGGGTGTGAGAGAAATCTTGGAACACCCAAAAATATTTTTATTTTCAAACTTTTGTATTTTCATTAGGTCTAGTAGATTGGGGGGCTACTGTTTCTGGGAGCTTACTATTTTTAGTAAGTTTATCATACGAGCTCAAAATATTCTAATTTTCTACATGAAGGTTCATTTGAGACTTATAAGCCTACCATAAAAATCTCATTGCTCCAGCTTAAGTATAAGAGACGTTATTGCAAATTTTCAATGGAAAATTTTGGAGAAAAATCTTTAAAATTAGTTTTGAAGGCCTTAGAGGCCCTAGATGAGGTATGAAAAATTGATGGTTGGGCGCTTATGTAGATCCAAACCTGTAGATCAGGAGTTGGCATTTCTGAAAAGTGATTATCATAGCCAATCAGAGAAACACTTCGAGAGTTATGGCCTTCCAAAGATGGTATACCCAAAATTTCTAAAATAAATTTCAAAGATGTATTTGGCCGACTCTATATGTATTGTTAGGGTCTATCAATACTAGGTATTATGTTTGAATGTCTAGAACCTCCCCAGGTGGCATAAAATTGCCTATTTAAGAAAGACCCAAATATTGTCTAGAACAACTCTAGGTGATAGTTCACAACATTGTCTTGCATATTACTAAAATGAAACTGCCCATATGGATTAGCATATTGTAATTGTGAACTTTATAATTCTGAATTTGCGATGATAATAAGAAGCCCCTATTTTGTTCTCGCAATTGCTGTTATTTCTTTGCTTTTGTTATGTGTTTATGGTAATAATGGGAGCACCCTTCATTAGAAATATATACATCATAATAAAGCCACGTGCAAGATTTCATAGTCCTATACCATAATCTGATATGTTTCATAAGCACAAACTAAATGAGGTTTCTTCAAATTGGAAACCTAAGTTTTGAGATTTTAATAAATTGGCATACTTTGAAATGGTTATAATATAAGAATTATTCCAATATAATGTATGTAAATAATATTAAAGAACACTTGTATCCAATTTCAAGCCCTCGTGATCTCATTTTCTTGTTTTATCAAACCCCTTTTCCTTCTATACTTTATTTAAAATATTAATTAGCAATAGGAATTTTTTTTTATCTAATTATTTAAAATATGATAATTATTTCCTTAGAAAAGAATATGAAGAAACTTTTTAAATGAGAATTATGTAGGGGTCACATAGCCTAACTTGGGCTCCATTTTTATGGAGTGGGTAGCTCCATGATAAATTTTCTTTTGGGGGTGTGGTGGCTAAATCTTTAATTGGAATATCTTCCTATAAAATAGGAGCTTCAACTTTTTATCCCTCTCAATTTGAGTGGGTGAAAATGTGGTAGAGCTAGAAATAACCCCACCAACTTAGGGGTTTTTGTACCACATGTCAACAACCTATTGATTATTTAAAAATTTAATTATAATTGTGACAAGACAATAACATCATAAATTTAATTTCTTTAAGTGATATTCATGCAACCACTAACTTCCTTAAATTTAGAAGCTAAATTTTTTAAGTTGAAACAAATTAAAAATAATCTTGGGACCATTCCCCTTTAAATATTCCTAAAAACTCTCAACAACCACCTCCTCTATTTTAAGGAAACCCCCCTCCATGGGAGCCCAACCTTAGAAAAGTGAAAAATAATATATAATCTTAATTAACTAGATGGAGTTATAGTTATATTTAGTATTTTGAAAAAGGATAAAATACTAAATTGGTGAAATAGTACACAAAATACTAACACATAAAGATGCTGAAAATAAGCTCACAAAAAAATGAATGTACAAAAACATGTTTAGGGTTCATATTTTCTTATTCAGGGCTACATTGGAAGGATTGTCCAATCAGGAATCAACCCAATCAATGTCTCTCATACACTTACTAGTGCCCTTTACATTCAACACATATACATCCACTCAACATTCACATTACTGGAAGACAATAAAGGGAGTAGTCTTTTGATATTTGTTCATTGGGAGAGTTTTTCCTATTGGACCATTACAAGGATAGTCTCATTGAATTCATAGTAGAAATCTCCTTCTTTGTAGAGTGTTTCATCTCATTCAATAATTTTTTCATTTTATGATTTCAATCCCCATATTTGTGCATTTTGTGAGGTAGGGATTTCACATTTCTTATATTTTAATCTATTTATCCTACCTTTTTTTATTGCTATTTGGTTGTAGCTCGAGAATTAGTGTTCCCCTCCATTTTCATTCATTAATTCACCTTGGTTGAATGGGAATAAACATTTGGTAGTTTATGAATTTTTAATTTGAATTATTTTATAGAGTTATGCTATTGAAATTGTCATGTAAGCTAGTAGCTTGAATTTATTTGATTTTTGGGTGGTTGACCTCATTTTAGAGGTGAGTTTTCAATTTTGTCAAATTTTGAAATGTTTAATTTTTGGGCATTTTTATTGTCAACTCATTTTACATGTCATCTAGATTTATGGAAATCCAATGGCATGTATTTAATTTTTGAAATTGGAATGTTTACAAGGTTTCCAATCTTTCCATGGTTTAACTTTTTGGTCATCAGAGTTCATGTCAAATTCATACTCCTAGGAAGATGCTCAATTGAGTAAGTTATTTAACTTGGTTGCTTTATTACATTTCTCATATATTATAACAACTTCATTAGTTTTTATTGATTATTTAATGGAGTTGGTTATGTCCCACCCATGAATTCCTGCATGTGTGTGTGTGTGTGTGTGTGTGTGTGTGTGTGTGTGTGTGTGTGTGTGTGTGTGTGTGTGTGTGTGTGTGTGTGTGTGTTAGGATCTCACAAGACTTGAACCAAAAAATTTAGGCTGATTGAGTGGTTGAATATTTGGAGGTTGGGTTCAAAATTTCATTGTCTACATGCACTCATCATTTGGAGAGCATGGGTGTAATGCCCCTGTTAGGGAACACAATGAATTTAAGGTAATCTTCTTAAGTGTTTACAATTTTTAAAAAAAACTATAGGTTTCCTTTTCGTTGCCACTTATTCTAAATGAATACTTTAAACTTAAGAGGTGTATATTAATTGTAGGATTGTTAAACTTAAGAGCATAAGATCATAGAAATAAGAAATAATGGAACTTGCAATGAAAAATATTATTACGTCATAATCTCAAAGTATCATAATGATACATATGCCAAGATTATCTCTATAAAAGATAGATAACAAATTTTCCCTTTGGGGTTATATACAAAATCTCGTCTCTAACTACCCATCTCTTATACATGGCTTTTTAAATACATAAATATTTTCCCCTTTTACATTATACATCAAATTTCATTGTAATGATTTTAAAAAAGTTACATTACATCAAATCAAATTTCATTTTTTCCATTTGGATCTAGTGCAAGAATCAAATACACCTTTGATCTTCCTCAAAACTATTTAAAAATCTCTCTTAAAGGAGTTCAACACCGAGCCAAGAGTAAGCATCAAGTTTTTCCACTCAACCAAGTGGATCCTAAGGAACCATGCCCGAGCTACAAGTCAAACCACGATCCAAAATAGGCCTAAGGAAAACCTAAGGTTGAACCCAAGAAAGAAATGATAAAGCATAAAATATAATGGATCACAAGAGACTCAAAAAATACAAGAACAAGAGTAAAGGGTATACCACCTGCTAGGTGAGGGCCATCATAACTTCCTATATTTTGGGATCCATCCCCTAGGCTTAAGACCGTCCTGCAACATAGGACATCTTTTCCTTGAGTACTCCAATAGGGACATGCATGACCAAGTATTGTTGTGATCAACCCCATCAATATGGATAAGTAGGATGAGTTAGGGTTGTCATTTATGGAAAAATATTTCTCATGATGAGATGGAAAAATGTATAGATGAAGACCCTTTAGTCAGAGATAGAAAATTGTTTAAGTGTTAGATAGGTACAACTAGTAGTACATAGATAGTTTTAGGTATTGTGAAGACTATAGAGATATTTGGCATGTGCATAGTTAAGGATATGTAGTACAAAGTGTCCTGATGAAGTGGCTAAGTGCATAGTATGGTACAATCAGTACAATGTCAGATATATTTATTTTACCAGTAAAGGTAGTAGACATAATAGAAAAAAGCACAATAGTAAAAGGTGAACAACAGGTTAAGGAATTATTTTGGTTATGAAATAATTACTTAATTATTTATGAATGGCATCCTAGATGTTAACCCTATGTTAGCAAGAGTTAATTTTTTAATATGCCAAACATGTGAATGCATTAAGGTAGACTTGACAGAGTTTTGTAAAAAGGAAAGGTATAAGTAAAAAATCATTACTTGTGAAGTGGTGTAATTGTGAACTATGTACGTGGTATGTAAATATATGTAAACACTATGTAATATGAATTCTAATGTAAGATTAGAGATATGAGAAGTACAATAGTCAATAGTAAAGCAATTTTTTAATCTTTTAAAATTTTTATAAAGGCATTATATTGTATAATTTCATGTTTGGGAAATAGGATCTTCTTGCATACATTTGTAATTGTATTACCAACTCTTAACTAGGTTGAAGTAACTCCTAACATGGTTGAGGATTTTAATAGGGGTGAGTCTTATAACAAAGACTGAGATACTATATGTATTTCATAGATTCCTAATAGGGTCAATATCCTTAATAGGATTTTTTTTAGTGGATCATTTTGTGGGTACCATACCCCGTTTGAATATTTAGAATAATTGGCAAGGGGTGGGGGTGGGGGGGTGGATTAAATTAGTTATCCAAGGTCCAAATGTACAAAAAGAAATTTCCAGTTATCACCAAACGTATAAGTGCATGTATTGATTAGATCATTGAATAACTCCATAACTTAGTAGGTCACTATCCTAGGTCAAAATAACTTTGCAAAAATTTAAACATAAAACATAGGAAAATTATTCACACAAGGATTTAATGTGGAATTTTTTTTTGGGAAAAACTACTAGTAACATGCTACCAATTTTCACTCTTGTGAAGTGAGCTCTTCGAGAAGCCAACCTTATTAGATGTTACAATACACACTATTAAATGTGAGCTTGATTAAAGGATTTCAATCACCCTGTTAGGAGTGAGCCTTGTTAGAGGACTTTAGAACATTACATTACAATGTCACCCTATTAAAAGAATTACAAATGACTATTAGGTCAACCTTAATCCAAAGCATTTATCTAGACTAGTACAATGGTTAGAAAGTAGTAGTAGGACTTATCTGATAACTAGAACAACTTACTTGCAAATTGTAGATCTTTGGTTTAGTCCTCTATTTTGCTTGGTATTCATACCCTTCATCTTTGATCGCTTTTTCACCCTTTAAACCTTCACCTCCTTAAGCCTTTTTGCTTAGTATGCCAATTGTAGATTTATTCCTTCAACCACTATATCAAGCAACACCTCCAGACTCTCAAAAAACTTTTTTTTTTTGGCCTTGTATCTCCTTATAAAGAAAAATATAATATTTTTCCACCTAATCACAATTTTCCATTTTAGGGTAGGTCTGATCCATTGAACCCTCCCTCTTTCCATTAGGTTCACTCTAGAAGCTTTTACAGTCCTCTTTAGATTCACCTCAAAATAGTTTATCTTGAATTCTATGAAATCAAATGATCATATACATCTTCAGCACACTTTACAAAATTCAAGAAATCAACTTTGTCATCTTAGATTCATCAAATCTTTGATTAAACTCTTTTTGTTGTTACTTGACATCCACACCATTCACTCGACAATAACAGTCTTCTAATGCTCGGCCAATATTGGGTTTCTCAGCATCAACTAAGTCTTCCTTTCTCAATCACCACTATCATTTCCCTAATGCTCAACACATACTAAATTCTCTTTTCTCAACACAAACCAACTTTTTGCTCAACTTGAACTAAATTTTCTTGGCTTACAATATTTTCTTAGTGAGGCTTAGCAGACACTTTTTATGAGAACACTTCTTCTTGTCTTAGCTTAAGTAACCATTCACTTTAGCCTTAAGTTGATCAATAATACATCATATCATCAATGTCTTACTTGGTCTTAGTTCTTCTTTTATATACCATATAACTCAACCTTTCTCTAGTTACTCTTGTTATCCTTTCTTTTCAATTCCTCTTCATCAATCAATCAAATGATAACATTCATACCAAAAAGAAATTGTCTCACCAAAAAATAGTAGGTTTAAAATTACTGAAAAAATAATAATGGTTCCATCATAGGTTCCACACTTCAACCAATTTATTTTCAACAAAATCTTCCTCTTTGGCATTGATGGAAAACCAATACCAAAAAGAAACTTAATACCTTGTATTGAAATCTCTCCCTCTATCAATATGTGCCCTTCTTCTATATAGGTTAATGAAAACTCTTTCAATCTCCTTCAATGTATATCTCCTCTATATATCTCCCTCCATCATCTATGTTACATGTATTTCTCCCTCTTTGAAAACAATGCCAAAGACTTGTCATCTTATCATGTAGATATTATCAATTTAGGTTCTCCCTTTGTCATCTTACTATTGAAAATTGGCTAATAGTAATATGTAATTTTTGTCATTTATGGCAACACATGATGTACATGATTACAAGAAAACTCAGAAATAAAGATACTTAGTGTTTAGTAATCAAAAAATTGTCTAAGTATAAAATTCAGTTTACAAAAGTATATTGTTTAGTTTATAACTTGTTGCTAACATCATATTATGACTAGCAAAGTTAGATGGAGATAGTATACATATTGATGATGACATGTATAACCTCAGAAGTTGGTACAATTTATACAGAACAAAGATAATCATGTTTGAAGTGAAATAAGATAGCGAAATTGAAGGAAAGGATTAATTCGTTTACAAGATAATTACTTGTCCAATTAAGGTCGACATACTAGATGTTTACTATAAGTTGGAAAAGTAGATTATGGTCTTAGCCAACCCAACATCAATTTTTGAAAAGACAAGGTATTTATGCAAAGGAAATTTTGCAGTAAGAGTGTAGAAGTGCAAATTGTAAGATTGTGATTATATGCCAACTTTTGTGAAAGTGATATATGTGAAGTTTTATATGAGCTATTTAGTGATCCGAGATCAAGTTGAAGATCAAAGATTAGTCAAGGAAGAAGATAAAATATTTATATTTAGTCTGATGACTTGTTTGAGCAATGAGCTCTTCTTGTAACTAGAAGACCATGTTTGGGCAGTGGGCTCATCCTTCATCTATTTTACTACAACTCCTAATAGGGTTGGAATCTCCTTATAGGGACATGTTATACCAAATTCACTCATTAAATCCTAATAGGATCCATCCTCTAACAAGGAACTTATATATTAGTATATTATCTAGTGGGTATCATCCCCACTAAGGTTTTCCCTTGGCCAGGGTTTCCATAGTTAACAAAACTTGGTGTTATGAGTTATCTTTGTTCATTATTACTATTACTATTCAACATTAATTTATTTCTTTTTTATGCATGGTTTAATGTAAGAAATAATATCTACTTGGCAACTAAAGTTTGTAGACTACTGATTCAACCCCCCCTGCCTCTCAGTAATCCCTATTTCTAACAATGGGTATCAGAGTGGAATTACTTTGAATAGGCTTTATAGCTTAAGTAAGATCCCTATAGATATGAAATAGTTGATGAAGAACCTTGAAGAAGCTATTGAACAAATTTATCTCCTTACTAAAAAAAGGGATAAACTGAAGGATAGATATGAAGACTCCAAAGTGTATATTGGGCAATTGAAGGAAAAGATTGAACATCTCAAATCCAAGCCCCAATCTACTGAATTTGGAACTAGTGATGATGATTATTCAAAGTTGAAGATAGAGTACAAGATCTTGAAGCATGAATTGAAGATTACAAATCTAAAGTTGACTTTGAGAAATGATCCTAGCAAAGTTGAATCTAATTCGAAGACTAAAAATGTAGATTTGAGAGCAAGTCTAGCAAAGAAAACATATAAGTTTGAAACATTCAAAGAAGATCATGAAGAACTTCATAAATACAATACCACTGTAAAAGGTGAATTAACTTAGTGTAAGCAACAACTTGAGAAGCTTTATTCTAGTAGAGAAAATCTTGATGATTCAATGCCAATACAAATACCTACTTTTGATAAGGTTAGTCTTGGTGATCTAGTTAACATGTTTGCAAAGAAACCTAGCATTATATGAGATCCAAAATAAAAAGACAAATCTGATGATAAGATCAAATCCAGTCAATCTTTTGAAAAATCCAAAGAAATTAAGAAAAACAAGGAAGCTAAAATTTTGGATGAACCAAAGCATGTGGAATCTCCTAAGGAAACTAGGTATGAATTTAGAGGTGAGTTCTTTTTATGTAATGAAATAGGTAATATCAAAAGAAATTGTACTAACAAGTCATTTAATCATGTTAGAAATTTTTATTGTCATAATTGTCATGGTATGGGTCATAATACAATTGATTGTGGGAAAACTAAGTATGATAATGATAGAAGAAATAGTAGAATGTCTAGAAATACTAACCCTATAGATAAAAGAAGATCTAATGAAAGGACATTAGGAGAAGGAAGATCTTATGAAGACAAAAGATAGATTGTGTGTTATAAGTGTAATAACTTAGGACACATTGCTCAAAATTGGTGTACACCTAATGATCAGAAAAACCCTAGAAGCAGAGTACCTATATGTCAGTTATGTAACAACTTTAAATGCACAACAAAGTACTATAGGATGGACAAAAACTTTGAAGATAGAAGGAACAATGGAAGAAACTTTGGGAACAAAAGGAATGATGGAAAGAACATCATAAATGATAAAAGGAACTATGAAAGGAAATTTGAAACCAATAGAGACAATGAGGAACACAAATTTTTTTTTAGTGAACTTTGAGAAGAATTTAGCGAGGCATTTGTAAAAGGAGTAGATATCTCAAAGGAAAAGCTAGATGATGATGCGATAGGAAGATCAAAGTTAGTTGTTGAGTTTTATTCAACTAAGTTGAATTATGCCTTTTCATAGCATCAGAATTTGAGAACTTCATCCAGAGATCAAATTAGAGGTAGTGAAAGGTGTATCTAGTTATATTTAGATGGTACCTAAGCTCACTTGTAATTTGGAGCTCATTTGAACAAGTTATGAAAGAATTTAGAGTTACTGGTATTATAGAAAAGGTCAATTCTATATCAAAAGATGAAAAGTATGTTTTTGTAGAGAATTTCATGATTCAAAGTCTTGAGGAGGTTTTTCATGATGAAAGGAGGCTATGGAAAGCATTGGGTGACATCTAAATATTGGAAAGATGATCTTGTGCAATTATTTGATTCCAGAATGAAATTGACAACTTTTTCATGTTTGCAAATTATGCAATTAATACAAGTTAAAGATGATGAAATAAAGGGAGTACATAATTGATTTTCACTTTATTGTGAGCACATCCAAAGTGAAGAGCATTCAGAAGTGACTTGTTAAGGTGGTTTTGAAGAAAACTCTATTTTAGGAAAGAGGTATATTATCATTTTTCCACAAATTTGTTAAGTAAAAGTACTTCTTTGATAAAATCATGGATATGTCAGTAGTGCATAGTGTCGAGAATGAGGATAGAACTAAGTTAAAAGTTGTTTCTGTAAAACCTATTGAAGGAAACCCTAACTCAACATTATCTATCACTCTAAGCAACGTAATATATCTCGAAGATGTAGGAAGTTATCTAAATAGTAAGTTTGAATTGATTGGTAGTGAATTTATGAACAAAGATATGGAATATATTTTCAATCATGACATGACTATGAATCCCAAATTTGAACATCTAAAGGAATTAGAATTGCTTAAATATCACTTCTACCATGAGTTAGACATAGATGAGTGGACACATTAAGTAGGATACATGATGGGAATTATGGATGCAAGACAATGTAGTTGATATTTATACCAACCTTATTCATGAGGTAAATGGTCTTACTAAACAAGGAAGTGTACCTACAGGTGACAAATTGGTCAAGAAGAAAGTTGAAAATTATACTAAAGCTATGTATAATGGAAAGGCTATGGTGATCAGCACCATCAAGCAAGATGATATGAGATTTTTGAGTAGAATTATTTCCTATTCTATTTGTGAGAGTTCAAAGATTGATGAACTTTTAGTAGGATTCATCTATGCAACATATACGATATGTGTAGAGAAAGAGTAACTGAATCTTAGTGAAATATTGAGATGCAACTCTTAGGAAACCTAGAAAAGATCAAGAGAACAAAGAATGGTATGTTTAGATTCTAATCATTGATCAATTACATATTCTTTCATGTACTTAATATATTTTCTTATCTATTAGTCACAGACATAATGAGTAGTGACCGATGCACAATGGAGAAGATTATAGAAGTTTGCAAAAGCCATCCCATAGAAAAGATATTAGATAGTAGTAACCTGATAATGAGAACATTTTAGAATGAAATGAAATAGAGATTTAGAATTGCACCTGCAATTGTGGATAGATTTAAGGATGACATTTGTATTTTGGTTGATACAGGTTATACCTATATTCAAGCAGTGGAACCTTGGGAAACATTTCTTGATCCCTTGAGTTATGAATTAAATGATGATATAGCAGTTGGTTATATTGATTTGTTGGTTAATTTAGATAGAGGCAAAGTAGAATAATGATTTGGTACATATGATGAGATCACATAGTTAGCTCATCGGGCATTTGTGGAGAAGGCATCACACAAGAAAATATAGTCTATAATGAAGAAGGCACTATTAGAGGCTTGAATAATAGAGAGTGAATCTAAGGCTGTAAGACAAATGATGATGCAAGGAATACTAAACATTCAACCTTTGTCAGTGTCTATTGTAGAGACACCTTTGTTAGAAATGCTTTAGAACAACTAGGAGGGGGGGTGAATTAGTTATTTAGGATCCAAATGTCCAATTAAAACTTTTCATCAAGTAAAGTGAGCCTATTAAACTATTCATGCATCCAAGCTTAAACTTTCCTACTTAGTAAGTTACTATAAAATCAACATGCAAACATAACACATGAAAGATCAAGACATAACATAGTGATTACGTGGAAACCCAATTTGGGAAAAACCACTAGTAACATGCTACTCCATTCTCACTCTTCTAAAGTGATGCCCTATGAAAGGCCTACACTGTTAAAGGCTACAACACACTGTTAAATGTGTCCTAGTTAGAGGATTTAACCACCTTATTACAAGTGGGCCTGGTTAGAGGACTTTAGAACATTCACTCAGAATGCCACCCTATTGAAGGATTCACAAATGAATGCTAAAGCAACCTAAGTCCATAGGATGTTACCTTAGCTTGCACAATTGTTAGAGAGTAACAACAAGGGCTTTTGACCTAATACAACTCACAACTTAACTTGCAAATTTTAGATCTTTGTTCATCTCTTCACAATTTGCTTGGCTTTTAGTCTCTGCAGCTCTGACAACTTGTTCTCCTTTCAAGCTTTGTCTCCTTGAGTCTTCATGCTCAATGTACCAGTGCAATCCCCTATATTTCCACTTATCAAAGTAGAGTCTCTGTGCTCTATTTTTCCTTCTTAATACCTTCTCCTTGACATCCTTCAACAACTTCACATTTTGGCACCCCAGCAACTCTAACTTCCTTGCTTGTGACTCCTTAAATAGAAGTCTAGAAAATGCTTTTTCTACTCGATTCTTCCCTCCTTTAATTTCAATTTGAATGGATTAGGTCGGATTCAATGAATTTAAGACATATCTTGTTCCTTCTAGAAACAACATGAAGAATCCTCTTAAATTCAATCAAAAATGATTTACCTAAAATTTTGTGCCACCACCTCATCATCGTTATCCTCCATTTGGTTCACAAAATTCAAGGTAACAAATTTCTTGGCTCAGATCTGGCAAATCTTTGACTTTTCAAATAATGTAGTAGATTGACACTATTGAAATTCTAGTTCTCAATACATACTATGTTACTCAACACTAACTTCATTTTATTGATGCTTTGCACCTACTGTGGATTCACTTGGCATCCACTAAGTTTTTCTGATGCTCGAAACCTATTACTTTGCTTGGCTCTTTTTGTATCACTCAGCACACACTAGATTTTGCATTTACTCAGCACTAAGTTAAAATTTGCTTGACATGAACTAACTTGCTTGACACTCACTAATGAACTTAGTTAAGCTTTGTAGACAACTTAGTTGTAACTTATTATTTCAGTGTTTCTAAGTGTGGCCAACCTCTATATCTTCAAGTATATTATCAATACATCATTTTACTAGTGTCTTAACTAATCCTTGCACTTTATTACAAAACCATAACTCAACCTTTCCCTTAGGCGCTTTTTTTATAGTTTGTTGATTAAATCCTCTTCATTAATCAACTAAGTGATGGTACTTGGATGTTATAAGAAATTATCATTCCAACAAATGGTAGGTTTGACATCAGTGACAAAACAATGATTGAAAATATTCTTTGTCAACAATCTCCCTCCTTGCAATCTATCTTCTTCATTATTCAACAATGATCTTTTCAATTAGATTTCCAACAATCTCCCTCTTTGGCATGGATTGAAAACCAAACTAATCAACCAAGTTATCAAAATGCTAACTAGGTTAAAATAGTAAATCAAATGCCAAAAAGAAATTTTGTTACGATTTCTATTTTCATAAACTTTCACATCTCCCTCTCTAATATATTATACCGATTACTTTGCTTCTACTTCTCCCTCTTAGCTATTGTTTCCTTTCTCTTACCTTTCTTCAAATAATCTTCTGCATGTTTGATCCTGTCTAACTCCCTCTTTTCTTTGCCTTGCTACTTTGAACAATTCTACTTTTCCTTACTACTATTTCTCCCTCTTACATGTGCATATGCCAATTCTCCCTCTACAAAATATCTCTTCCTCTGTATTAGTTTCCACTATTTCTATCTTTGTCCATTTGATTATGTAGATTTGATCATTTCTCCCTCTGTATGCATTGATCAGTTTTTGCTATTTCTCTCTCTTTGACAACAATGCCAAAGAAATATTATCTCAACATCTTAACATGTGAGTGTAGCATTTGTAGGTACTCCAATTTTTCCCTCTATCACCTTGCTTGTGACTTGTTTAGAATTTTAGTACTTTGATTACTTTAGGTAAAATCCTAAAGTAAGTATCCTCTACATCAATTTGTAATATTTCAACAATCAACTCATTTGATGTAGGGAAATCTTGCTTTTTTCTCAAACAACCTTGGATAGGGGTATCATCCCTAGTTTACCTCTAAGATACTCAGTAGTGCTTTTGTGAAGATGTTAGCAATCTATTCCTTTGAGCTGACATATTCCATCCTTACTTATCTTCCACCAATTCTCTTACATAGTGATACTTAATTGCAATGTGCTTTGTTTTGGCATGCTTCACAAGATTCTTTGATATGTTGATGACACTTGTGTTATGACAATAGAGTATCATAGGTTCAATCACTTCTTCCTTCATACTTTGCAATAGAGGTTTGATCCATATAATATGTAATTGATAGAAATAGCAACATATTCAACTTCTACTATAGACTATGAGGTACAACTTTTCTATTTGGTAGTCCAAGTAACCAATCTTTTACCTAAGGAAAGTGCTCCTCCACTGGTGCTCTTTGTGTCATCAATATTACCTCCCTAGTCTGCATTAGTGTAGGTTTTCAACTCAAAATTTTCACTCCTCTTGTAGTATAATCCAAATTCATTAGTTCCTTTTAGGTACCTCAATATTCTTTTTACTATCATCAGATGATTTTCTCTTGGGTTAGCAAAAAATCTTGCAACTATTCCAACAACTCATGCAATGTTTGGTCTACTATACACAACATACTATAACTTTCTAATCATTGATCTATACATTGTCTAATTTACTTCAGCTAACTCATCATTTGTGGATAACTTATGTCCTATTACCATTCATGTACTGATTGGTTTTGAGTCTTCTTATCCAAATGTCTTGAGTATCTCCTTGATATATTTTGATTGGGTCAAAAATATGCCATGCTTCAGTTAATGTACTTGCAATCCAACAAAAAATTTAATTTCTCCAAACATTGACATCTCAAACTCATGTTTCATTTGGTTGGAAAAATCTTTGCATAGAACATCTTTTCTTCAAATATTATATCATCAACAAAGATTTCAGATATCAAAATGTCTTTACCTTTTTCTGCTTTGATGTACATGTTGTTTTTGTCATCTATTCTCTCAAATCTAATCTTCACAAGATATTTATGCAGTCTCTCATACCATGCTCTAGGTTCTTTCTCTAGATCATAGAGTGCTTTATATAGTATGTAAACCATATCCTTGTTATTTTCATCAAAAAATCCCTCTGGTTGTTCTATAGACTTCCTCTTCTAGTATACCATTCAGAAAAGAAGACTTTACATCCATTTGATAGACTTTGAAACCTTTATAAGAAGCATATCCAAGTAGTGTTCTCACTCCTTCCATCCTTGAAATAGGGGCAAATGTTTCCCCATAGTCCTGTCCTTCTTCTTGTGCATAGCCTTTGCATACTAGTCTGGCTTTATTTCTTGTGATCTCACCATTCTCATCAATCTTGTTTCTAAAAACCCATTTGGTACCAATCAAATTTCTATCAGCTGGTCTTGGGACTAAGGTCTAGGTTTTGTTCTTCTCAATCTAATCTATCTCTTCTTCTATAGCTTTATGCCAATTGTCATCTTGTAGTGCATCTTTCATTATTTTGGGCTCAATCTTGCTCATTAGACATGATTCACTCCTTAGTTTGTTCGTTGTCATTGGTCTAGCTTCCTTGTCACCAATGATTTTTTCTATAGGGTGATATCTTCTCACATATTTGGATAGTCTTGGTTCTATCCTTCTTTCCATGTTTGGTCCTTCAGCTTTAGAGTTACTTTGCTTATCACTCTAAAGTATTTCACCATCTCTTCTATGCATATTGATTTTAGAATCAGAATGTGCATTATCATCATTCTACAACTCAGCTTCTGAATGTAGCTCGACATTCACTGATTGTGACTTGGAAGATATTGAAACTTTTTGCTGATTCTCAACATAATTGATAGCTTCATCTTTAGTAGGCATTCCTTCATAGAAGCATACAAAAGATATATAATCTCCTAGTTTCTTAAATTCTTCAACTTGGACTTCTACATGCTCATCAAAATTTACATTTTCACTCTCCACAATCTTGTTAGTGTTAGTATTCAAACACTTATATGCTTTACTTCTAGTGGAGTACCCAAGGAATATGCCTTCATCACTCTTTGCATCAAACTTGCCATTTCTAGTGTCTTTAAGAATATAGCATTTACAACCAAATACTTTGAAACATTTTACATTAGGTGAGTGACTGTACCATAATTCAAAAGGTGTTGCATTTGTACCTTTCTTGACCTAGACTTGATTTAGGGTGTAGACAACAATACTTACAGCTTCTCTCCAGCACTTTAGAGCAACATTTTTCTCCATCATCAATGTTCTTGCACAGTCTATCATTGATCTATTCCTTCTCTCTACAATGCCATTTTGTGGGGGAGTTCTAGGTGCTGATGTTTGCCTTTTAATTCCTTTATCATTGCAAAATGTCTCAAATTCCTTTGATGTAAACTGTCCTTCTCTGTCTAATCTTAGGCTATCAGCTTTCCATCAGTGTCATAGATCTTGGTAGTTTTGTTTCCAAATTCAACTTTTCAACCTACATTGCCTAATTGTGATACACTCAACAATTTGTTGTTCAATTCTTTAACATAGTATGCATTATCACATGAAGTTTTCTTTGTAAGTTCAATAGAAGCTTTTCCTTTGATTTGACATGGAGCATCATTTCCAAATCTAACACTATTTCCATCATATTGAGTAAAGTTAATAAACTTACATTTATCTCCTATTATGCGATGTGAGCATCATCCACTGTCTATGATCCACTTGTCATTTTAGTTCACATAGGTTACCTGTGTTGTTGTCCCAACTTTATCAGACTCATCCTTCATGGCTATATAGACTACCTCATCATCATTTTCATTAGAATCTTCTTCTTTAACAATGTAGCACTTTTTGCCTTTATCTTTTCCATCATCTTCTCTTCTATTTTTGTTCTTTTTTCCTTCTCTGTAGTTCTTCTTCTATGTACATCTTTCCACAATATGTCCTACTTCATTGCAATTAAAACAAATGATAGAAAGCTTACCTTTGAATTTACCTTTGCCTCTGTGAAATCTTCTGGCTAGTAGTGCTTCCAATTATTCCACATCTTCTTCATCTGTGCTACTATTACTAGATGCAAACTTTACCTTTTTCTTCTTCTTCTTATTTGGTTTCAGCTCCTCAGTGTCTTTCAATGATAGCTTGGCCTTAAAAGCAGATTCAAGATTCTCATTTTTGTAGTTATCAAAATTGGATAATTCAAATACAGTGAGTCTCCCTACTATTCCTTCAAAAGTTAGCTGATTTCCTGTGACACACCTTAGCTCTTGGATGGATGAAATTCTAATAGCATAAATAGGGAGTAAGGTGCTTAAGTATTTTCTATTAATAGTATCATCTTCTAAATGACCACCCAAACTTCTTATTGCACTTACCACTTCTTTCATTCTAGAGGCATATTGACCAACAATCTCACCTTCCTCCATTTTCATGTCATCAAAATTTCCTCTAAGGCTTTTTCTTTTTTCTCTTTGAACATTTTGATCTCCTCCATAGATATTAGTCAAGGCTCTCCACATCTTGAATGTAGAGTCACATCCCTTGATGTTATCAAATTCAACATAGTTAAGGGCAGAGGCAATCTCCAGCATTGCTTGATTATGCTTGTTCTTTTTCTTCATATCTTCTGTAGTAGGTATAGCTGGATCAACATGTTCTAATTTAATTGATGTTTGTGTGTGATCACTTATTGATCCAAGATGCAACTTCATTAACTTTTTCCATGTAGTAAAGTTATCTCTATTAAGCTTGGGAACTTCTCTCTTAGACATCTTGATCTTTCTGCTTCTAGTACTTTTAAACTAAATCAAAAGATGGCTCTGATACCAGTTGTTAGAAATGCTTTAGAATAGCTAAGAGGGGGGATAAATCAGTTATTTAGGGTCCAAATGTCCAATTAAAACTTTTCATCAAGTAAAGTGAGCCTATTAAACTGTTCATGCATCCAAGCTTAAACTTTCCTACTTAGCAAGTTACTATAAAGTCAACATGCAAACATAACACAGTGATTATGTGGAAACTCAATTTGGGAAAAACCACTAGTAACATGCTACTCCATTCTCACTCTTCTAAAGTGATTCCCTGTGAAAGGCTTGCCCTATTAAAGGCTACAAAACACTGATAAATGTGACCTGGTTAGAGGATTTAATCACCCTATTAGAAGTAGGCCTAGTTAGAGGACTTTAGAACATTCAGTTGGAATGTCACCTTGTTAAATGATTTACAAATGGCTATTAAACCAACCTATGTCCATAGGATTTTACCCTAGCTTGCACAATTGTTAGAGAGTAACAACAAGTGCTTTTGATCTAATACAACTCACAACTTAACTTACAAATTTTAGATCTTTGTTCAGCTCTTCATAGTTTGCTTGGCTTTCAGTCTTTGTAGCTCTAACAACTAGTTCTCCTTTCAAGCTTTGTCTCCTTGAGTGTTCATGTTTGATGTACCAGTGTGACCTGGTTAGAGGATTTAATCACCCTGTTAGAAGTGGGCCTGGTTAGAGGACTTTAGAACATTCACTTGGAATGCAACCTTGTTCAAGGATTTGCAAATGGCTGTTAAACCAACCGATGTCCATAGGATTTTACCCTAGCTTGCACAATTGTTAGAGAGTAACAACAAGGGCTTTTGACCTGATACAACTCACAACTTAACTTGCAGATTTCATATCTCTATTTAGCTCTTCACAATTTTCCTGGCTTTCAGTCTCTGCAACTCTGATAGCTTGTTCTCCTTTCAAGCTTTGTCTCCTTGAGTCTTCATGTTTGATGTACCAGTGCAATGTCCTATATTTCCACTTATCAAAGTAGAGTCTTTATGCTCTATTCTTCCTTCTTAATACCTTCTCCTTGACATCCTTCAACAAATTTTCATTTTGGTACCCCAACAACTCTAACTTCTTGGCTTGTGACTCCTTGAATAGAAGTCTGGAAAATGTTTTTCTTGCTCGATTCTTCCCTCATTTAATTTCAGTTTGAATGGATTAGGTAGGATTCAATGAATCTAACCCATATCTTGTTCCTCTTAGAAACATCACGAAGAATTCTCTTGAATTCACTCAAAAATGATTTACCTAAAATTCTATGCCACCAGTTCATCATCCTTATCCTCCATCTAGTTCACAAAATTTAGGGTAACAAATTTGTTGGCTCAGATCTAGTGAATCTTTGACTTTTGAAATAATGTAGTAGCTCAGCACTATTGAAATTCTGGTGCTCGACACATACTATGTTACTCGGCACTAACTACATTTTACTGATGCTCAACACCTACTATGGATTCACTTGACATCCACTATGTTTTTTTGATGCTCAACACCTGTTACTTTGCTTGGCTCCTTCTGTATCACTCGACACACACTAGATTTTGCATTTGCTTGGCACTAACTAAAAATCTACTCGAATTGAACTAGCATGCTTGACACTCACTAATGAACTTAGTTAAGCTTTGTAGACAACCTAGTTGCAACTTATTCTTTTAGTGTTTCTAAGTGTGGCCAACCTCTATATCTTCAAGTATATTATGAATACATCATTTGACTAGTGTCTTAATTGATCCTTGCACTTCATTACAAAACCATAACTCAACCTTTCCCTTACATTCTTTTGTTACATCTTGTTGATTAAATCCTCTTCATCAATCAACTAAGTGATAGTACTTGGATCTTATAAGAAATTGTCATTCCAACAAATTGCAGGTTTGAAATCAGTGACAAAACAATGATCGAAAGCATTCTTTATCAACAATCTCCCTCCTTGCAATCTATCTTCTTCATTCTTCAACAATATTATTTTCAATCAGATTTCCAACTATCTTTAGAATAGAGTATTCTGTATGCAACAGTATCATATGTTCATCCTAGTGAGCAAAAAAGAAAATCTGAAAGATTGGTGGAGGTAGTAACTAATAAGACCAAGAGGGTCAAACAACAAGCCACTAGACTAGGAAAAATATAGAAAACATTATTGAAAATTAATTCTAGTGATGAAGAAGTAGTGGAACAAGAGACCAAGTAAGTAGAGAAAGTGACTCTAGCAAAGGGGTCAATAGGCAAAGCTTGAAAACCTTGGATGCTGAAGATAGAGAAGATCAACACCACTATTGCTAATGAAGCTAATTTTGTTTAGATGAAGAAGTTTTATGATTTGTATAACAATTTTGAAAAGGAACATATTGATATATCTATTGTGGGATATATCATAATACACAAAATGAAATTAAAGGATCTTGAGAACATAATTAACTAGAAAGTCTATGAGAGACTCATTTAGAAGAAAAGAAGAAAATAGAGGAGGCCAAACATAAATTGCTTGAGGAAGAAAAGGAAAGAAAGGAAGAAAAATAAAAGAGAAGAATTGTAGAAGAAGAGATAAGGAAGAAAATAGAGGAAGAGAAGAAGAAGAAATTGGAAGAAAAGTTAGTAAAGGAAAGAGAAGAAAGAGAAAATAAAGAAGAAGAAGAGAGAAAAAAAAAAGAGGTAGCTAAGAAACAAAGGGAGGATGATAATAAACTATCTAGTTCATCCACTCCACTCTCTCTTTCTAGTTTAGCTATTGATGATGATGATCAAAGAGATCTAATCTCATTGCTAACAAAGCTTATTGAGAAGAATAAGAAAGTGAAGATTTTATTGAGAACCTTAATGGAAGTTACTGACAGACTGCATAGTACCTTGGTAGTACAACACACTAAGTTAGATGCTAAATAGAGGGCACAAGTAGTGCTAAAATCATTTGATGAAGAGTTTACCAATTTATTGAATGTTGTAGAGGCAAAGGCATAGATTCCCCATGATGCTAACTTGTTTATCACCATTTGTCAAAACATCAAGAATTATTTGATTAATCTTGATACTTGTATAAAGGAACTTCATAAATGCCAACATGATGGGAACACTCTATATATTAACATGTACCTTACCATACAAACTAACTAAAGACATTGATTGTCAAATAGAAGGAAAGATGAGTGAGCCAAAGGCTTTATCTAGCTAGATCTAGCATCCATCTTACAAAATAGATGATTTTGAAGGACAAGTGGCCAGTATTCATAGTGACATCAGGAAACTAGAACTTTAGAAGGAATAGATTTTGAAGAAGATATTAGATTTTAGAGAATCTATTGCTATAAAATTATCTTTTGTCGAGAAGTAGTTAGAGGAATGTGTTAAGGCCAAGGACACATATTCTAACTTCTTGTTTTAAGATCCTAATGCAGTTGAGATTGCATCATATGCTCTATGTGTAATTCTCACCTCTATTGAGTCCACCAAGGAGACATGGACTAAGGGTATGGATAGTCTGAAGGAAAACTTTGATGATTGGATGAAGATCATATCAGCATAAGAAAGGACAACATTTTTGGATAGATTTCTGATATTTTGACCTTTGCCATTGATGTCAAAGGGGGAGAAATTGTAGAAAATTGGTAGTTATAGAAAATTAGGAATAGTAAATTGTGAGTAATTACAGACTATTGTAAAGTATATTGTAAGGGGGAGCATATGTAATAACTTAACACAATAATAAATTAGATGTAGTTTTTGTCACTTAGCCAATTTTCCCTATTTTGTTGCCATCAATGCCAAAGGGGGAGATTCTTGACAATTGGCTAATAGCTACATGTTATTATTGTCATTTATGGAAACACATGATGTACATGATTACAGGAAACCTCAAAAATAAAGATACTTAGTGTTCGGTAATTAGAAAATTCTCTAAGTATAGAATTTGGTTTACAATAGTATATTGTTTAGTTTATAACTTGTTGTTGATGTCATATTATGATTATCAAAGTTAGATGGAGATAGTATACATATTGATGATTACATGAATTACCTTAGAAGTCAATATGGACTTTACATAATGAAGATAATCATGTTTGAAGTGAAACAGGATAGCGAAATTGAAGGAAAGGATTATTTTGTTTACAAGATAATTATTTGTCCAATTAGGGCCAACATCCTAAATGTTTACTTTAAGTTGGAAAAGTAGATTATGGTCTTAGCCAACCCAACAAAAAATTGTGAAAAGGCATGGTATTTATGAAAATGATATTTTGTGGTAAGTGTGTGGAAGTGTGAATTGTAAGATTGTGATTATATGTGAACTTTTGTGAAAGTGATAAATGTAAAGTTTTATATGAGCTATTTGGTGATCTAAGATCAAGCTAAAGATTAGAGATTAGTCAAGGAAGAAGATACAATACTTATATTCATTTTGATTACTTGTTTGAGTAGTGAGATCTTCTTGTAATTAGAAGTGCATGTTTGAGCAATGGGCTCATCTTCCATCTACTATACTACAACCCCTAACAGGGTTGGAATCTCCTAATAGGGATTCAAAGTCTCCTAATAGGGACTCCTTATATTGAATTTTCTCATTGACTCCTAACAGTATCCATCCTCTATCAAGGAACTTATATATTAATATTTTATCTAGTGGGTATCATCCTCACCAGGGTTTTCCCTTGGCCAAGGTTTCCTTAGTTAACAAAATATGGTATTATGAGTTATCTTTGTTCATTATTACTATTACTATTTAACATTACTTTACTTCTTTGTTATGCACGGTTTAGAGTAAGAGATAATACACAGATGGTGACTAAAGTTTATGGATTATTGATTCAACCCCCCAGCTCAATAATCCCTATTTCTAACACTTACATGTGACTATAAATATTCTATTTCATATCCTTAATTACTTTAGGGAGATCCTAAAGTATCGTCCACTGCATCAAGTTGGAAAGTATCATATTAAACTCAGTTGATGTAGGGAACCATTCTTTCTCCTCAGGTAGCTTGAGATAGGGGTGTCACCCCTAGATTACCTCTTAGATAATTGTGTGCATCCTTAGGTAAAGCCTTTGTTAATATATAGGCTATCTATTCCGATGTATTCATGTATTCTATTCTTATTTCTTTGTTTGGAAAAAATTCTCTCAAATAATGATATTTGATTGCAATGTGCTTTGTCATTGTATTCACCACGAGATTTTTAGAAATGTTTATAAAACTTGTATTATCATAGTATATTACCATAGGTTTAGTGATTTCCTCTTTCATACCTTTGAGTAATTTTCTAATCAATACCACATTTGTACAATTCACTACAACAACCACATATTCAACTTTAGTATTAGATTGTGAGATACAATTTTTCTTTTGACTAGTCTAGGTAACTAGTCTTTTTCCTAAGAAAAATGCTCCACCACTTGAACTTTTCCTATCATCAATGTTTCAAGCCCAATCAACATTTTTATAGGCTCTCAATTAAAACTTTTCATTTTTCTTTTAGTATAAACCATAATCCTCTATCCCTTTAAGTTATCTCATTATCCTTTTGATAGACATCAAGTGATTCTCCTTAGGATTAGTAGAAAATATTGTGGCGATCCCAATAGCTAGTGCAATATCAAGTCTTCTATGAAATACATATTTTAATTTACCAATCAAAGACCTATACATGTTTGATTTACCTTAGCAAAATCATCAATTTTGATAGTTTGTGACCTATCACCATATGTGTGTTAATTGGTCTTGAATCTTTCATACCAAAAGTTTTCAATATTTTCTATACATACTTAGACAGAGTAATGTAAATACCATATTTTATCTAATAGATTTGCAAATCAACAAAGAATTTAATCTCTCCAAACATAGACATCTCAAATTCTTTCATCATTTCATCTAAAAATGCATTGCATAGTGCATTTTATCCTCCAAATATGATATCATCAACAAATGTTTCAACCAGTAAAATTCGTTTACCTCCTTCAATCTTCAAGTATAGGTTGTTGTTGTCATTGATCTTCTCAAAACCAATCTTCACAAGATAATTATGCAATATTTCATATCATGGTCTAGGTGCTTTCTTTAAACCATATAAAGATTTGTGTAATCTACATACCATGTTCTTATTGTTAGGATCAACAAATCCTTTAAGCTATTCAATGTAAACTTCCTCTTCTAGTATACCATTTATAAATGTCAATTTAACATTCATTTGATAAACTTTGAAACCTTTGTATGCATAATAAGAAAGAAGAGTTCTCACTCCTTCCAATATTGCAATAGGAGAAAATATCTCTCCATAGCCAATTCCCTTTTCTTGAGGATAACCTTTTCAAACCAGCCTTGCCTTATTTCTTGCCACTTCACCATTCTCATCCAATTTGTTTCTCTACTCCCATTTGGTTCCAATAACATTCTTATCCTTTGGTCTAGGCACAAGTGTATAGGTTTTGTTTTCCTCAATCTGATAAATCTCTTCATTCATAGCTTGAATCCAATCTTCATTTTCTAATGCATCCTTCATAGATATAGGTTCATGTATGCTCAAATAGAATGTTTCATTTTTCAATCTATTCCTTGTCATTGGTCCATCTTATCTTCTTCCATTTTTTTTTTTTGGAAGATGATGTCTTCTAACATATTTGGATAATCTTGGCTCTGTTATTCTTTCTTTAACAATAGGCCTTTCTAGAAATTTAATCTCAAGTTCACTATGTACATCTCTATCAGGTAATTTGACATTCCTTTCTTGTAATCTATTCTTGGCATTAGACTACAACTCGGCTTCTAAATGAAACTCAACATTCATAGTATGTGACTTGACAGTCATCGATTCATGTTGATTAACAACTTGATTTTTAGAACCATTAGCAATCATGTGTTCATAGTAATATGCAAAATTTTTGTAATCTTCAAGTTCCTTCTTCTTATATATTTATATACTCATCAAATTTTGCATTTACACTTGCCAAAAATAAATTAGTGTTACTATTTAAAGACTTATAAGAATTTCTTATTATGGAATAACCTAGAAATATGCCTTCTTCACTTTTAGCATCAAACTTACCTTTCCTATTGTCCTTTATAATGTAACACTTGCTTCCAGATACCTTAAAATATTTAACATTGGGTGAGTATTCATACCATAATTAAAAAGCTGTGATATTTGTACCTTTCTTCACTCGTACTTAGTTCAGGGTATAGATAGCTAAAATGATAGCTTCTCTTCAGTATTTCAAAGCAACATTATTCTCTATCATCATTGTCCTACCATAATCCATCACAAATTTGTTCCTCCTTTTAGCTATCCCAATTTGTGGAGGGGTCGTAGCTGAAGAAGTTTGTCTCTTGATTTCTCTATCATTGCAAAAAATTTCAAATTCATTTGATGTAAACTCTCCACCTTTGTTAGATCTCAGACAGTTTAAACTTTTTCCAAGTACCACTTAAATGTTTGAAAAGCATCAAATTTCTCTCTCAAAAGAATAACTATTACCATTCTAGAATAATCATAAAAAAATATCATGAAGTATTTGTCACCTACCTTCTTTCCTTTACCTTTATAATCTATGTTCTCATACCCCAGTATTTATCTTCATTTCTATTGTTTTTCTTCTTAGGACACCTTGCTACAATGTGACCAACCTCATTACAATTGAAACATATGATAGGTAACTTACCTTTGTATTTTCCTTTGTCTATGTGAAATCTCCTAGCCAACAATACTTTAAGCTCTTCCACATTATCTTCAGCTATGTCAATATCGTTAGAATCATGTTTGACCTTTTTCTTTCTCTTATCCTTAGGCTCTTTCAATGAAAATTTAACTTTGAAAGAAGATTCAACATTCTCTATTTTGATATTCAACAAAATTTGAAAGCTCAAAACCAGTGAATCTACAAACCAATCCTTCAAGGGTCAGATTGTTACCATGAGTACATCTCAATTCTTGTATAATAAAGACTCCAATAATATAGATAGGCAATAGGGTTCTTAACACTTTTTTTATCACAATCTCATCCTTATTTTTTCCAATAGATCCTCTGATGGCATTGAAAACTTCCTTGACTCTAGTATGATATTGAACTATATTCTCACCTTCTTACATTCTCATTTCATCAAACTTTCCTCTTAGACTTTTAGATTTGACTCTTATCACATTCTTATCTCCTCCATAGATCTTTGTTAGGGCATCCCACATCTTTTTGGAAGTAGTAAACTCTTTGATGTCATCAAAATTTGTATAGCTTAGGAAAGATGCAATCTCCAACATTGTTTGATTATGTTCTTTCTTTTATTTTAGTTCTTTTGTAGTCATATCTAAAACCACTTATACATACTTAGTAGTTATAGTTGACATTACAAAATCTCCAAGTCCTCCTAGATGAAGCTTCATCAAATTTTCCATACTAGAAAGTTTTCCTTGTTTAGCTTAGATACCTCATTTTTGTACATCTTGATCTTTAGCTTCTAGTACCTTTAAACTATTACCTCAAAAGCACCAATGTTTTGATACCAATTCTTGCAATATTTAGAATAACTGGGGGGGAGAGGGTGGTGAATCACTTATCCAAGGTCCACATGTACAAATAAAACTTTTTGGTTATCACTAAACATATAAGTACATATATTGATTAGATCATCCAATAATTCCATAACTTATTAAGTCACTATCCTAGGTCAAAATAAGTTTGAATAAATGTGAACATAAAACATAGAAAAATCATTCACACAAGTTGACACAAAAAATTTATGTAGAAAACCAATTTGGGCAAAAGCACCAGTAGCATGCTACCAATTTTCACTCTTCTGAAGTGAGCTTTGTGAGAAGAAAACCATGTAAAAGGTTATAATACACGCTGCTAAATGTGACCTTGATTAAAGGATTTCAATCATCTTGTTAGGAGTGAGCCTTGTTAGAGGACTTTAGAACATTCCATTAGAATGTCACCTAGTTAAAGGATTTATAAATGACTATTAGGTTAACTTTAGTTCAAAGGATTTATCTAGATTGATACAATGGTTAGAAAGTAGTACCAAGACTTGATTTGATAACTAGAACAAATCACTTTTACATTATAGATCTCTGGTTCATTCTTCCATTCTACTTGGCATTCATACCCTTCATCTTGAACTACTTGTTCACCCCTCAAGCCATCACCTCCTTAAGCCTTCTTTCTTTGTATTCCAAGTATAGATTCATTGCTTTAAGCACCATGTGAAGCAATGCCTATAGACTCTCAATACATTTGTTTCCTTCTGGCCTTGTATCTCCTTATGAAGAGAATTATGATCTTTTGTTACTTAATCAAAATCATCCATCTTAGGGTTAGGTCAGATTCATCAAATCCTCCCTCTTTTCATTAGGTTCACACTAGAAACTTCTCTTACAATCCTCTTTAGATTCACCTCAAAATGGTTTACCTTGAATTTTGTGCCACCAACTCATCATACATATCTTTAACACACTTCACACAATTCAAGAAATCAACTTTGCTAGCTCATATTCATAAAATCTTTGATTGAACTCTTGTTGTTGTCACTCAACATCCACTCTATTCACTTCACAATAACAATCTTGTGATGCTTGACTAACACTAGGTTGCTCGACATCAATTAAGTCTTCCTTTCCTAGTCACCACTAAGATTTCTTTAATGCTTGACACTTACTAAATTTACTGACACTCAAAACATAATAAATTCTCTTTTCTTGTCACAAATAACATTTCTTCTTGACTTGAACTAAATTTTCTCAGCTTACACTATTTGCTCAGTCAGGCTTGGTAGACACTTTTTATGAAAATACTTCTTGTCTTAGCTTAAGCAACCATTCAATTTAGCCTTAAGTAGATCAATAATACATTATATCATCAATGCCTTACTTGGTCTTAGTGCTCCTTTTATATACCATATAACTTAACCTTTTAATAGGTACTCTTGTTATCCTTTCCTTTCAAATCCTCTTCATCAATCAATCAAATGATAACATTCAGACCAAAAAGAAATTATCTCACCAACAAATAGCAGGTTTGACATTAGTGAAAAAATAATTATTGTTCCATGATAGGCTTGACACTTCAAACAATCTCTTTTCAACATCCTCACCAAGGTTTTCCCTTGGCCAAGGTTTCCCTAGTTAACAAATTGTTAGTCTAATTTTTTGAGTCACCCTTGTTAATTATATATTTACTTCCTTAAACCAAAATTTTCCCTTTGAGCATTTCCTTCTCACTTACTGAAGTCCACCTCCCTAAAATTGTGCTGATCCCCTCAAGGTGTTGCACTGGCTTAGATGTATAGAGTTGAACCCTATTGTGAAGTACATATGGTCAAGTCTTTTGAACCATTTTGAACTTGTTTGAACCAAGTTTCAATTTAGTTCAAACTAGTTCCATCAAAGGTTTTGGATTACCTTTTATTTTGTAGGAGGGATGTACCAAATACATCACTAGCTTACCTTTAAACCACTTTTAACCACTTTGTACTGAGGTTCAAAAAGGTTCAAAGAAGTTCTAACACTAAAAATTGGTGCCAGAAAGTAAAATCATTATTTGATAGGACAGTTGTCTCAAAGGCATGAAAGATGGCATCCTAATAATGATGTAAAAGCCTCCTTAGAATTAGTATGGATGATGAGATGGTAACATAAGTGGGAAAGCTAAATCTTTTATTGAAGGCTAAATCTCAATTTTTAGAAGTATATTAATGATGATTGAGACACTTTTACCAAATGAGCATTTAATAAAAGGACATCATGATCTCTTGAAGTGTGTGTATTGGACTACAATAATTTGATCATTAAAGCCTAATTATTTAATGGTACTTCCCCCAGTATGTAAGTCTTTCTTCAACCTAGTCTGAACTTAATTTTGTTCTATTCTATGAAAAATTAAGAGCAAAGCAGTGGGTGAAGAATGATAAGTATTTTGGGTTTTAGCTATTCACAAGTTGTGTTTCCATAGGTAAGAATAAGAAAGGAGTGACATCAAAAAATATTTTGACAACTTATAGAATGAGGTCTAAAACTATGTCTATGGTTCAAATCCAAAAAATAGTTCAAGAGCTCGATCTTATGGATTTAGAGCTAGAGAAGGAGGACAACCTTACACTATTAGAAAATCAAGAGATGGACACAAAATTTGTGGGCACTATAAATATAATTCAACTAGGCTTCTTGAATCCCAATAAACTAAACAAAGGGGTGACAATAGCAAGCATTATACCTCCCTAATTATTTAGTTTGGTGAATAAGAAATGTATCCTCAAGCATGTCTCCATGCCAGTTAAAGACATAGTCACTAGATACACCACTTGCACTCCTAAGAAAAAAATGTGAAAAACAATGCTCTCCTAACGAAAGATCCTACCACAAGGAAAGTGACTGCATAGATAACTACCTATAGATAGAAAGAAGGCAGCCATGAAGTGGAAGCCAAAGATTTTGAGGTCACAACCATGGACCTAGGGGTCCATAATAGGGATACTAGTAATTATTTTTAAAATTTTTTATCTGAGAACATGCTAAATTAGTTAGAAAAGGATAGCCAGGAGAGTAGGGAACTAAAGTGGCTAGTCATTATTTATGGTTGAATACATCAACTCCTTGATGAATGTTGGCGCACTTCCCTTGATTTGGGATCCCCAATTGTTTGACCCAAATTTTTCTAATAGACAATAATTGGTCAAACAAATAACAAAAGGAAATATCTTTTTAGAAGAAATGAACAAGACGATTGGATCTATTGTAGAGGAAGGAGGCAAATTCATTCCTCAAACCCTTATGCATGTGTGGGAAGCAGATGAAAGTCGATGCTAGGAAATAGTATTTCAAGTAAAAGAGGTTGAGAAGTATGGAGTACTAAAATTCCTCATTTAAAACCCCTTGATAACTATGGATCATTGCATGCTTTTCATACTAAAAGGAAAAATGAATTGAAAGGTTTTCTTGTATAAATTCTCCATAGAAGAAATATGATCAATTAAGAATGAAATCAAGGGAATGCATAAGGAGGTCATGAAAGAAATGCATATAATCAATCCTACTGGTATTCTATAGTTTGAGGATGAAAATATGGATTTATAAACTTCAACAAAAAATTTCCAAGATGCAATGTTTAAGGTCAGAGACAATGACACCCCTACTCCTCAAGGTTTTACGATGGTGGCCGACATGTAATCTATGTTGTACTTAAATAGACAAATATTTCCCAAACAAAATAAAAGGGTTAAAGAACTTAAGTGGAAAAAAGATGCTTGTAGATAAATTTACTAAGCCTAAAGAATCTGCATTCTCATGCTACCTAGGAGTTTGCGAGAACCTTTCAGAGCTGAAAGTTTGTTAAGCAAGCCACATAGCAGGATGATACGCTCAATAAAGAGAATTAGTTGCATGGAAGTTATATTTTTAAAGATTTCTTTGTCAAAACTATTTTATCTAGTTAATTTTGATAACTATTTTGTAACCAAGAGGGCTAGGTTTTCATGGAGGCCTCTAAGAATTTGAAACTATTGGTGCTAAAGCATAAAACTAATTAGGGGTTAGCTTTTTAAGCATGAATCTTGACAATACTGTATTGGGGGAATATTCTAAGAATTGGAGAGTATTGAGATGCTATATTCATTATTGTATTTGTCATTCATGTCAACATAGCAGAAAGCCTTTGAAGACTGGTAGCGTAGCGTACAAAAATCTTAGTTGTATGGACAATGGTTTGGTTGTTTGGTGATGCATGATCATAGACATATTCTATACTATGTTCTAATGATGTGGTTCAATGCACATAGTGTATGTTAGAGACATATAGAAGATATGGTTGGTTTACTAAGAGAAGTACATAAACAAAGTGCTTGAAGAACAATATTTTGATGTTTGTTTTATATCTTTCATTTGAGATGTAATAAGAAGATGCATAGTCATCTAGGGACTCATGACACTCTGATGATGATGTCAATAAGTGTGCAAGCCCTAGTATCACGCATGTAAGAAGTTGTATAGACTATGAGATGATAGTGCTATTGTAATTGTAATTTAATTAATTATCTTAATATAATTAATTGGGAAAGCCTCAAGGATGAATTGTTGGAATAGTTTAGAATAACTGGGGGGGGGGGGGTGTGAATTAATTATCTAAGGTCCAAAACTCCCAATAAAACTTTCTAGTGCTTAACAAAACTTATACATATATCTCCTTATCATGTATCTTGTGTGTATCCATTAGATCATTCAAAACTTAAACTTGTAGGTTATTGTTGTAGGTCAAAGTCAATTTGTAGAAATGTAAACATGGAACATAACAAAACCATTCACACATGTGACATATGGATTTTATGTGGAAATCTAGTTTGGAAAAAATCACCAGTAATATGCTATTGATTCTCACTTTTCTAAAGTGATAACCTATTAAAGGTTATAATACATACTATTAAATGTGACCTAGTCAAATGATTTCAATCACCCTATTTGGATTGAACCTTGTTAGAGGATGTTAGACCATTCCATTAGAATGTCACCTAGTTAAAGGATTTGTAAATGACTTTTACTTGAATGCTAATCCAAAGGATTTACCCTAAACTAATACAATGATTAGAGAGTAACAGTAAGGCTTTGATCTGATAATAAATCACAACTCACTTGCATATTATAGATCTCTATTTCAGTCCTTCATTCTAATTATCTTCATTCACTTCAACTCTGATAGCTTGGTCACCCTTCAAGCATTCATCCACTTAAGCCTTCTTGCTTTGCATGCCAATTGCTAACTATATAGTTTGGCCACCATATGAAGAAACACCCTAGACTCCTTCTCTTTCTTGGGTTCTTGCACATGCCAACTATTGTTTCAAGCCTTGTATCCCCTTATAAAGAGAATTTAGATATTTTTCCTCTCAACCAGAATCATCCATTCTAGGGTTAGGTTAGATTAATTGAATCTTCCCGCTTTTCCATTTTGCTCCATCTAGAAAATTCCTTCTCAATCTTTGTTGAATTTTCCTCAAAATGGTTTATCTTGAATTTTGTGCCACCAACTAATCAAGATTATCTTCCATATGGTTCACACAATCCAAGAAATCAACTCAGTCAGCTTAGATTTGCTGAATTCATAATCTAACTCATAATGTTTTCACTTAGCATTAACTAACCTGTAATGCTCGACACATAGTGTGTTACTCAACATCCACTAATAGTTCACTCAACACATACTAAAGTTTATTGATGCTCAACACTAGGTAAACTTCGCTCAACTTACACTATGTTCACTTGACATACACTAAAGTTTTACTTTACTCAGCACAAACTGATTTTCTACTTTGCTTACACTAACATTTCTCAACACAAACTATTCACAACATCAAGCTTAGCAAATATATATTTCTTTCTATGTTCTTCTAGACTTAGTTAGTGTATCCATTCTTTGTAGCCTTAAGTAGATAAACAATGCACTATATCATCACTATCTTAATTGATCTTAGTACTCCTTTTTTGTAACAAATAACTCAACCTTTCCTCTAGGTGCTCTTGTTATCTCATTTAATCAAATCCTCTTTATCAAACAAAAAAATGATAGTACTCAAATCAACTAAGAAATTATCTTACCAGTAGGTAGTAGGTTTGATATCAGTGACAAAATAATAATTGTAATGCATTCTCATACTTGCATCAATCTTTTCTCAACACGACACAAGGAATTATTTTTAAGATATGGTATAAAGGAAAGATTTTTTCCTTTTCTTTTATGTTAGTTGTATGTGAAATAATTAACGAAGTTTGAAAAGGAGCAGATTTCTTATTGAATGCAAGTAAGTGATCCAAGGGATTGTTGGATACAAGTTTTGTGATCTAGTTACAAGATCTGAAGGAGAAGAAGTCTAGTTGATAGGATAGAGATAAAGGAAGGAAGGAAATTTCATTTTTATTATTCGACAAGGAATAATATAGAGAATATTTTGACAATGGGTTCATTGATCTTAATCTTGAAGCTATTTGGGCACTAGGTCAAATTGTCTTCCACAACTCCTAGTAGGGTTGGAATCTACTAATATGTACTGAATGTTATTATAAAATCCCAACAAGGTCCATCCTCTAACAAGGAATATTTATATTAGTACACCATATTGTGGGTACCATCCCTACCAAGATTTCCCTATTTGACATATTTGGTGTTAATTGTGTATGAGTATCTTGTTATTATTTTTTATTATATTACTCATATGGTTAAAATTTATAAGGTTGATAATTGTGATATTATCTATATAACTAATTCACCCCCCATCTCTCTTAGTGATATTGGTGGACTATATATTCTAACAATTGGTATCAGAGTAGCAGGTCCTTGAAGCATAAACTTAATAGCTTTGGGAGATCATGACAAAGAATATTAGTCCTAAATATGATATGTATAAAGATCTGGACATTGAGTTTCCAAATCTAGAATCCTTTTATTGCATATAAAAGAATATAAGGAAAGATATATCCATATATGAAGAAGACACAAAGTTTGAGGAAGGTATTGATCTTCATATGAAAAGGGAACCAAAAGGTATGGAAATTTTCATTTGTTGGACATGCAAAGAGTTTGGTCATTTTTTGTCTAGATGTCCTAAGAGAGTAAGAAAATCTACAAATACTTCACTTTTTGATGAAGATGAGGAATTTAAGGAAAGTATGGAAAAATTATTGAATGATTGTGATGATAAAGATAATGAGCTTAAAATGGTTGAGAAAGAGGAAGATATAGCTTTGGTAAATATTGTTGATCTAAAGGCTAACCATGAAAATGTTAAAGTTTTCTTTGAGACTAACAATTATCTACAAAATAATGTGCTATTTGTTGAGAAAAGAGGAGAACAAAGGTCTAAACAAAGAGATGAGATAAGAGTTGAGATAGAAACTCCTACCTCTAACAAGAACATGAAAAATAATCACCCTCTACAGTAGATAATTAGAAGTAAAGACAAAGGTGTGCTCATAAGGAACATAGTTAATGAGAATTTATGTCTGATTTATCAAGTTGAACCTAAGAGTGTAGATGAAGCATGTAAGGATGATCATTAGATTCAAGCAATGAAAGAAAAATTGGATCAGATTATGAAGAATAAAACATGGGAGTTAGTTCCAAGACCTAAATGCAAGAATGTGATAGGAACCAAATGGATATTCAGAAATAAGATGAATGAGAAAGGTGAAGTTGTGAGGAACAAGGCTAGACATGTATGAAAAGGTTACTCACAACAAGAAGGGATAGACTATGAGGAAACCTAGATGCCCTTGCAGCTATAATGGAAGCAGAAAGAATGTTCTTGGCTTATGCAATGAATCAAAAGTTCACAATATTTCAAATGGATGTTAAATAAACTTTCTTGAATGGAGAACTTGAAGAAGAGATATACATTGAGAAGGCAAAAGGATTCCCTCTTATAGAAGAAAAAGAGATGGTATGTAGACAAAAGAAATCTTTATATGGTTTGAAGCAAGTTCCTAGAACCTGGTATGCAAGGTTGGATAAGCATTTGAAAAAGAAAAGATTTGTTAAAGGTACAACATATGGTAATTTTTATTTGAGAGAAGTTGATAATGGTTTATTTATCATTGTAATATTCATTGATGACATAATATTTGGAGGTTATAATGAGGAAAGTGATAAGTTTGCTGATGAAATAAAGAATGAGTTTGAAATGAGTATGATAGGAGAAATGAAATTTTTTCTAGGGTTGCAGATTGTGTAGGAAAATGATGGTATTTTTATTTCACAAGATAAGTATTTGAAAGAGTTGTTGAAGAGATTTGGATTGGAGAGTTGTAAGCCTATTGCTACACCTATGATAGCTAGTCATAAGCATAAGAATATATAGTCCATTGATATCACTAAGAGGGGTGGGGGGAGGGGGTGAATTAGTTATCCAACTAATATCACAATTATCTACCTTAAACAAAATTTACCATATGAGAAATATAAACTAAAACCACAACAAGATACTCATACACAACTAACACTAGATATGTTAGCTAGGGAAACCCTTGATCAGAGGGAAAACCTTGGTGGGGATGGTACCCACAAGATGATGTACTAATATAAATGTTCCTTTTTAGAGGATGGACCCTATTAGGGGCCTATGAATACATTCAATACATAATAGTCCTTCTTAGGAGATTCCAACCTTGTTAGGAGTTGTGGAAATATCTGGACCCACTACCCAAAAAAATTCAAGTTTAAGACCAATAAACCCAGTGTCCAAATGATCTCTATATTATTCCTTGTATAATAATAAAAATTAAATGTACTTCATTCCTCTTCCTCTATCCTGTCAACCATACCTCTGCTTCTTCAGATCCTGTAACTAGATCACAAAATTTGTATCTAATAATCCCTTGGATCACTTCCTCATATTCAGTAAGCACTCTCCTTTTCAGACTTCATGATTCAAGCACTGATGGATACACACTACAAACAAGGAAAATGTCTTTCCTTTATGCCATATCTATTAGAAATAGGCAATACTAGGTGGGGGGGCGGGGTGGTGGTGCATCAATATTTTACAAACCTTTGTTACCAACTAGATATTATTTATTACTTTGAACCATACATAAGAAAGTAAACAAGTAATGTTGAACAATAAAAATAAAAATGCATAGAGAGAACTCATAACACCATATTTTTTTAACTAGGGAAACCTTGGCCAAGGGAAAACCCTAGTGGGGATGATACCCACTAGATAATGTACTAATATAAAATGTTCCTTGTTAGAGGATGGATCCTGTTAAGAGTCTATAAACTCATTCAATACACATGAGTCCCTATTAGGAGACTTTGAATCCCTTTTAGGGGATTCCAACCCTATTAGGAGTTGTAGTACAATGTATTCAAGAAGAGCTCACTTCTCAAACATGCACTTTGAATTATAAGAAGAGCTCACTACCCAAACAAGTAATTTATTGTTAATTTCCTCAAGTACAAAAGTAGATGTTGTAACTTCTTTCAGCTGATCTATGTCCTTAGCTCAATCTCAAACAACAAATCACTTCTACATATGATACAAAACTTCGCATTCACACATAACATTACTTCACATTACATCACATAACTTGCACAATAATCTCACGAGATGTCTTCGCATAAATACCATGCATTTAAAAAAAATAATACTAGGTTGGATTAGGACCAAAATAAACTTTTCCATCTTAGATTAGACATCTAGGATGTTGTGCCTAACTGGTCAAGTAAGTCTTTTGTAAACAAAATAATTCCTTTACCCTTAATTCGATAGTTTTGTCCACTAGTAAATCATGAATATCTCTTTTTTGTACTATTTGTACTGATGTCCAAGGTTTTATACATCATCATCATCATCATGTATACTATTTCCATCTAATATCTCTCTCTCATAGATAACATCATATAAACAAGTTTCATATAAACAATTTATAAATCAAAACAATACACTACTGTAAACCAGTTTCATAGTTAGACAACTTTTTGAGAACCAAAAGCTAAGTATTTTTATTTCCAAGGTTTTCTACAATATGTACTTCATGTATTTCAATTAAAAAAAACAATTACATCACTACATATAGCCAATTTTCAACAATCTCCCCCTTTGGCATTAATGGCAACAAAAGGAAAATTGGCTAAGTAAAAAAAAACTTTATCAAAACTTACAATACTTATCATCTATTACATATAATTCATATTAAAAATACCCCCCCTCTTGATATGATTACTACATAAATAACTTAATACAATTTTCTTATACAACTTCTGCCCTTTTTACATCAATGACAAAGGTCAGAATGTCCAAAAATTGTCAAAAAGTGTTGTCTTACTACTATCAAAAACTACCACAAAATTTTTTTCTTGCTGTCTCAAGCTGATATCATCTTCATACAATCATCAAAATTTTCCTTTAGATTTTCTATATCTTTTTCCCATGTGTCCTTTGCTGCTTGAGCATTGCACATAAGGCATATGATGCAATCTCAACTATATTAAGGTTAGAGTAGGTTAAACTGGAATAGGTGTCCTTTTCCTTGACACATTTCTCCAATTGTTTCTCAATGGCTGATAAATTCAAAGAAGAAAATCTTTGAATTTTGATAATCTTCTCAAAACTTTCTCTTTTCCAAGTTATAGTTTCTTGATGTCTTTGTGAACACTAGGAACCCATCCTTCAAACTCATCAACTCTACTAGAGGGTTGTTGTATCTGACCTATTAGAGCTTACATCCCCCTCAACTTCCCTTCTATCTTAATGTCCAATTCTCTAGTCAACTTATGAGATAAATTAAATTTGATGTACAATACCTACCAACTTGCTGAAATCTTTAGATTTCCTTGATACAACAAATCTTTCTATATGTTCTGGAAAATGGTGCTAAAAAGATTAGCATCATATGAAATTTGAGCTATAGACTTAGCAACATTCAAAATTTTTGTAAACTCATCATCGAATGATTTTACAATTGCTTTCACTCTCTATTTGGGTTTTGCTTCTATATGTTTGGCTGCTAGAGTGTTATGCAATCTGTCAGTCACCTCCATTAATGCTCTTTGTAAACTCTTGACTTTTTCTGTTCTTCTCAATTAATTTTTTCAAGGATGAGATCATGTTAGATTGATTTTCATCATCACCTATAAGGTTAGCAAGAGATATAGGAGTGGATGAGATAGATTCTTTCACCTCATCTTCCTCTTGTTTCTTCTCTGTTGCCTTCTTTGATTTTCTCTCTTCTTCTTCCTTCTCCTCTCTTTCTTTCCTTTCTTTTCCTTTATTTTCTTTTTCCTTCTTTTTCCTTCTTTTCTTCTACTCTCCTCTTTTCTTCTTATTTTTTTCCTTCTCCTCTTTAAGTAATTTTAGCTTGGCTTCTTCAATCTTTTTATTTTCTTCTTCTAACTACCTTTTCTCTTCAATCAATCCTAACTAATCCTGAATATCTTCGAAATGGGGCCCAGGCTGTTTAGAACTTACAAAAGGGTCATCATCAATGTTAATTGTAACACTTGTTTGGTCAATTTTCATAATATCACCACTTATTCGTACTTCTAAAGTTTTTTTTTAGTTCATAAAGGCACCTTAATCGTTATTTTATTGATAGCTACAATAGTTTCACTTCTTATTATATTCTTAACACCACCCATAAAGTTAATCGGCCTCATTTTTTTCCATAGATAGGGTGCTAGTTTTCTCATCAATTTCTTTATTTCTTCTTCATCTTTAGTCTTTTACATAGTTCTTATCATCAATTTCTGAAGTCCCATATCTTCTTCTTGAAGTGGTGCCTTCTTTGCTATAAGTATATCATAGACTTTTTCATTCACAAAGCCTTTAATTTATTTGAACTTAAAAATATTAATAATCATATATCTAATAGTAGAGATATAAATCTATTCTTTCTCAATATCATTATACAAATCATAGAACTTATTCATCTGCACAAAGTTCCCTTCATTAATAATAGCTATGTTAATCTTCTCTATCTTTGGTTTCTAGGGTTGCCTTTTTTTACCTACTAGCTACTTGGAAATAATAACCTTCTCTAGCTATTTGTCTTCTTGTTCCTCTTCTTCTTCTTCATCACTAGAGTCTTTAATTGTAACAATGTTTTCTTTCTTTTCTCTAGTCTAGTAGCTTGTTTCTTAACTCTCTTTGACTACCTTTTAGATCCACTTGGTTGCTCAGATGATACAATAGCATATGAGATGATCTACTTTGTAGTAGATGCTACCATGGATACACCAGATGCTTGGCCAATTGTTAGAGATGTCACATACGTTACAACTTGTTCACCAGTTTGTTTCAGTTCAAAGATTGTTTGTCTAACTACCTCTAATTCTTCTTCTAACATACTGGCCTCAATGAATGCTTTATTCATTATATTTGCAACCTTCTTAGGAGATTCTTTCTCTAATGATGCTTGGTAAGCTGATTGAGTTATCTCATCATATGTTCCAAATCTATATAAAGCTTGATCTATTCCAGATTTCAGCATTAAATCAATGTAACCAATAACTACACCACCACTCAATTCATAACCTAAGGGCTCAAGAAAAGTTTCCCTTGGTTCTACTACAATATAAGTTAGATCCATATCCACCATAAAACATATATCATTCTTAAATCTGTCAACAATTTCAGGTACAATTATGAATCTTTTCTTTGTTTCATTCTAGAATGTCCTCATGATCATATTACCACTATCCAAGATTTTCTCTACAGGATGCCTTCTGCATACATCTATTATTTTATCGATAGTGCATCTTTCATTGCTCATGATCTCTTGAACTAATAGAAATGGAAATATTTTAAGCACATGAAAGAAAATATGATTAATTAGAGACTAGAATCTGAATATACCATTCTTAGTTCTCTTAATATTCTCCAAATTCTCAAGGAGTTGTACTCTTAGAATCTCACTTAAATTTACTTGCTCCTTCTCAATGAAAATCTTATAATTAGCTACATAGATAAAGCCTGGTAACAAATCGTTACTCTTAGAACTTGAACAAATATAATATGCAATGATTCTACTCAAGAATCTCACATCATGTTGTCTAACAGTGCTGATCACCGTTTCCTTATCATTATAAACTACCTTAGTATTGAGTTCTACCTTTTTCTTAACTAGTTTCTCACCAATGGGCACATTGCCTTGTTTGCTAAGACTAGTAACCTCATGAATAAGGTCAGAAGAGATGTCAACTACATTGTCTCCCATCCAAATCTTTCCATTCTAAATTCTTCTTAATGTAATCTAAGTCCACTCTTTTCTATCAGGTTTGTGGTAGAAGTAATATATAACTAGGTCTAAATCTTTCAGATGGTCATATCTAGGCTTTACAGTTATATCATGGTTGAATTTTTTTTCCATATCCTTGTTTATGAATTCTCCTCCAACATTTTCAAACTTATTGGATAAGTAATTTCCTCTGTCTTCCAAGTAAACTACATTGTTTAGAGTTTTTGATAAAGCCAAATTAGGGTTTTCCTCTAAGGATTTCACAGGAACAACTTTCAATTTGGGTCTCTCAACATTCTGAACATTCTAAACTATTGACATGTCCATGATTACACCAAATAGATTTTTATTGAAGAATTTTTATGTAGAAAATGATAAATTCCTTTTTTTTCAAAGTAGGGTATTGCTCAAAATCACTGTGATAATTCACTTCTAGGTGCTCTATGCTTTTGAGATGATTGCAATGTGAAAGTAATCAAGTTTGTACTCTATTCATCCAACTTGAACTGGCATTAATTACATACTTCACTAACTTGAAAAGGTTGTTTATTTCATTATGAAATCAAATAATTACTCAAAATCAACTATCTGATCTTCAAATGCTACTTGAGTTTCACCATAGCTTCCTTTCATCATGATAATGCTCCATAAAACTTCTCTCCATAAAATTTGTTGCAAAAAAATAGATTTCATCTCCTATCATAGAATAAACTTTCTCTATCATAATAGTAACTCTTATTTCCTTTTTAATTTTTTTTGATAAGCTCCAACTTGAAAGTGAGCTTAGCTATAGTCTAAACTCATCTAGATAAATCTTTTCTCAACCTTGCTACTCATAGTTTGATCTCTAACTGAAGTTTCAAATTGTGGTGTTGTGAACAAGCTTAATTCAACTTGGTTGAATCAATCCCAATTATAGACTTCAATCTTCCTTTCTTTGCCTCATCTAAATTTTCTTTAGATCTAATAGTTAATCCCTTTATAAAAGTCTTATCATGTTCTTCTCAAAGTTCACTGACTATATTTCTTTGATTGTCATTTTCTTTGTTAGTTTTGAAGTTCCTTTCATGATTCCTTCTATTATTTCCAAAGTTTCTTTTATTTTTCATTCTATTTCCAAATTTTCCATTGTTCCTTCTATTTCTAAAGTTTCTTCCATCATTCCTTCTATCCATTCAACAATACTTTTCTATATGTCTAAAGTTGTTGCATAATTGACATACTAGAGTTCTACTTCTAGGATTATGTTGATCAATATGTGCTTGACAATTTTAGGCTATGTGTCCAAAGTTGTTATACTTATAACACACGATCCTCTTTCTTTCTTCATAAGGTCTCCTTTCTCTTGATGACCTCTTAATAGATCTTCTTCTATCTATAGAGTTAGTATTTCTAAACATTCTACCATTTCTTCTATTATTATCATATGTAGGTTTCCTACAATAAATTGCATTATGACCAATACCATGCCAATTATGATAATAAAAATTCATAACATCATTAAATGAATTATTTTTACAATCTCTTTTCATATGACCTGTTTCATCACATGAAAAACACTTAGCTCTAAATTCATATGTGGTTTCTTTAGGAGATTCAACTTGCTTAGGTTCATCCAACTTATTAGTTTCCTTGTCTTGTCCAACTTCTTTATATTTATCAGAAGATTGACTGGATTCAATCTTATGATTAGATTTATCATTTTCTTGTAGATCTGATCTATTTTCAAGTTTAGATTTATCTTTCTCTTCTAGATTTGATCTTTTTTTAGGTTTCTTTGTAGACATGCTAAATAGGTAACCAAGACCAGTCTTATCATAGTTAGGTCTTTGTACTGATATTTGCTCATCAATATTTTCACTACTAGAATAAAGCTTTTCATCCTACACCTTTCTTTGAGTTAGTTCACCTTTCACAATAGTATTTTACTTTTGAAGTTCTTCATGATATTCTTTCAATGCTTCAAGCTCAGTTGCCATCTTTTCTAGATTGGCTCAAAGATCTAAATTATTAGTCTTTGAATCAGATTCAACTTTGCTAGGATCACTCTTCAAACTCAACTTTAGATTGGTAATATTCAATTCATGCTTCAATATCTTGTATTCAATTTTAATTTTTGAATATTCATCATCACTAATTCTAGATTTAGTAGATTTAGGCTTGGATTTCAGATGATCAATCTTGTCCTTCAGTTGTCCAATGTAGACTTTGGAGTCTTCATATCTATTTTTCAAATTCTCTTTCTTCAATAAGGACATCAATTTGTTCAAGTGACTCTTTAAGGTTCTTCATCAACTCTTCCATATCTATAGGGATCTTACTCAAGTTGTTAAGCCTCTTCAGAGTAATTGTGCTCTGATACCAATTGTTAGAAATAAGCAATATGAGAGGGGTGGGGGGGGGGGGGGGGCATGAATCAATATTGTACAAACTTTTTTACCAACTAGATATTATTTATTACTTTGAGCCATACATAACAAAGTAAACAAGTAATGCTAAATAGTAAAAGTAACCATGCATAGAGAGAACTCATAATACACTATTTTGTTAACTAGTGAAACCTTGGCCAAGGAAAATACCAGTGGGGATGATACCCACTAGATGATGTACTAATATAAATTTTTGTTGTTATAGGATGGACCCTATCAAGAGTCTATAAACTCATTCAAGGAAACTTTGAATCCATATTAGGAGATTCCAACCCTGTTAGGTGTTTTAGTACAATGTATGCAAGAAGAGCTCACTTGCCAAACATGAACTTTCAATTACAAGAAGAGCTCACTTCCCAAACAAGTAATTTACTATTAATTTCCTCGAGTACAAAAGTAGATGTTGTAACATCTTTTGGCTAATCTCTATTCTTAGCTCAATCTTGAATTACAAAATCACTTCTGCATCACATAACTTGCGTAATAATCTTGCAAGATGTCTATGCATAAATGCCATTCCTTTTCAAAAATTGTGGCTGTGTCAGCTTAGGACCAAAATAAACTTTTCCAACTTAGAGTAAACATCTAGGATGTTATCGCTAATTGTTCAAGTAATTCTTTTGTAAAAAAAATAATTCCTTTAACATTAGTGTCACTATTATTTTCACTGGTAAATCATGAATATCTCTTTTCCATACTATTTTTATTGATGTTTGAGGTTTTATACATCATCATCATCTTGTATACTATTTCCATCCCACCTCTGTCTCATAGATAACATCATATAAGCAAGTTATACATCAAAACAATACACTGCTATAAACCAATTATTAGATTGTGGTGACTGATCAAGGAAGTAATCTACATACTCCATAGTTCCTCAGCTAACATGTAATTATTAGTTATAACCCTAAAGAGGTAAAAATACTTTTATAAAAGGGCTTAGGGTTAGGGATTTTTTCATAGTGTGGGTGATGGAAAAATTGGTTCTTGCGGTAGTATTAAGTTGTAAGGGATTATGTATTCTAATTAAGTTTTAATTACTAGATTGTAATAATATCAAACTTGTCGTTTGGTGGACATAGGCCAGAGATTGGGTGAACCACCTTGGTGTCTTGTGTTTTTTTTTTCTATGTGATCTAATATATTTTGATATTGTTTATATTTGCATGAAATTTTTATTTCTATCCATGGTTTAATCCTAACATTAATTTCATACTTAGACAATTTTTTGAGTACTAAAAGCTAAGTATCTTTATTTCCAACGTTTTCTACAAGATGTACATCATGTGTTTCCATTAATGACAAAAATTACATCGCTACATATAGCCAATTATCAACAATATTTTCTTAATAATTCCTTGAGTTGGCCTTGAGGCTTTCCCAATTAATTATAATGAGATAATTAATTAATTACAATTACAATAACAGTTTTAGCTCATAGTCTATACAAAACTTCACATGTGCAATACCAGGGCTTGCACACTTTCTGAGATCACCATGCAACTATCCTCTATCACTATTTGATTTTACACTTCTTCATTACATCTCACATTTAAGATAGAAAAAAAACATCAAAATATTGTTCTTTAATACTTTGTTTTTGTATTGCTATAAGTAAATCAAGTACAACTACTGTATGACTTTGACTTAGACTCTATGCACTTAACCATGTCATGAAGAAATATTATGTAACATGCCCTTAACTGCATATCACTAGACAATTAAACCATTGTTCATACTAGCAAGATGTTTGACTACTATTCTCCTAGTCTTTATGAAAACAATACTGTGTTGATATCAATAAAAAGCACATTCATGAATGCAACATGTCAATACTCTCCAATGCTTAGGATAATCCCCCAATATAGTATCATTAGCATTCATTCTAACAATCTCCCCTTTTGGCATTGATGGCAACATAGATGAAAAATATCTATGTTCCAAGAATACCAAATAGTACTCTGCTACTGCTCTTGTCCTCTAGATTCTAGGACTAGCATCAGTTGTCCATTTGCTAAAAAATCTCAATACAATAGGTTCATATTCCTACTTCCTTACATGAATCCTTCTAAATATACTTAAAGAGATATCTCTCTGTCATTCATAATTAGGGGTTCTTCTCCCCCATTGCTTAGGGGATGTATTTCATGCATATTCTCTCCCCCATTGACATCAATTTAAAAGGCCTATATATTACATACTAATTATTAAATACTAATTGTTACTACACTTGATCCAACTCTTCAACCAACTCAAGTGTACAAAGACACTTTTCAATACCAAATACCAAGAGTCCTCAATGAATTAGTACTCAATAGATACTCCTTCATGCAGGAAGCATCAACATCCAGTCCAGTCGACAATAGTACTTTGTACTACTAGATTGATGCACTCTCTACATCATCTACTCAGAAGTAGCTAGGGGCATAACCCCAAGTATACCTCTTGTTGAGTTGTCATTTTGTAAGATGCTTAATGGTAGGAATCCTTTCAAACTCTTCTCTTGAAAAGATAATCTGAGGATCAACTCCAAGGTTCTAGGTGATCTTGTGACCTACTAGAATCCACTCAGTTGAAGACAAATGTGAATGTTCATGAGGAGGCCTTTGCTAGTTCTGAAATGATTTGTATAAGATGTATGATCTACTTTTTGTCTCAAAAATCCACACACAAAAATATATATATATATATATTGTATTTTCTATTTTTTTGATGAATGGAATCTAAAAAATGCAACTATATAAATTCTTAATTTAATCAAGGGGTTAGCAAAGAAAATAAAAAAATAGGGTAACAATAAGTTTAAGCAAATGAAATGAAAAAAAAAAATCCTAATGGACATAAGCCATGAAAACAACATGTCTGCTAGTTAAGCTTTCGAAAAGATCGGTGGGTAAGGAGAAGTGCTTCCTTAATTCCATTGTTGCAATTGTTGATGGGAATTTAGTAACCATTAGATGTTTCACTTTTTATCACATCGCAAGGCCATGGAAAGTGTGCTCATGTGAGATGAAAAGCTATGTAGGAAAAATATGGAGATCTCTTCTTGAACTAAGTACGTTAGTATGATTTGTAAACCCATAGAAAACAAGAGAATTAAAAGAATGTACAACTAGAAAGAATGCAATAAAATTTTGGCTCAATTACATTCCATGAACATACATGCACAAAATATAACACACTTAGGCAAGAATCACTACACTTCAAATGCAAACACCAAAAACATATATTATTGCAAAATAATGGAGGCCTTGATTAAATATTACATTCCCATATTTATGAGAAATCTTCTCCTCAATTTGTGTTGAAAATGAGAGATTAATTTATGCAATCATATGCTTCTAAACTAATAAAACAAATCTATTTATGTACAAACTAACTAACTAGTGCTAAGTAGAACTCCATCCATTTTATATCATTAACTGGATGCATGAGCCTTTACATGTCATAAAACAAAGAAAGTATGAGAAAATAAGAAAGAGAAAGCCTTCAGTTGATGTAGAAGTCATCGAATGGGGTAAAAATAGAAGCTCCATATTCACTAGGCATTTATAAGAGTTAGACTATCGTCAGAATGTGTTTCTAATGCATGGAAAGCTCTAAATTTTAAAACAAGTAGTTAATTGTTAGCACACCTCTAAGTTCTTCAAAATCTTCCAAAATACTATTGAGAAAGTGCATTTGTGCACTAGCACAACAGTGCACCTTGGAAGTAAGCTCCTAAATGCAAATTTCACCAAGTGTCAAAATTGAAATTTTGGCATCTGGGTTTTGTTCCCCTTTATACTAGAGCTATGTTTGGATATTTTTCCTTAAATTTCTTGATTATCTTAACAACTTGAGCCACATCTAGAAAATCTAAGGCATTATATTTATCTTTCAATTTTTGCCTATAGTTGCCCACTTCTATAAGAGTTTCTAAAAAATCTTCGAGTTTTACATCAAGCTCTAATAAAGCTTCTTACATTCTGAATGCCTTCTTGATATATTCATCATTAGAAACTTCTTCAAAAGTCTTTCAAAATTTCTCAACTACTACATCTACTAGTTCTAACTTCTCTCATGTATCATCCTCAAAAATGTCCAGACATGCATCACTATAATGTTTTTCAACTTCCAAAATTTGCTCTTAGGCTTGGTCCTTGAGACTACCAAATCTCTGCATCTAATGTCTCCATTACTTTATTTCCATCTGAAATCTTCTCTATCCAATCATCCATTTTGTCTAATTCCTTAGCTGTATATACATCCATCAACATCCAATACCTTTGGCCTTTAATTTCCTATAATGCCTACAAATCCTTGCCCTAGGTATGTACCTCATCTATCAGACAAAAATCTTGATTCAAAATGGCTACTAGCCTATCCACATTAACTTTCATGATGTGTAATAGCTTCAAATTTCCTTGTATAATTAGTACACCTTTCTCCTCCAAACTTTCTCTCTATTGTTGACAAGCTCTCAAAAATGGATCCAACTGGGCTATACCCCTATCTCTTCCCTCAATTGTTGTATTCAAAGTCTCCTCCACATGCTCAGGGTCAAAGGGACCAACAACTTTGCTCAGAATCCATTTAGGATTTCAATTTGCCTCTAAACTGTTATCAGTTCTACCCCATCCTACTCCAAGCTCCTGAATACCTCCTTCATTCCTTTTGTAACCATTAGTTTTGTGGTATCTTAGGTAGGCTTCCCAAGCATGACTTCCCTGATCTGATAACCTCATGGAGTTAATTATTCAATATTTGAATGTAGGGGAGGGATAGCCACATGAGTAAACAAGTCCTAGTTCTAATCACTCATCATGAAGGTTAATGCCTATGCATCTTTTGGAGGTGATTTAGGCTTCCTCAGAACCTTAGTTAATTCCATTCTATCCTCCTCTTTAGTGGTGAATTGTTTTTTTAAATTTCTTATTACCTCTTTTCTCAACCACCTTGGGATATGTTGTACTAGGGATTTACCTTTCAAGGATGAAGGAGTTTACTCAGCTATACTCTTCCCCTTATCAATCCTTGTTGGAGTCTTCTCCTTCTATGAGAGATCCACACTAGGAATATCTATATTAGTAGAGTCTACAATCCTCACCTTGGTGTTTTGTGAAGTATGCTAAGGTTGATCACTTATCTATCCTTCTTTTGACACTTCCTCAGTGGATACTTGTTGTGGCTCTTCCTACTATTCTACTTGAACTTGTTCTTCTTCATTGTTAGGAGTAAGGAGAGTAACTAAATCTTTATCAACACAAAATGTGACTTGCACTTGGGATGATGGAACTACCTTAGGCCCTTGTGATTCAGGTGGCATCTAACTCCATTCCTCCTATCGAGGTTGATTGGTTGGAGTATCCTTGATTTTGTCTCTGACCAACTCAATACCCATGGGCATAAATTCAAAAAATGACATCTGAAAGACATAAATGCCCTCCACATCCTACTCATCTATTCATTATTGCATCTCATCTTCTAGTGTTGTAGTCTAAATGGGTTGCTCAGGAATAGGTGGCAATGTGATTATGGTGGGCTTCTTCTCCTTTCTGACTCCATAGCTCTTGCAAGATGAGTCCTTTAGTTCAAAGGTAAATTATCCTCCTCATTCTCATCATCCTCTTCTTTGGCTTCTTACATAATAGGTTTAGGGATTGATGGGAAAGGAATTACTTTCTTGATCACCTTTTGCCTCCTATTTACTAGAGTCTTAATCTTTCTTCTATTTTTGGGCATAGAAGGAGAGGCTTGTACCTACTAATAAGGTATTTTTTGGACTTCCATTTCATCTCCTCCTTGTCCTTGTTCTATTAGTGGCACTTGAGGACTGCCTTGGGGGTCTATAGCTTCGACATTTTCTAACCCTTTCACATTTTCTTCTCTAGTCTATGTAGGTGCCTAAATTTCTCCCTCTTCTAGCTTGTTGAGGAGAATCCCTCTTCCTTTTTCCCTTACCTTTACCCTTTTAAGCCCAATAATACTCAATTGGTCTATAAATTTGGTGCACCCTTTTTGGTCTTACTAGTGATTGGGTTATAAATGTAGGCACTGTGACCTTTGTTCCTCTACCTTTAGTTGGATGGGCTTCAGCATGGAAGATCACTATCTTAGGAATTGGATCAAGTTGTAAAGGTCTCTTGATCCAATCATTTGTCAACTTGAGGATGTGCCTTGCACTATGGTTAATGTCCAAGTTTTCTTCTTTATCAATCTTGGCGTTCATGATAGGTCTATCACCAATCTTATCCCTATTGAAAATCGATCAAGAATCTCCTCCATGTCTTGTTGAAAAAATATTCAATGGAATGTTTATCTTAAAAGCCTTCTCTACCATATACAAATTCATCCTACAATAATCCCTTATGTAGACATCATAGTCATTGTTTGCATTCATCCACTAATCTTCAAGGGCATCTTCATGCTGAAATATTTTACTAAATAAGTGTGTTACTCTCCCAACATGATCAAAATATAGACGAGGAGAATTATACTTGTCCAAGGGATATTGATCCCATTCACACTCAAAAGAAGGAATATCTTGCCTTCGATCCACCTAGAAAGGTCCTATAGTCATAGGCCACATCCAACATATTTTATTTTGCATTCTAACATTTCCATGTGCAGACAAGAGTTGTTAAGAGATCTCCAAGAGAATAAGTCTATCATTAGGATACCTAGGGAGCTTCTTAGGGTTGATAGTTGTACTCACTACCCTCAAGTATGTAAATATTCAAAACTAGATATAATAAGCTTTGACTAGTGATATTTTTGTAGCTGCCTCCTCTAATATTCTCTTCGCATAATCCCTTTGTATGAACTGGATTATTGGGAATATGAAAGCATCATTTACAATCCTATATTCTTTGCTTTTCTCTAAAAGCCTCTTCTTTACTAGCTGAGGATATACAATATAAGGCCATGCATTTGCATCTTGCACGCAACCCCTCTTATAGAACCCTAGATAATTTGTCGTCCTCACGAGTAAAAATTACACCAAGTATGATGTCATGTAAAATTTTTAATTGTTCTTCACTACCACCAGTTGATCACCCAAATTCTCACTGAGAGTAGAAGCCCAATCCAGTGGCATCTTTGCTTTCTTTATTGTCTCAATAAAATGCACCATAAAAATATTCAAGTGTTTGGCTACTAGAAAACCCATAACTCTACCCAAGAGTATGATTTAATATCCAATATCTTCCTTCATGTATCCACTTGTCATGTTTACTTTGCCCACTTTCTTTCCTAGAGGAGTTTTCTCTATAAGGTATGAAGACTGGGTGATCTTAGAAGCTTCGTCAATATGTTCCCTATACCATGTCTCTGCTTGATCATAGCTTAATCTAATGAATTGATCCACGCTCGAGAGATGGAACACTTTTTTAATGTTCTTGGGTTTGAGGTTGAGAACAATCTCTCTTGTAATGCTCTTGACTACCCTTTCTTTAGGAACATAATACTCTACACGTGTCATAATTAATTTTGAGGATTGTACTAATACTGTGTGTAATTTTGCACTAACAAGCCTTGATCAATTCAATGTGGATTTCATTTGAGACCTCTCATTTGGTTTGTTGCATAGTGTTAGGAACACACCCAAATTTGTGTGACCTAAATCTGTGTCTTGAATCTCTTAGTACTCATCCTAAAACTATGATTTTGTAGAAACACCTTGAAACTTAAATACTACTAGTTTTGGTGCCATCTTTTCAACAAGGGAGGATGATGAAGATACCATCAAATCTACACAAAAATATGTCCATTAGTTCAGAATTGAAGAAATATCAATTAGTTTAGACCCTGAAACTGACTCAGAAAATATCCTACAAACCCTTATGATAGAAACCCTCTTAAAACCCTAAATTTACCCTTATAATGTAATAAATGGTGCACTTGGTGCACCTTATAAGTGTGCTTTGTGTGTTATTTACTAAAAAATTTAATTATATAGAGTGCACATCAGCACATCTCATGGGGTGCACTGATGTGTACCTCATACAAACTTAGGCACAAAAAAGTTGGTTTTTAAAGGGTGTGTAGTAGCACACCTAATTATGTGTGCTACTACACACCATAATTAGTTTTTTGTTTTGTCTTTTTAAGTTTTTAAAAGGATTTTTAGGGAGAATAAGGTGCATAGTAGTACACTTGATTAGCTAACCTACTGCACACTTTAATTTCAATATTGTTTTGTTTATGTCTTTGTAGGGTGAAGGCAGCGGAAGGTGTGCATCAAAGGTGTGGTGCTACACTTTGGGGAGCTAAAAGATGCATGAAATGAAGACAAGTGGAGAATGAAGGGAATGGAGGGTTATATAGACCCCACATTCTGTTGTGTTGTGTAGGTGCACAACTACACATCACAAATGAATCTCTTTTCCTTTGAGTAGTTTTGGCACACTAGCACACTTGTTTATGTGTGCTGGTGTGCCTTTCCTTTTTGTTAAAAGGACCTTCTCCCTACAAAAATCTCTAATTTTTGACAACTAGGTGTTCCAATTAGAACCCACACTTGACTAAAAAAGCCCTAAAAAGACTTGAACCCTAGACTAGGGATCTAATAAAAAATGAAAAATAAAGTAGAGGGTCCCCATTTCTAGATGAAATGGGGAATGCATTGTGAAACCACAACACCTCTCAAGTACTCAAAATTAGCTTTAGGAAAATACTTCATAAAGATATCTACAATATGCTCTGTAGTACTTACATATTCCAATGTGATCTCCTATTATGCTACCTTCTATCTCAAGACATGATACTTAATAGATATATGCATCATCTTAGAATGCAATACAAGATTCTTAATTATACTCACTAGTGTTATCATAGTAAATGATAACAAGTTCTATAAACTGAATCCCAATATCCTTCAACATTTCTTTTATCCACATAACTTGATTACAATTATTTTTCGATTGCAACATATTCTGCCTTAGGTATACTCTACAAAATACAATCCTATTTCTTTTGTAGCTAAGAAACCAATCCTTCTTTGAGAAAGAATGCTCCACCACTAGTGCTCTTTCTATTATCCATACCGCCTTCCCAATCCACATCAGTATATGCACCCAAGGTGAAATCACTTGATTTGTCATCCCATAAACCATAATAAAATGGTTTTTTCAAATTTATGAATATCCTTGTTACTACTACATAATGATGCTCTTTAGGATCAGCTTGAAATATATCTACAATCTCAACTTCATTTTCTATATCTAATCTAGTGTGACTCAAATATTACAATCCTCCAATCATGGATCTATACTTTTGCTCAACTGTTGGTGTCTCATCCTTTCTAGATAACCTGTGTACACTGTTGTATTAACTACTTCTCTCTAGGATTTCTTAGAAACATCATTCACAAAAAAATCTCTCTACATGCCTATACTATTGATTTATTTCTTCTTTAAGTAATCCCATTCTACTCAGGTGTTCTGGGTGAGGATAACTATGTCTTGATTCTATCTTCTTCAAAAAATATGTTAATGTCTCTAGAGGTGAATTCTCATGTTCTATCTAATCTCAAACACTTTATCTTAACAATATCTTGAACTTCTCTAAAGCTTCCAATTTCTCCTTAAGAAATTTTACCCATATTATTCTAGTGAAATCATCAATGAAAATCATAAAATACCTTTCATCATAGAATCCTCTTATTCTTGAAGGAATACTCAAGTCTGTGTGAATGATCTCGAGCTTCTATTTGGTAGTGAACTTCTTGCTAGGAAAAGATAATTTATTATTCTTAGTCAAAATACATTCTTTTCAAACAATATTAGTAGGCTTCATTATCTTAAGCAAGTCTCTAACTGTAAATGTACTACTAACTTTCACAATATTATCAAAGTTTATATGAAAAAATCTCCTATGCCATAACCAATTGTTATCAACTTTCACAACCAGACATGTCATTTCAGTAGGATTCAATTGAAATACATTACCTCTAGATATAATTCCAATTCCAATCATCTTACCATCCTTATCCTTGATAATGCAGGTCTTCTCTATGAATTGGAATTGATATCCCTTGTCCACCAACTGTCCAACACTCAAAACATTATGCTTTAATCCATCAACAAAATAAACATTATCAGTGTTAGTCCTTCCATCTAAAGTAATGGATCCAATCCCTATAATATGTTACGCTGCATTGTTACCAACCCTAACAATACCTCCATCATAGTTCTTGAACTTAACAAAATTATTCATAGCACCAGTCATGTAATGTGAACAACCACTATCAATTATCCAATCAAACATCCTTTCAACTTGGAAAATTAGAGCTCTTTCCTTTCTAATTTCTTTATCAAGATCATCTTCCTTAATAGCCACACATCCCAATTCATCATCACTTTCACTTTGGCCTCTCTCATTAGATTCTTAATCCTCATTAGCATACAAAAAATTTCTATCTCTTCTAGGTTTGAACTTTCCCTCAAACTTTTTCTCCATTTTAGGACATTTAGATATATAATGACCAAATTCTTCACAAATCCAATAGAAAGAGCACCAAGGATGGAGCATTTTTCTTTGGAGGAAGATTGGTTTCTTGGATGATCAAGAAACATAATTATATCTCATAGAGTACAACCGAGGTAGAGTATGTAGTAGAAACAAATAACTATAGTTAAGTTATCTAGATGAAGAAGATATTGAAGGACATTGGGATTGAGTTTATAGAGCCTATTATCATATATTATGATAACACAAGTATAGTAAGTATATCTAAGAATATTTTATTTCATTCTAAGGCTAAGCATATATCCATTAAGTATCATGTTTTGAGAGAAAAGGAAACATAAATCAAGATTAGATTGGAGTATGTGAAAGCTAAAGACTAGATTACAAATATCTTTACGAAGCCCTTTCCTAAAGATACATTTGAGTACTTGAGAGATATGCTTGGGGTTAAGCCCCTACCTACTTTAGAGTAGATGATGCAGTAAGTGCATCAATCTAGTAGTATAAAGTACTATTATTAGACTAGATTGAATGCTAATGCTTCTTGTATGGGGGAGATCTATTAAGAGTTAAGTCATTAGGGACTCTTGGTATTTGGTATTGAATAGTGTCTTTGGACACTTGAGCTAGTTGGAGACTTGGAGCAATATATGAACAAGTAGAAACAATTAGTATATTGGAATAGTGAGGATTTTTTTCATTGATGTCAATGGGGGAAGTATATGCATGAAAAACATATCCTAAGTATGTATTAGGGAGATTTAGAAAGATTCATGTAAATAAGAAGGAATATCTCTATGGGGGAGATATGCACAGCTAGTTGTTTATTGTGAAAAAATGTTGTTGATCCTAAAAGGATGATAAATAGAGAAATGTTCTAGAGGATTTCAGATTTGATTGATGAAGAGGATTTGAGAAGATGACAACAACAATAGAGTATTGGTTTGGTATTCTTGGAACTTAGATGTTTTCCATCTATGTTGCCATCAATGCCAAAGGGGGAGATTCTTAGCATGAATGTTGATGATAATAAATTGGGTGAGTATTCCAAGCATTGGAGAGTATTTACATGTTGCATTCATGATTTTATTTGTCATTGATAAGTAGTAGATAATTTTCACAACAAGTCAAATTGTGATAGTGCTATCATGATTTATTTGTGTTCTTTTGAGTCAAACTCATTGACCTATGTTTCATGAGTAGTGATTCAAAAGAAATACATATCTCATGAGAATAAAGGGAACTCTTAGCACTCATTGGATCTAGGTGATGCTCATGGGGTTGCAAGATTTGGGTTTAACCATGGAGGAAACTCCGTAGTTAAGCACACTGAGGCTAGAGTAGTAATTGGATGGGTGACCTCCTGAGATGTCCCAGTGCTTCACCCCTGTAAGCATCACCTAGGTATAATGAGTGCTAAGTGTTCCATTTATTTTCATGAGAGATTTATTCATGTTGAATCACTACTCATGAAACATGGGTCAATGAGTTTGACTCAAAATCACACAGTTAAATCCTGTTAACAATATCACAATTTGACTTGCTGTGGAAATTATCTACTACTTATTAATTGATGAGCTTAAGGGGATTTCTAATGAATGGTTCATAAGGCACAACATTTGGTGAAAGTTTTTGCAAATGGGGTTTAACCATGGAGGAAACTCCCTAGTTAAGCACGCTCAAGCTATAGTAGTACTAGGATGGGTGACCTCCTAGGATGTCCTAATGCTTCACCCCTTTGAGCATCACCTAGATCCAATGAGTTCTAAGTGTTCCATTTATCCTCATGAGAGATTGATTCATATTAAATTACTACTCATGAAACATGGGTCAATGAGTTTGACTCAAAATCACACAGTTAAATCCTAATAGCAATATCACAATTTGTCATTGATGTCAACATAGCAACAAGCCTATGAAGATTGGCAGAGTAGCATAAATAGATCTTAGTTTTATATATAATGGTTTGATTTTCTAGTGATGTGCAGTCATGGAATTCTTCAAGACTATATCATGATGATGTGGTTCAATGCACATAGCCTAAGTTGAAGAAATATGGAAGATATAATTGATTGACTAAGAAAAGTATAGAAAAAGAGTACTTGAAGAGCAACATTCTGATACTTGTTTGATATCTTTCATCTACGATATAATGAGAATATGTGTAGCTAGTTAGTGACTCATGCTAGTCTAATAATAATGTTAGAAAGAGAGAAAGCCCTAGTATCACATGTGTGAGAAGTTGTATATATTGTGAGCTGACAGTGGTATTGTAATTGTAATTTAATTAATTATCTTATTATAATTAATTTGGAAAGGTTCAAGGCCAACTCAAGGAATTGTTTGAAGATATGGTATAAATGAAAGATGTTTTTCTTATATGTTATGTAAGTTTTATGCAAAGTAATTAACCAAGTGTGAAAAGGAGCAGAGTGCTTACTAAATGCAAGTAAGTGATCCAAGGGATTATTGGATGCATGTTTTGTGATTTGGTTACAAGATCTAGAGTAGTAGAAGTTTGGTTGATAGGAAAAAGATGGAGGAAGGAATGACATTTCATTTCTATTATTCTACAAGGAATAATACAAAGATCATTTGGATAGTGGGTTCATTGATCTGAACCTTGAAGTTGTTGGGAAAGTGGGTTGAATTGTCTTCCACACCTCCTAATAGAGTTCACACAACTCCAAATAGGGTTGGAATCTCCTAATAGGGATTCAAAGTCTCCTAATAGGGGCTGATATGAACTGAATATTTTTATATACTCTTGACATGATCCATTCCCCAATGAGGAATATTTATATTACTACATCATCTTGTGGGTACCATCCCCACCTAGGTTTTCTCTAGCTAACATAGCTAGTGTTAATTGTGTATGAGTATGCCCCCTCTCAGTTATATTGGTGGACTATAGATTCTAACAAGATTTTAGATAGAAAAGGATAGTCTTAATAATAGTGTGGAATTTTATCTTTTCGATGGTAATCAATGAAAAGTAAGAGGGATAATCTAAAAGTTTGTTTTGAGACTTTGATATTGAAGACTTACATTTATATATCTTTCAATACATATTATAGTTCAAGAATTGTGTTTGAACTTGGATATGATAGTTACATTGTGGATCATTATATCAATTGTTTTATGATATTGATTACCATCTTAAATTATCATTATTTTTCTATCATGTTATTTGATGTATTTAGATTCTCTCATTTTTTCCAAGTTCCATAAAACACTAAGAAAACTTTGTATATCTCAGTCTCAAAAAATTTTAAACGTATCATCTGTGCCTAAGAGTATTTGAGCTATCCTTAGGTACTTTCAAGAAAAAGTACACAAGGATGTTTATTTTTTGTAAACTACAAATTCATTAATAATCTTATTAGAGGGAGTTGTACCTCTTATAATTTAGAGTGAAATAATTAATAAACATTTACCCTACTCTTTTGAAATTTACTTGTTCCCCATCTTGGGCATAGACAAAGCTATTTAACTTTATAAAGGGAAGACAATCTATTCACTAACACAAAATATGGTGTTATGAGTTTTCTTTGTTTATGGAATTATTTGTTATTCAACATTGTTGGTTTACTTTCATATGCATATTGTAAAGTAATTAACAACATTTATTTGTGGGAAAATTTTTATAGAATATTGATTCACACCCCTCTCTTAGTATTATCTATTTGTAAAAATTGGAATTCAAGCATAGTTACTCATAATCGGCTTAACAACTTGAGTAAGATCCCTATGGATATGAAACAATTAAAGATAAATTTTGAAGAAGCCCTTGAAAAAATTAATCTTATTACAAAAGAAAGAGATAATGTATAATAAAGGTATGAAGATAAAAAAGATTACATTGGAAAAGTAAAAGATAAGATTGACCACCTCAAATCTAGAAAAGAACGTAGAGAGAAGACTAGTGATATTGATGAAGTAGAAACCCTAAATAAAGAAAATGAGATTTTAAAAAATGAGTTAAAGATTGTTGAACTATAATTAAGTTTAAAGATAGATGATAGAAAGATTGAATCTAATCTAAAATATGAGAATGTAGATCTAAGATCCCATTTGACTCAAGTAACATCTAAATTAGATCTTACCAAAATAGAGCATGCAAAATTAGAGAAGTAAAAAACTATTGTGAATAGAGAATTGAATCAACCTAAGAAATAGTTAGAGAAGTTATGTTCCAATAGTAAACAACTATTCAATCAAAGATATTCTTATGACAAGATAGGTTTTGGTTATCTTATTGGAGATAAAATAGCAAAGAAAGCTAAAGCTAGAAAAGAACTAGACCCATCTGTTGAGACCCCTGAACCTAAGGAGAATAATTAGAATAGGATTGAATCAAGAAAGTATACAGAAGTACCCATTCACCATTTATGCCCCCCTTCTTTAATTGTTAATTCATCCAGGGTGATAGCCATGTTCATGTCATTAATTCCTTTGGATCATATGAGAAGATTTGAGACACGATGATGCAAACCCCCCTATTTGCAAGATCATAGGAAGTTAAGGCTTAACCATAAAAGGGGTAGAAAAAATAGAAAAAAGTCAAGATCAATATAAACATGGCTTCATATCTCAAAGGGCTAAAATTCAGATTTAAGTTGTGATGGAGTGATTAACTTGAATCACATGATCATAGGTAGCTTTAAGTTCACATGGATTCAAGCTGTGATTGTGCGAAGTTAACCCTAATAGTTCAAGTCCATGTGCTTTTGTATCATCATAGAGGGTCAAGGCTAACTTAAGGTAAGAGTGGCAAAGTTGTGAAAAGGGGTCTTGGTTGCACCATCATCAGAGTTTTAAAGCTAATCATGGTTTAGGTTGCAAAGAAGTGATACACATGGAGAACATCATCACAGGGTTAATGTCAAGGTTAATGAGTTAAGTTATGATGGTGCAATAGTAGTCAAGATTTGGATAGGCTTTGCATCTTTACATGCAGTTAAGATCAACCTAAAATTAAGTTGGTGACATTACAAAATGCCTCATTCACACTCTCATAGAGTTACAAGATGGATTAAGAGTTAAGGGTGTGAGGCAACAATTAATGACAAATAGTTAAGGTTTGAGGTAGTTGCATAGTCATATGGAGTTAATGTTTAGACTAAAAGGTTGCAAAATGCCTTGTTTGTACTATCACAAGTGTTAAGATGAGGTTATAGACTTAGATCATGATGGCGCAATGGTAGTTAAATGCTTATCTCAAAGTCACAATAGTTAGTAGAAGTAAGGAATCCATGGTTATGAAGCTATGAAGAGAAATAAATGGTCAAGGATATAGTCTTGTGTATCATCTCAAGTAGAAAATACGGTATCATCAAATAGTGATAGAGACATCGCATGGCAATTCTAATAGAGTGAACAAAGGCACAAATGACTTCATCGTAGATTCACACGATTAAAAGGTTATTAGGCACCAACTATTGTGAGGGTGCAAAATGGTTAATTCCATGATGTTGCAAGGTCACAATAGTCAGAATGGTAAAATAATTTCAATATGTAAAGTAGTGATATAAAATGAAATGAATGAGATCATAGTTTTGTAGATTCAAGCATTTAATAGAGGAAATAAGTTACCAAGTAGCGAACTTCCATAAGCATAAGCCAACAATAAAAAATAAATGTTGGCAAGGTGGAAAGATGTTTCAAGGTCATAGGGCCATGTTGCAAAAAGAATGGTTGAAATGAATTGACTTTCTTACATGCTTAATCCAGCACAACATAAATAAAATTGATGCAATAGTTGGAAAGATTAAGGAGAAAAATGATCGTTCACCTACAACCATTTCTTGATGTCCTCAATGCCACTTCACTCCATGCCTCTTAAATGCATATCATGATCTAGCTAGCCTTGATTTGATATCTTGTAGCTAAGTGCATTCCTTTTCTTCCTCATTCAATCATGTCTATAAGAAATTGCACTTCATGATCATAGTTTCTTTTGATTCTCAGCTATTTATCTGACCTATAATAAAATCTCATGATTGATAGAGTAAGACTCAAGGTTGTATCTAGGTTATGCCTACACCCTATAAAGGATTGTTTTGTTGTTGTTCAAAGGATCTATCTTTTTCTAGTCTTTCATAGATATTCTCTATAAATACTCTTGCCTCTTATTCAATAGAAATCACTGTTATTACATCCATTCTCAGCTAGTTAGATTTGTGTAATCTAGTTATACCTAATCTTTCTGAATGTATTATGGAAATTCCAATACCATATGATTACATTCATTTTAGTTAATTGATCTATCAAATGAATCTATTGTATATCTCATATGGTTATGTTATCTTCTTGACTTCTCTATGGTAATAAGATTAAAGGAATATAGATAGTGGTATATTTTGTGAGGTTTATTGGATTCTAGTGTAGTTATCAATAGGAAGTAGATCAAAATACTATTTGGTATATCACCCCTCTAGAACAGAATAGGTAGTTTGATTTTCATGTATCTCCTTCTCCCTTTTCCTCTCAAAAATTAGTTAGATGCACCTTGATAGTAAGGATGTTGACCTTCTTTGGAGACTCAATCTCTAATTATAAAGTCCCACACTTTTGAGGTCGTTTCCATGTTACACAAGGTTGCCTTTATGTTAAAACTTTAGGCAAGGGTACAAAATTTTGCATCAACAATTTTTAACATGCATGGTGGGATAAATATTGAAGCATTCTAAGTCTACAAGTTCATTGATGTCAAAGAATAGCACTTCAACTTATGCTAAGGAGATAGTGTTGCTCTCAACATTCTAGGCCTTCAAGAGGCTCACATTCGAGCATTTGGAAACTCCACTTCTACATCTTGGTTTCCACACTTGAATTGTTGTGATTCATGGCTAGAGCTCACACAAGGGCATCTTCTAGAGGTACTTTTCAATACACGAAATTTTCATTTTCAAATCCTAAAAGAAAGAGAAATAGACTCTCTCTATCACCAGTTAGGAGTTTAGAGGTAACACATACACCTCTAAAATCTATTTCTACTCCTCCTATTGATAGGTCACAGCCTAGGGTACCATATTTCCATTTGAATAGATTATTATTTCAAATGACCCTCCATAGAAATCAAGTTTTTGCTACCTTAAATGGTGGAAGTCTTGTCGTTCTATCTCAAAGGCATTATATCCTAGTAGCTGCTCTCAAAAGCCTACTTGATTTTACTGGTGAAACCACTATTTCCCCAATAGAGCACACTTAAGAAGTCTCAAATATCTATAATATACATGGTATTATAGAAGATGATATATTTTTTAGAATTGTAGCTTCATCTTTCAAGGGAAAAGCCTTACAATGGTATAGAGGATTGCCACATAATTCCATTAATAATTGGGATGATCTAGAGGAAATATTGTGCAAGCACTTCAAAGATAAGAGTGAGTGATCATTTATAACTTTTAGAGAAGCTAAATACCATTAAAGGGGTAGCTCATGAGTTCATGACATATTTCAACTATAGGTTCCAAAAGACATAGGATAGGATCTCTATTGTAGTGAAGCCTACTCCTATTAATTCTTTCTTGCATTACCTTAGAGCTTTTAATCGTGATATTGCTACCACACTACAAACTATGGGAGGGGACACCTTGCTAGTTGCTTATAAAATAGCTATAAGAGTAGAAAACACTTTGATTCAAGGAGGAAAGCTAGTTCCAAGGCCTCAAATGCTACTATTTCCTAACATGCGTACATACCAACCTACATTGGCTCCCATCCCAAATACAACTACATGTCAACCTCTTATTGCTACTCCCTCAACTTCTACATCTTTGAATGTGATAGATGAAATTAAGGTCATGGTGGAGGTTCTGATGTAGAACATGGACAAAATCAAGGATCATAAGTTTGATATAGATAAAAGATTTTAGGATGCAAATGTAGTGATACAAAAAATGAACAATGAACTATTGACTCTTAAAAGATAAGAAGCTCAAGATAGTAGGCCTTATAGACCAACTATTAGAGTGATCCATTCAATAGGCCACCAAATCAGGGTCAAGGCTATGTACCACCTAACCAAAATAGATTTTTGGGTAATGCTTCCCCTTCAAATTCAAGTGCACATCTAGTAAGGACTATAGTTGCTCAAAATAATTTGGCTAAAGAACAAGAGTATTGTTTAGTTTGTAAATCTCATATGAAAAATTTATTTGTCATAGAGTGGAGTCTTCTCAAGCCTTGACTATATGAAACAAACAACATGACATCAATATGATGCTAATCAATCCACTATTGGTTTTCAATCCCAATAGTAGGGGGAATACACTTTCATGAATTATCAGCCTGAGGATTATTGTCATGTAAATCATGGTGATAATGATGGGATAGCTCATAGTACTAGAAGAAAAAGGAGAGTTATAGAGGAAGTCCCACCCTCTTTATCAAGCTAGGATGCAATCCCAAAGACCATTCCATAGGCCACAACTGTAAATGTACAATAGACTATTGCTTCATTGCAAAACCAAAGGAACAAAAAGTCTAAAGAACCACATACAACTACCATTCAAATTTCAAACCCTATGGTCACCAATATTTCAATCAAGCCAACATACTCTCCTATTGACATTATAGATCAAATGAAGAGGATGATTATCAGAGTTCCTCTGTGGGATGTTATTGCATGCCATCTCCATTGGAATTTTTGCAACAAGAATCAAAGATTGTTAAAGTGTAGGATAGACCAACCACCATGGAAGTAGCAAGAAGCTTTATGCAACCTACAAGGGAGGAAGAAACAAGAAAGAAGAGTAAGCCTTCCCCCTTTTATTTCTGTTTGATTATAGGAGAGATGTTAGTTCATAACTACATGATAGACTCTAGAGCTAGTAGCTTAGTTATGCCAAGGTGTGTAGCTAATAGCCTTGGTATTCAATATAAGGGAATGGCTAAAAGAGTTCTTTAATTGGATGGTAGCTCTATCACCATATTAGGAGTGTTTATAAATATGAAGATGGAATTACATGAATGTCCTATCTAAACTATCACATAAGAAATCTCAGTTATTTAGATCCCTCCAAGTTTTGTTATTTTCCTATCTAGGGACTTTATTGTGCAAATTGGTGGCTGTATTGAATTTGATTGGTTCTACATTTTAGAACAAGATATGGAACAAAGGAATCCATAAAGTTTGAGCCATTAGCTCTCAATCATATAGAAACTCATACTTCTAGCCCCATAAATATGAATTGCACAATATGGGAGGAAGATGTAGGATACATGGCTCATCAGTATTCCACTTCCTTAACATAGGTGCTTAATTATCTTTTGGATGAAGGTCTCCAACTCGCAAAAAGGAGAGGCATCAATTTGTTAAAATTGTTTCAAGATAGTGAGCTAGTTATAAATCAAATAAGAAATTAGAATGTCACAAAGAAGAACCTTCACAAGTCATACAAGCATAGAGTATGGGATTTACTTGAAGGCTTCCAAGCATTCAACATTCAAAGTGTCCCTAGAAATAAAAACAAGCTTGCTGATAGGCCTGCAAAAATTAGTGCCCATCATGACATACTAGAGCATGTTGCTGATGAAAAGGAGAAACAAATCAGAATTTTTGTAAGGCATGTTGTCCTAGATATGTACTAATTGGAAAGTATTTGATTTTGATTTACAAATTGTTAATTTCCTAAAAAATAAGAAGATTTCTCTACTAAGAATCAATCTAAGCTGCAAAGTAAGTATGGGGATCAGATTGGGAACCTTAACTCCAAAAATTGCCAAAAGGTCTAGTCACTTTGGAAGGAATATTCACATTTGATCATCAATCAAGAAGAAAAGGTTCAAACTTGACTCTCAACTTGGGAGAGGTGTGCACTGAGACTAAACAAGAAGTTTTCATTAATTTATGTCAAGAATTTAGTGGTATTATTTCTTTGACATATGAAGACTTAAAGGGTTTTGACCCAAAATTATTTCATCATACTATATATTTAAACCCAGACGAAAATCCTATTAGACAAAAACAAAGGCCAGTTAACCCTAAGATTGAACTATTAATGAGAAAAGAACTATCTAAGCTCATAGAGGCTAACACTATTTTCCCTATTAAGCACTCCTCATGGGTAGCTAACCTTGTTCCTATTAGGAATAAGAATGGAGAAATTAGGTTATGTGTAGATTTTAGGGACCTTAATAAGGCTTCTCTTAAAGATCACCATCCCCTTTCTTCTATAGAACAAATTCTATCCAAATATAGTGGTTCAAAAAGATTTTATTTCTTAGATGGTTTTTCAGGCTATAATTAGGTTTTAGTCCAAGAGTCAGACTGATATAAGACAACCTTCACTATCAAATGGGGTACCTATGCTTATTGTAAAATGTCATTTGGACTAACCAATGTAGGTGATACATTTCACAAGGCCATGGACATGACCTTCAAGGGATTGCTAGAAACAATTGTGCTAGTATATCTTGATTATATAATTGTCTTCTCAAAACATGCAACAGATCACTTTGACCATTGGAGGTAGGTATTCATTAGATGCAAAGAGTATAATGTGCTTCTTAATCCAAAAAAGTGTGTGTTTCCTATTGATCAAGGAAAGTTCCTAGGACACATTGTATCAAGAGATGGGCTAGCCATAGATCTAGAGAGAGTAGAAGAAATTCTCTCTCTCCCACTTCCCTACCATAAGAAAGGATTCCAAAGCTTTCTTGGTAGGATCAACTTTGTAAGAAGATTCATCTCTGATCTTGCTTCCATGGTGAAACCTCTTACAACTATGTTGAAGAAAAATTTGATGTTCAATTTGACTAAATAAGGAAACAACAATTTTAAGGAGATCAAGAAATTAATTACATTAGCTCCCACTCTCATCAACCCCAATTTTGACAAAGATTTTATCCTCTATTCTATTGGAGGAAAGTCAAGTATATCAGTTTTTCTAGCATAGTTTAATGATAATTTTTAGCATCCCATTGTTTTCTTTAGTGAAGGGCTTAAGGATTATGAGGGTAGATATAGCTATGTAGAGAAGCAAGTCCTTTCTATTGTAAAGGCTCTTAAAAATTTCAAATATCTTTTGTCTCATAACAAGGTCTATCTCTTGGTCCCACATGCAAGTGTGAAGGAGTTCCTGCTGAAAAAAGATATTAATGAAAAGAGAGCTTGATGGATTACCAAAGTCATGGAATATGACATTGATATTAAGATCACCAAGCTTGTTAGAGGAAAAGGACTGTGTGAGAAAATGGCCTCATCTTTTGAGACACAAGAAGAGGATACCCTCTTAATACAAGGTGAGTAACCAGTGGAGAATGAAGATCAAAATGATTAGTTGTATGACATGACTACCCTCTTGATAGAAGGAAAATATCCCAAAGGCCTAGATAGAGCCAAGAGAAGACAATTCAAAATACATTCTATCCCTTATGTCTTGGTGGATGGAATATTGTTTAGAAAGGATTTTGATTGAGCCCTATTAAGGTGTATACAAACTGATTAGAACAATAGGTTATTGAAAGAGTTCCATGATGGCCCTGTTGGTGGTCATTTCTCAACTAGAATTATAAAAATGAAGATAATGAGGGCTGGTTATTATTGGCCAACCCTATTCAATGACTATCATAAGTGGGTGAGGAAATGTGAGAAATGTGTAATTTTCTTAAGAAATCAATAATTGGCCCACTCATAACTCTTACAATAAAAGACTCTTACAAGCCCACCCATGACTCTTACATCCATCTTCCACACTCTTCCCTCTTCCACACTCATTCCTCTTACATCTCTCTTACATACTCAACCCCACTCATCATGCCTTTAACCAACCCTTTACCCTACCCTCTCACACTCATCCTCCTTGTGACAAGTGTCACCTTCGCATTGGTGCTAAACAAGCACAATCCATGTGCTCCCCTTTGAGTGCATCTTAGCCCTCCTTAACCATCTCCCCATTCTTGCATCTAAGCCCTCCATCCCTCTACCCCTTGGCCTATAAATTGAATCCCATCCCAAGCCATTTCAGCAACAATCCTTGAGCTAAAGTTACCATGCTATTTTGAGAACCAAAGTCATCAATCTTAACCTTATAATGCCAAATTGAGAGCTCACAAGGCTACCAATTTGTCATTACCCATCTTCACCATTGAAGCAATTGGACAAGCAATTGAGCATACATCCACATCAAAGGACACATCTACAAAATCAAGGAAGCATGGAGTGTTTTCTCTTTTGAGGTTTACATTTCTTGTTTGCTTTCTTTTGTCTAAGCATATATGTGAATTTAGTTTTAGTTTGTGAATGTTTCTCTTATTGCTAATGTTCCTTGCACACTAATATCTAGTTCTACATTTTGGCACACCCGGTGGGACCCCACTATGGGTCATTTAATCATCCATTTTCATCTATATGTTGTTTTTTCTAATAATCTAATGTTTCTTGTTGTTTGAGTGAGTTGTAGGGTGTTTCACTTATTTTTGCAAGTTAAAGAACGCACTTGGGAAGAAGACATACCCTCAAAAATTTGAAAATAACAAAAGAAAAAAAAATTTTTGGAAAAAATCCACGTTTTTCAGCTTTTTTCGCGCAGTGTCGTCTCCGTAGTTTGGCGTCTGCCCCTGCAAACTATCATCTCCACAACCAAATTGTCATCTTCACAGTTTGGCATCTCCGACTGTTGTCTACGCATCTTGGATTGTCATCTGCACAGATCAGAACCTCCGTCGGCTACCTTGTCGTCTCCACTTCTTTGTTTGTCATCTCCGAAGATTAGCGTCTCCGTAGATCAGCGTCTCCGTAGTTTAGCGTCTACGCCTGATGAACTGTCATCTTCGCCTGTCTCTGTTGCACTTTTGTTTTAAAATCTTTATTTTTGCACTTCGGAAAAACAACAAAAAAATAGCATTCTAATCATTTTTACATGTAGGAAAAACAACAAAAAAAGTTAAATTTTTTTTCCCCATAGTTAAGCTTTCATTTTTGAAGATTTTGGGTGACTAACTAAATTTCTTTTTTTGTCTCATTGCAGGTTGGAGCACATATGAAACCACTAATCATGTTTCTTGCAGGTTCTCATGTTGCTAAAAAATGAATTTGAATGTTTAATCATTTGTCTTTGAATGCATATTGCTAAAATGAACTTGAATGTTTAATCATTTGTCTTTGACTGCATGTTGCTAAAATGAACTTGAATGGTTAAACACATTTTCCATTGAATGAATGTTGCTCAAAACACACTCTTGAATGCCATGGATTAAAATCAATTTTCCTTGGAATGCATGCTTAAAACAAACAAATTCAATCTTGAATGCAAAGAATCAATGAATCAATGCAATATCTCACACTTCAATTTTTGGGGCATTAAAAAGAACAAACAAATCTCTCTTTTGCATGCAATTTAGGCAAATTTTGATTTTTGAAAAATTAAGAAACTTTGTTAAGTTATGAGTAGTTCCTTGGACTCACCTCTTTTCTAATCACCCATTAATTCAACCATTGGTTGCAATCCCAATGCCATTTATGGGGATGGGTCTACTTGAAAAAGGTGTTAAGTGTTCCACAATCTAACTAACTCACCTGGTCTTTGAACGTTTGTTTTAGCTTTATCAAAATTCTTAAATGACCAAAACTTTAGATTAAATCGATCACACTTCAAGTTTGGGCACTAAAATTGAACAACAATTGACGTGGAGAGCCTTCGGGCGCGCGCTTGTTACCAAATCTCACACACTTTTGTTTTGGGCTTAAAACAAACTCACACTCAATCTTGAATGCCTTAAAAAAATTAATTGATACTTGACGTGGAGGGCCTTCGGTCGTGCGAGTTTTCTTTTGTTGACCCTAACTTTTCTTATTGTTTGCATTCTTTGATCGATTTAATTTTGTTGGCACTTCAAGTTGGAATTGAACATTGTCTCTTAAACATGAGTGCTTGCAAAGTCTAGATTAGCACACATAAGAGTCAGTTGGTAAAAGAAAAAGTGTGTTTGTTAGCCCAAGGTCATCCAAGTCTTCTCTCCCCTTATCATCTTTCGAGGCCATCTTGGGTGCATAAGATTTGGATCCAAAACCTTGCTTCTTTTTAAGAGGCCTACTTGGAGATTTCATCACCCCTTGGACGACCTCAACTCCAACGTTCTGACGGAGTATAAGAATCGGGAGGTGAATCGAAAGACACCTCTCTTGGGATCAAGATTTTGTCACTCGGGCTAAGCCTCAAGGAACTTTATACCCTTGAGAAGTGAAAGAGGAGAAGTGGGTTACCGCTCCTCTCGGCTGTGTGACATCTTTTTGGTCTCATCTACAGATTTGGGCCTCACATACCTTGCGTATATCGAGGACTCCCTAGCTAAACCAACTGTCAACCTTGAAGACAACCATCTAGGATGTTAATGTGTTTGCAGTGACTGATCGAAACATTTGTAGAACATACACACTCAGCGCAAGCATCACATTCTGAGAACCACAAACTTCTATCTGGGTGTTCCTATCTATTGCTTGATTTTATTTTACTTGTTGAATGAATGTTTGCCAAACTTTGTCAATCCTAGCTTAGGGAACACTTAGCATAGTCACTGCCTATTTTAGAAGTTGAACGAGTCAAAGAAAAATAATGAGATCTCTCAAAGCCAAGAAAATTTAGTAATTTATGTCAGAACAACCTAAACCCAAACAAAAGTTTCACAAAGTCAAACTCAAGCCACCTCTGGCATACCAAAAACTTTTAGCCAAGAGAAAAGAAATAAAACTAAGCCCATGAGTTGCCAAAATCCACAAAATAGAGGATAAAGCTGCTGACAAAGCACTTCAAGAGGCCTGCTTAGAGCGCACCATCAAATTTAGCCAACATCCACGAGTCAATCCTGCTTATGCCTTACCCTCTAGGCATGATTTCTATGATTAGACACCCTTGTTTCTCCACATCTTCTTGGATAAGCTTCAATTTAGAGTCATATTTGTAGAAAAGCCAGCCATCTTAGGTTATCCCCTTAAGCATTATTAGCTCATCCATTTCATTTAGAATCAAACCATCTAGCCAGCAATCTAAAATCTGCACATCTAAGCTTTGAAAATTGTTGTCACCTTGCCAAAAGTTTGCCATTCCTAAAATCTTTCAAATCCACCAATCTCACCAAGGTTATCCCTTTGACAGAGCTTTGTCTAGGGTAATCCAGCTTTGTCACTTGTTATCCCTCATCACCTTGAGCTAAAGATTGGGATCCACAAGTGGTCAATCTCATGTTCTTCCTAAAGGATCATTAGTCTATCCTTAGGTTGACACAATCACCACCAAGCTTGCACATAGGAAAGTAGACCTTTCATGCTTTGGAAACATATCTTTGAAGTTAGAATCTCCAACCCAATCCTCCTTAGGTTTTGTCATATAGCTTTGCCTCAACCTAGGAAATCATTTGCATAGAAAAGCCTTCCCCCTTTTGCATCCATCAGTATTATTGCATCTCATCCCTAGGAACATTCTACATCTTCATGCCACCCGTCACTTGCTTAGCCAAGAAGAAAGAAACAATGGAGCCCTATCATTTGGATCGAACAACCTCACCCCCCTTGAGCACTCAACCATCCTTTAGCCCAAAGAAAGCTATGCCATCATCTACTGACATTGAAGCTTTCATGAACCAACCAGGAAATGCAGTATTAGTAAATGCCATTATAGACAAGAACAAAGAGACAATCATGGCTAATTTTTGAAGGGACAATGTAGGAACCTTTGACTTTGGAAGACCCCCTCCATTATCAGATCCATCTCACCCATTGTTTGGGCAGCTGCCACCACCCATCGGCTCTTATGATCCAAATTATCCTCAATATATGCCAAAAGAAGAGCCTCCAGCCAATCCATATGATCCAATAGACCCAAACATACCATCATCCACCCAAGTTGAAATCTCCATGCCGCAAGCCAACCCAACAACCACCACTCCATCCTTGGTTCATACCTCTCTGCTCCAAACTACCTTTGCCCAAAATACCTCACCATCCACTCCCTTCACTATTGTTGCTGCTGCTCCCCAACCCAACCTTCCAAATCCACCCATCTCCCAAATCAGTGCTAGCATCTTTGGCCAACCTCAGCAATATACAATAGGGATGCCACCCATGGGGCCAAGTAATCAACCTTTCATCACCCTCAGCTTGTTCCCCACAGCCCAAAGCACAATCCCATCATTTCCATTAGGTCTTGGGAGCTCAATACCATCAGTCACAAATCCACAAGCTACTACCTTCACTCCACAAAGCTATCAAATCCCATAAGCTACTACCAATTTTCTGCCAAGCTCTCAAGTGACCCTAGCTCCCGCTACCACTCTACCAAGCTTCCAAATCCAACCACCAAGTTATCAAATCCCATCAGTTCCATTCCCAAGCTTTCAATTCCCACCACCTCCACCACCAACTAATCCATTACCTCCTATTACCAACTACTTTTCAATGCCACTTCTAGGAGGTAATCCACCACCCTAGCCAACCACCAATTATTTGCAGATACCATACCAAATGGGGGCACAACCCACATATATTGGTCAAACCCCACAAGGCCCCCGATCCTTTCCCCAAGCCTCACAACCATCTTATACCTTACCTCCACAAAGCAATCCATTTATCCCATAGCCAACTTATGTTCCTCAATCACAACTTCAAATCACATATCAATAGCAAGCCTCGCAACACATGCAGCAATATGCGCCACCTCCCCCTCAGCAACCCATCATCCACCATGCAGATGCCCAAACAATGTACAATCCCTATCAGCAAATCCCTCATAGCCATCCATATTCAGTGGCCCCATCTAGTGCATACCTACCTCAAGGCACTCCTACATTGGGGGCACCCCAGCCATCACCTATCAATTCAGAATGGGAGAAAATAAAGATAGCTCTGAAAGCCATCCAAGAAGGGAATGATCCGAAGACATTCAATATTGAGAATGTGTGTCCTTACCCATTTGACAGAGCCATTACCATGACACCATTTCCCAAACACTTTGAGGTACACAAATTTGACAAATTTAGAGGAAAAGGAGACCCTGTCACACATATCAAAGAATTTTACATGCACTGCCAAGACGTGGCATACAATGATGTCTTCCTCTTGCACCTTTTTCCCAAAAGCTTGGCTGGACCAGCTCTTGAATGGTTTTATAGAATCCCCTATGGCACAATTAAAAGCTTTGCTGAATTATCTGAGGCATTCGTAGCCCAATATGCCCATCTTGTTGAAACAGAGCTATCAATAGTTGATCTTGTCCACACCAAGCAAAAAGGTGGAGAAAGCCTTGCTGAATACCTACAAAGATGGCAAACCCTTACCACCCACATATCCTGCACCTTGCCAAAACACCATGTGGTGAAAATGTTTATTGATAATGCCCATCCCAGCTTGGCTCACCACATGACCATGAACTGTTTGCAGACCTATAAAGATATCAAAGAGAAAGGAATGATCCTTGAACAAGGACTCATTAAAGATGGTGTGGTCAAGATTTACAAAGAGGCCAACCAAAATCAACCACATTCCAATGACAAGTCTAGGTATTGGAACAAAAACAAGCATGTTGCAACATATAGGGTTACTGACACCAGACATGTGAATATTGTTGGTCCTTCTCAAAACCAGTCTAACCCACCATATCAACCAAATGACCAACGAGCTATCAATTACCAACAACAGAATAACCAAAGCTATCAAAACCACAATACAAGACCCAACTTTCAAGGGTCTAGCAATCAAGCTAATGCCATCAATGTAGCTGCAGGGCAAAAACCCAGATTCCAACCTGCACCTAGAAACTATACACCCCTTGGTGAACCATTGGATGTCATTTTTGAGAAATTGGCTAAGGAAAACCTCATCAAATTTCCTCCTACCCAGAAAATTGATCCAAACCAATCTAAAGCTACACGGTACAAGGACAATGAGTATTGCAAGTTCCATAGGGTAAACAGTCACACCACCCTCAGATGCATGAAACTGAAAGATTATGTGCAGGACCTCATTGGTCAGAAAGAAATCACTATTGGTGCCCAAACCTCTCCCAATGTAGGCTTATGGATTTATCATAATGCTTTTCCTCCACACAACAACCAAAATCCTGGAAAAGCACCTATCCAAAACAACACCAAAAACTGCCAGCCAAACCAACAGCATGGGAAGAACAATGACCACACTTCATCCTATATAGACTATGATAGCCTTATAGGTTGTATATCTGAGAAAGAGCCTTCTGTCAATGTTATCAATATCCGAGGACCAGACAATGAGTGTGCAGTCACCACTTGAAGAGCATGATTTAACATCGCAGGCCCACCAATTTCATCAGCACCATCAGCTCCATCAAAAAGCCGGTACAATATCTTGGAACACCTTGGGAACATGCTAGCCCAAATCTCCATTTTAGACCTTCTCTGCACTTACCTGTGTACAAAGACATCCTTGACAATGCTCTCATAGAATCCCATGTCCCTTCAGATATCAATGCTACTAATTTTCGTAATCTTGTTGGACACCTTTCATCCTCATGTGCCCTATCTTTCAAACCCACCGACATACCCGCGGTCGAGCCAGATCACACCCTTTCGCTTTGCATAGCCATCATGGTATCCAATTTTTCCGTGAAAAGGGTAATGATAGATAATGGATCAGCCTTGAACATTTGTACCCTAAAATTCATAAAAAAAGCTGGGCATACTGAGGCAAATATGATCAGTGAGGTTATCACCATCAAAGCTTATGACAACTTGGAAAGAACCACAGAAGGGACTATTTTGCTACCAATCAAGGTTGGGCCAGTCATCCAAGAGATAGTTTTCCATGTTGTTGATCTAAACCTACCATTTAACATTCTCCTCGGTCGCCCATGGATTCATTCTATGAAAGCCGTTCCATCCACCTACCATCAGTGCATCAAATTTGTGCATTAGGGCACTGAGGTGACCATCCATGCCGATCCAGAACCCTTTGCTTACTGCAATGTGGTTGAAGCCTCATATACAACCCATTGCCCTGGAATAGACATCGACACAGCCATCGCCAACTCATCCCACACTTGTAATGATGCAGAAACCATCCTTGCCTCCACCCTATCTACTGTAAAGATCAACAACAAAGGCTATGGAGAATATAGTCTATCAGATGCATTTGCTATCGGAGCAATCCCACTTGATCCACATACCCATGGACGGCTGACATATCACAAAGTTAAGGAGATTCCACCTCCTCGATATAAATAGTTTGGCCCAACCACCTTTGTGAAATTAAAAACCCCTCTTCATGAAGAGCTCACTCCAGATATCAACAATTGGTTACATAAGGATGCACCTCCAAAAAATCAAGAACGCCTTGACCACTTCAGCCAGAAGTATCCCCAAGAACATAAGCTCAGCACTAAAAAATGGAACTATCAAGGAGGTGGACTATGACCAGAAGAAAGGGGCATGCAATGTCCCATCAAAGCACATAAGTGGGAAACAAAGTCAGGTCTTGGCTTTGGCATACCCACAACTGGGGGCACCAACGAGAATGATCATGCTTTTTCGAACATCCACCATGACCTTTTCAAAATCAAAGACATTCCTGAGGAAGTTGAAAAGAGAGCCTACGACGATATCCCAGACCAAATCTTCCTAGGAGACTCTGTTCTCCGAGAACTATCCATCCATCTCATTGACCTACCACTTGCTCATCCACAACTCATAGATTGGGACCAACCAAGCGTCATACACATTGATGGGTTTGCATCAGAGGAAGCACTTCTAAGATTCATGGGAGCTGAAACACCTCACAAGTAGAAAAAGCTAGCTTCTGCCTATATCTATAAGCTAGATCCCAAGGGGTATTTTGGAGAAAATCCCCAACCTAGTTTCGATACACCCAAAACTGGAACTAAGGTGAATCCGAGACTAGCTAAGGCAGTGAAGAAAGCCCCTCAGCAAGAAAATCCAGAGCCACAAGCAAAACATGAGGATTTAGTATTACCTCCTCAAGATAATCGACCAGAGGTGTCATCTATTCTAATAGAGGATACTAGAGAAGTCAACATTGGTTCTTCAGAGATCCCTAGACTTGTTTACATTGCTGCATCCCTATCACAAGACCAAGCTGACCTCCTCTTTGAGGTGTTATGAGAGAACATTGGCTGATTTACATGGTCATATCAAGACATGCCAGGACTTGATCCAAAGCTTATAGTTCATCATCATGTAGTCAATCCAAAGATCAAGCCCGTCAGACAAAAGCTTAGAAAAATGCACCCCAAGGTGGCATTACTGGTCAAAGCTGAGCTAGAAAGAATGTTAGCTACTAAGGTTATCCAACCTATCGACTACTCAGAGTGGATCTCCAACATGGTTCCTGTCACTAAGCCTTCTGGTGACATCAGAATCTGCACTGATTTCAGAGATCTTAACAAAGCTTGTCCAAAGGATGACTTTCCCTTGCCCAACATAGATATGATTGTAGATCTTATAGCTGGACATGAAATTTTGTCCCTTATGGATGGATTTTTTGGGTATAATCAGATCAAGATTGCAGAAGAGGATTAGCATTAGATAGCAGTCACTACCCCTTGGGGAACCTTTTGCTACACCATGATGCCTTTTGGCCTAAAGAATGCTGGGGCTACCTATCAAAGAGCTATGACAACAATTTTCCATGATCTTATCCATAGCATTTTGGAAGATTATGTGGACGATATGCTAGTCAAATCTCACACCTTCATGGATCATCTCGCTGACCTGGAGAAAGTCTTTGATAGGTTAGCCCAATATCATCTCATGCTAAATCCCAAGAAATGTGTCTTTGGGGTCACATCTGGCAAGCTTCTAGGCTTCATAGCTTCTAAATGATGTATAGAGATCGACCCCAAGAAGGTCAAGGCTATCTTAGACATGCCTCCTCCCCAGACACTGCGACAGCTTCGCTCTCTTTAGGGAAAGCTTCAATCTGTCCAGTGCTTCATCTCTCAACTTGCAGATAAGTGTACACCATTTTCACATTTACTAAAGAAGGATAAGAACTTCAAGTGAGATCCTTTATGTCAGCGTAGCTTCGACCAGCTCAAGCAGTATCTCACCAATCCCGCTATCTTGGTTCCACCAGTCCCTGGTCATCCCTTGATTTTGTACATATCTGCAGCACCTACTGCTCTAGGGGCACTTCTAGCATAGCTTGATGATTATAGCAGTGAAAGAACCATCTACTATATCAGTAGAACCCTAGTTGGTTATGAACTCAATTACACTCCTATGGAAAAAGCTTGTTTGGTAGTTGTTTTCTCAACTCAAAAGCTTTGCCACTACATGCTAAGTCATACCATCCAACTAGTATCCAAAATTGATCCTCTCAAGTATATGCTCTCTAGAACAACACTCACAGGACAACTAGCAAAATGGGTTATGCTACTAAGTGAGTTTGACATCCAGTATGTGGATAGAAAGGCAATCAAAGGGCAAGCTATAGCAGATCACCTAGTTGATGCACCTCTAGTAGATGCATATCCTTTGCTCACTGAATTTCCAGATGAGCATATCTGCCTAATTAAAGAACAGCCCCCATGGAAGCTTTATTTTGATGGCTCATACACATCTCATGGATTAGGGGTAGGAATATTGTTGGTTACACCTCAGGGAGATTACATTCCAAAAGCCTTCAAGCTACAATTCCCTAGCACCAACAATATAGCAGAATATGAAGCTCTTGTACCAAGATTAAAGATAGCTACAGAATGGAACATCACTGAGTTACAAATCTTTGGCAATTCCCAGCTCATTATCAAGCAAGTCCTAAATGAATATCAAACCAAAGATGAAAAGCTATTACTCTACAAAGAGCTAGTTGATCAGCTAACCCAACATTTTACAAAGCTTCAGTTTACACAAGTACCTCGAATGTAGAACAAGGCAGCAGACGCCATGGCCACTATTGGCTCGCTCTTGGAAGTTCCCCAAGAAGCTACACAGTATGAGTTTTTAGTCAAGCTGCTCCTCACACTTGCCTATGCGAATGAGGATTGAAACCGTGTTTGTATCTTGGTTGGTCCCCAATCCCCTTGGTACCATGAAATTCATGCTTACCTTAACGATGGTATCATATCCCCTCACCTCACACATACCCAATGCCAGAACCTCATCCAAAAATCATCCCGCTATGTTATCATAGCCAATACCCTATATCGTTGGGGTTACCATGATACTCTCTCTCAATGTTTAGATGAAAATGAGGCCGCAATGGCATTAAAAGAAGTACACTCTAGTCTTTACGGTGCCCACACGAGTGGTATTTTCCTAGCATGACAAATCCTTAGAGCAGGCTACTATTGGCCTACCATTGAAGAAGACTCTTATGACTTTGTCAGAAAGTGTCTCCCATGTTAGCAGCACGCAAATCTTGTGCATGCTCCAGCACAGGATCTACAGCCTATTACGCCACCTTGGCCTTTCGCTTGTTGGGGCCTTGATCTAGTTGGAACTATCACACCCCTCTCATTCGATGGACATAAATGGATAATAACAGCTACAGACTATTTCACTAAGTGGGTGGAAGTAGTCCCCCTAGTCTCAGCTATAGGAGTTCAAGTCTCCAAGTTCATCTTGTACCACATTGTTTGCCACTTCGGCATCCCATCCACCATCTTCACTAACCACGGAGGTAACTTTGAAAATCTCAATATGGAAGAATTATGCACTTCCCTCCACATCCAACACTGCTTTTCCAGCCCATATTTCCCACAAGGTAACGTCCAGGCAGAGGCAACTAACAAAACCCTCCTCAAAATCCTAAAGAAAGTTGTCAATAATTTTGGCCACGATTGGCACCTACAAATAAATCGAGCTCTATGGGCCTATCGAACTTCCTTCTGTACATCCATAGGAACAACTCCATACTCCCTGGTCTATGGTGCCAAAGCGATATTACCTATAGAAGTTGAACTTCCCTCACTACGCATATCTTTGCGAGGGCAAATATCAGATGAAGAATACAGAGTAGCTCGGCTCACCCAGCTAGATCTCTTAGACGAGAAGAGACAACAAGCCTATGACCATCTCACAGTCTACCAAAGTCATCTCAAAAGGAATTTCAACAAGAAGGTGCTCCCATGACACTTTCAGCCAGGTGACATGGTCCTCAAAGAAAACATGAAAGTCCAAGCAGATCAAGAAAGGAAAGGCAAGTTTGAACCTACATGGCTCGGTCCTTATGTTGTCACTGCATCCTTTGGCTCTGCAGCCTATCAGTTATCTACACTAGAAGGAGAACTCTTGAATGATCTGACTAACATCATTCATCTCAAGAAGTTCTATGCTTGAAGATCCTTGGTATACCCAGCCTTTGAAAAATACAAAAAAATAGTAAAGAGAAATAAGCGTCCAATGGTGAAAACTTGGCAATTCAAGCGCCTTGGATAGGTACCTTGGTGAAAACTTGGTAATTCAGGCACCTTGTGTACTAAAGACTAATCCATTATCTCTCACTATCCTATCCTTCATCCATTCAATTACCATCCCATAAAACACCTACTTGTTGCCTTGGTGTTCCAACCAAATATCCAAAATCTAATGGATCTTGTAAATACCTCTTGTACAGCTTGTAAAATCTTGTACCTTAGCTTGTAAATCTTGTACCAAAGCTTGTATTATACCTTGTAAATCTTGTACCATAGCTTGTATATCCGAAATCTTGTCCAAAGTTTGTACCATATTCCAGCCTGTAAATAATCTTGTATCCTATCACATGCACACAAAGAACCCCATTTTCACTTAAGCTTTTCGCAAACCATCTACCTATCCACCTATCAACTATTATAGACATCCCATCCTTCACAAACATTTCAATCTCACAAAAATCAAAACATGAACAAACTTGTACATTTGTAACATATCTTGGTCCATCAGCTTGTACATCCTCTTTAGCTTAGTACCATTGTATCTATCCAGCATTCGTGTCAATTCATCCTTGATCAGCATCTTGCACACATCGCACAACCCTTGTTTAACTATTCCAATGCATCCTTTAGCTAGATTTCCTATCACCAAAGTGTTATCTTTCTTAGTTCAGCTTGCCAAATGCATCACTCATCCAAATCCACCAGCTTAGGTGCTCTCCAATAGGTCCTTGCAGGATATAACTTTCCTCATGTTTGATCTTGGTTCATTAGTACCTCGTCCTACCCATCTCATTGGCAAACGGTTCTCTTTTGAATTTTCACTTTCTTTTGATTTGGGGATCTTCCCTTTTGGGTCTTGAAAATATCTTTTCCAAGCAATCTCCTTGTTCCCTCCTTAAGGTTGCCACGATCTTCCATATCATGGTATGCTGCGAATGGGGCAATCAGAGCATAAGGTATTGATCATGTCTTTCGCTTGTTTTCTTTTTCTACTTGTGGGTTACCTAGTGTTGTTTCCACACTGCTTCCTCTGGGATTCATGTGTGATACTGGGGCAATCTTTGTGTGTTTGTTTTGAGTCAGTTTGTCAGTCCTCTGGATGGTTGGTGAAAAGGCCTTGATGTTCTTGGTAACCTTGGCAATTAACCAATAGTCCTATAGCAAATCTAGTGCTCAACTACATGGTGGTACTTCTCTTTGAAGTATCCCCCCGCTCAAAAAGCTTCAATGGATTCCCTTCATCTCCATTATCCCCCATCCATCTCTAGCATCTGTCGCTCCTACCCCAGCTTATGCATCAGTATCTCTTTGAAACACTCCTCACGCTTAGCTTTAGGGATCCACAATCCTAGTCTTAGGGATCCACCAATCAAATCAATCCACCAAGCCTCATCTTTCGAGATCCACAATCCTAGTCCTAGGGATCTCCGAAACCCATCTTCCACCAATCTGACTCTTTTGAAATCCTATTGCATCAGCTTTATCATTCCATCATCCATCTCCTTACCATGGATTCCTTTTATAGTGCTCTGCTCCTCCATCTCCCCCCCCCCCCCCCTAATCCTAGAAAGTCTTAAGCTTGTGCATCTGATTTCCCTTTATCATTCTCTTGTAGTGAGAGTTTGAGCTAATTTAGCCCCTCCTCTTTGCCAATCTGTGTCTCTACTCATCTCAATTTCTTGTACTTTTCAAGAAGCTGTCGAGGCTCATTTCTCTCTTCACTGCCTTCTTGAGGGGGCATCATCTAAGTCTAGTCTCTCCTCTTCTTATCCAAGACTGGGGCAACCTTGTTGCTAAAACATCTTCCTCGTGTCGTCTTCATTCAAACTTCTTTGAACTTGGTTAAGATTTAGAGGGGATTAACATCTTCACATGTATCTAAGATCAACCCATGATTAAGGTGGCAATGGTGAAAAATTCCTCATTCGCACTCTCATAGACGTAGACGATAGGTTAAGAGTTAACAGTACGAGGCAACGATTAATGGAAAATAGTTAAGGTTTGGGGTAGTCACATTATTGCATGAAGTTAATGTTGACCTAAGGTTTAGAATACAAGGTTTCAAAATTCCTTGTTCATAGTGTCATAAGGGTTAAGATGAGGTTACAAACTTAGGTCATGCTGGTGTGATGACAATTAGATTGAATGCTTGTCACAAATTCACAATCATTACCAGAAGTAAGAAGTCCACAATTGCAAAGTTGTGAAGAGCATTAAATAGTCAAGGATGTAGTCTTTGTATCATCACAAGTATCAGAGATGGAAGTCATCCAACAATTATTGTGACATTGCATGGCATTAAGGGGTTTCATGTTTGGCAGTTCTGATGAAGTGAAGAAAGGCAAGGATGATTGGGTGGAAACTTCACATGGTTAAAATGTTATTAGGCCCTAAATATTAGAAGGGTGAAAAATGGTTAATTCGATGATATCACAAGGTTGGAGTAGTTAGAAGGTTAAAATAATTTCAAGCTATAAAATTGCATTATAACATGAAATGAATGAGGTCACAATTTTTCAAATTCAAGTAGTTAACAAAGGAAATATGTCACAAAGCCATGAATGGTTGTAAGAACATGTGAATGATAAAAAATCAATGCTAGAAAGGTGGGGAGATGTTTCAAGGGCATAGGGCCATGTGGCAGAAAGAATGGTTGAAATGAGTTGACTTGTTGACATGGTTAATCTGGCACAACATAAATGAAATTCATGCAAATGTTTGAAAGATTAAGGAGAAAGATGATTATTTGTCTACAACCATTTCTTGATGTCATCAATACCACTACACTCCATGCCTCTTAAATGCATATCATGATCTATCCAACCTTGTTTAGATCTCTTGTAGATGAGTGCACTAATTTTCTTGCTCATTTTGTTATGTCCAAAAGAAATTTCTTTTCATGATCAAATTTTCTTCTAATTCTTAATTATTTCTTTGACATGTATTCCAATCTCGTGATTGATAGAGTAAGACTCAAGGTTATCTCTACATCCTATAAAGGCAAGTTTTTTGGTTTTTCAAAGGATCTCTCTTTTTCTAGTCTTTCACAAATATTCTTTGTAAATTCTCTTGCCTCTTATTAAATAGAAATTACTTCCATTACATCCATTATCAGTTAGTTATATTTGTGTCATCTGGTTATACCTCATCTTTCTAAATACATTCTAGAAATTCCAATACCATATGATTGCATTCGTTTTGGTTAACTGATCTACCAAGTGAATCTATTTTATTCCTTGTATGGTTATGTTATATTTTTTACTTCTCTATGGTAATAACATTAAATGAATATAGATAGTGGTATGTGTTGTGAGGTTGATTGGATTATAGTGTAGTATATTAGGAGGAAGTAGTTCAAAATACTATTTGGTGTACCACCTCCTCTAGATTAGAATAGGTAGTTTGATTTTCATGTATCTCCTTTTGCCTTTTCCTCTCAAGAATTAGTTAGGTGCACCGTAATAGTAAGGAAGCTGACCTTCTCCAAAGGCTCAATCTATGATTGAAACGTCCCACACTTTTTTGGTTGTTTCCATGTTACACGAGATTTCCTTTAGGTCAAAACTTTAGGAAAGGGTGCAAATTTTTTTGTCAACAGTACCTAAAGAAGTTGAGAAAGTAAGTCAACCTAAGAAATGTGATGAACCTAAACAATTAGAAGAAGTTGAACCACCTAAAGAAGTAAGACATGAATTCAGAGGTAGATGTTTTATATGTAATGAATATGGTCATATTAAGAGAGATTACATAGGTAAGTCGTTCAAACCTATTACTAATTTCTATTGTTATAATTGTCATGGTTTTGGACATAAAGTAGTAGATTATAGGAAACCTAAGTTTGATGGTAACGATGGAAATAGTAGAATGTTTAGGGATATTAACCCCATAGGTAATGAAAGAAAGAGATGCTCAAGAAGATCTAATGATAGATAAGGAGATAATGGAAAAAGAAGAAATATTGTCTCTGTAGACACCTAAATTTGATTACACCGTTTTAGTAATCCTATTTAGTTATCTCTAAAGGAATCATTAATTAAATTCTTATTTAATTAATCCTTTGTCATCCCCTAGCTGATTAATTTAATTGATCATCTATAGTCCTAATTGATAAATCAAATAAACTATTATTTATCAATTAAATCCTATTCTTCTATCTAATTTCAAAAATCCCCATTTATTAAATAAATCTATTTGATAAATAAAATCCTCAAATCTAAAAACCCCTAACCTATCCCTAATCCTCCATTTAGCCTAATCCACCCCATCCACCCATGCTAACCAAGCTTAGCCACTAACTCACCCACCCTCATTAATTAAATCCACTTGCACATCTCTAACATCCCTAATCTAATCCTAAACCCAAGCCTAATCCACCCCTTAATGTTGTCACATTCCTTAAACAAGTTTAAGACTTTCCTAAACCAAATCAAAGTCTCCCCTCAAAAATCCCAACCACCAAGTCATGAGTGCTCTTACAAACCATTAAAGACTCTTACAAGCCCACTCATGACTCTTACATCCATCTTCCACACTCTTCCCTCTTCCACACTCATTCCTCTTACATCTCTCTTACATACTCAACCTCACTCATCATGCCTTTAACCAGCCCTTTACCCTACCCTCTCACACTCATCCTCCTTGTGACAAGTGTCACCTTCCCATTGGTGCTAAACAAGCACAATCCATGTGCTCCCCTTTGAGTGCATCTTAGCCCTCCTTAACCATCTCCCCATCCTTGCATCTAAGCCCTCCATCCCTCTACCCCTTGGCCTATAAATTGAATCCCATCCCAAGCCATTTCAACAACAATCCTTGAGCTAAACTTACCATGCTATTTTGAGAACCAAAGTCATCAATCTTAACCTTATAATGCCAAATTGAGAGCTCACAAGGATACCAATTTGCCATTACCCATCACCACCATTGAAGCAATTGGGCAAGCAATTGAGCATACATCCACATCAAAGGACACATCTACAAAATCAAGGAAGCATGGAGTGTTTTCTCTTTTGAGGTTTGTATTTCTTGTTTGCTTTCTTTGTCTAAGCATATATGTGAATTTAGTTTTAGTTTGTGAATGTTTCTCTTATTGCTAATGTTCCTTGCACACTAAGATCTAGTTCTACAGTCTCTTATAAGTGTAAAGACTTTGGACACATTGCAAGGAATTGTAGAGCACCAACCAATAAAAATTAACCCAATTAGAGAAGGAGTACACTTATATGTTAGTTATGTAATAAATTTGGATACATATCAAAGTTTGTAGAATAGATATGAGAAACATCAATAGGAATCCAAACTTCAAAAGAAACAATAATAGAAATGATAGAAGGAATGATAGTAGTAATAACACTTAGATTGAGGCACTTAAATAACATGTTGATGAATTCAAGGAAGTATTTGTGAAGGAAAATGATCCGTCAAGTTCACATGTGGTTTTAGAAGAAATATATTTTGAAGCACCTAATGAGAGACTAAAATCAGCTATTGTGTGTGATTCATCTTATTTGAATTAAGCACTTGTCTATCAAATACAACGTATCAAAAAGATGGAACAAAAGTTAGAGATCAAGTTAGAAGTTGCATAGTTTGGAAAAGGAACAATAGATTGTCAAGAAGATTAGGCTAAGAGTTAAAATAATTTAGAAATCATATGAGGTCACAAGAGTGAAAAAAAGGTTTATTAGTTAACAATGAGAAACTTTTATGAAATGGGTAGTTGCACAATCAATGCAAAGTTCAAATTTGAAAAGATCTAAAGGATGTGAATAAGATTTTGAGTACCATTCAATTGTGTGAAGAATTAAGAAGCAATTAAGAGTGATTTAACAATTAAGTAAAGGTGAATAGAAGGAATTTTCAAGTGTGAAGATCAAAAATCCCTAGTTACATGATTACCAAGTATTTTATAGAGTTTTTTGAAGTATTTTTGAATAAATTCAAGATGGAAAATCCCACTATATGTGATTTTAATGAAAGGCCAAGATACAATTTGAAGAAGAACCCATTTGTATCTCTAATGGATGATCCTTTACGATCATTTTCACAAGTTTCAAAAAATGTATTGCATGTTGAAGATATTAGGTTGTATATACACTATAAGTTTGAGAGTATTGGTGACAATGGCATTCACAAGGACCTAGAAATTGTCTATAATGGAGACATATCCCTAAAGAAAGAGTTTTCACATTGGAAAGATTTGAATTATGAACTATATGTTCCACATGGGCTTTGAGAATCAAAAATTGAACAAAACCATTTTGAGCATAATACATGAAGGTATGTTATAAGTAGGATACATCCCTATGATGATTAACAATAACATAATTCACAAGGTCACTAGTCTACGAAATGAAGGCTGCAACCTAGTTAATGAGAAGAGTGTAAAGAAATTGGTGGAGAAAAATCTAAAAAACCAAATCTGATGGAAGAAATATGAGACTTATAGTTGAGAAATATTTAAGGGTAATCAACAAGTTTATTGGATACAAGATGAATCATATATCAAGATTGAATTTTGTGCATGCTAGATTTATCTATAACAACTAATACAGAAATAATGATTATGTGTGAAATAGTTAAGCAGTAAAAGTTGGATAACATTAAGATATTGAAGAAAACAAAGAATGTGGTGTTCAAGTTTGAAGTTTTGTTAACACATGTATTCTTCTTTGTAACCAAAAAATTCCTTGGCACACTAGATAGGGAATGGGACAAGAGTTAGTGTACAATGAACTTGGTGATACATTACTATAGGATGCAATCAGAGGAAAAGGTGATTGGTGATATATCTAAGATGATGAAGAATTTCCAATTTTAGATGAAGAAAAGATTTAGGATCCATCCATCACTGCTAGATAAATACAAAAATGATATATGTTTCATGTTTGAAAGAGATTTCAATTACATGGAGGTAGTAGAACCAAGAGTTAAGTTCATAGACCCTTTGGGTTATGAAATGAGTGAAGACATAATTTAAGGGTATGAAAAAATTATAAATGAATCTAAAAAGGATATGGATTGTCCTAGATGGGGTACTTTTGATGAGAAAATGAAAGAAGTTTATAAAGAACTATACATCAACGATATCAAAAGGAAAGCTAATAAAAGTATTAATGAAATCTTGAAGGAATTTAGCATAATTAGAGAGGAATTCAATGAAGTCAAGGGTATAGCCTTGGAGATGAAATAAAGTGGGAAATTTTGAGGTATTGGCAGCCACACCAACTGCCATAACAAGACCCTTAGAGGGATTGGCATTAGTAGTATTTGCTTTGCAGATACCATTATTTGCATATGCCATAGTAGCACAAGTTCAACACACTGTTGTACATCAACTCAAGAAGACTAATGAAGTGGAGGTACAAATAGTAAATGATAAATGAACTACTCCTCCAACCAAAAGAAAATTGGAGATACTCATTAAGGTAAAACAAGAGGTTGAGTCAACTAAGAGAAGGACCAAGAAATTGTCAAGTGGACTAGGGAAGAGAACAAAGACCTTGCAAATGATTGAATTAGAATCAATTGAAGAAGAAGAAGAGTAAAAAGAAGGCAAATGAATTGAACAAGTAGTTGGTGAAGTAAGGACATTTGCTAGAAAGAAGTCCTAGAGACCAAAGGTAGAAAATTTAAATATGCAAATCATTGATAAAGAAAATTTTATTCAATTGAACAAGTATTGTAGCATGTATAATAGTGTGGACAAACTACAATTAGAGAATGTTGTAGTCTATATAATAACATATTAAGAAAATATTTGAAGATATTCATAAAAGGATACTAGAGGATCTATATAATAGCATTGTAAATAGGAAAAGAAGAGTTATTAATGAGGATAAAAGTATTATAGAAAATATGATCAAGATGTTTTGCAAAGTCAATATTGATGAAGACATGTAGGACATAATGAAGGGTATTGAGCCCTTACTAAGAAATAAAATAAGAGATATTCTTTTGATGGGACATAATTATGAAAAGGTAAACAAGGAGGTATAAGAAGCCATTGTTAAATACATGAATTTTGTTGCCAAAGTAAGTGTAAATTTAGGGCAAGCAATCCATGTATCTGTTGAGCAGAGTACAACATCAGCCTCAATAGTGGAAGTCAAGGAGACTCAAGTGAAAGATATATCTTTATAGATCTCTATTGGGATTGACACTGTGTAAGTTGTTGCAACAAAGGTGACTATAAACATTGTAGAAGATCTTTTTAAGGATCTTTGGCAAAACATTGTTGGAAATATTATTGATCACTCTAGCTTAGATGAGGAAGAGGAGAAGAGAAAGAATGAAGAAGAAGAGAAAAGTAGAAAAGAAGATGAGAATAAAGAAGAAAAGAGGAAGGAAAAGAAAAGACCAAAAGATGTAAAGAAAAAAAAAGAAGAACAATTAAAAGAAAAAGAACGAAGAGAAGGAAAAGGAGGAAGAAGAATAGAACAAGAAGAAATTAGAAAAAAGTAAAGGAAAGGAAAGATGATGCAGACCAAAGAAGAGGAAGGAAGAAGAAGGAAAGAAAAAGAAGGAAGAAGAAGAAAAGAAAAAGTAGGAAGAGGAAGAGAAGAAAAAGAAAGAGGAAGAAGAAAAGAAGAAAGATGTTAGCATGAATTTTGATGATACTACATTGGGGGAGTATGTTAAGTGTTAGAGAGTATTGACATGTTGCATTCATGACTGTGTTTGTCATTGATGTCAACATTAGCATTATTTATATAAATACTGGGAGAAAAATAGTCAAATATTTTACTAGTATGTACAATGGTTTGATCTTCTTGTGATGCATGGTTAAGGACATGTTCCAGACTATGTCCTAATGACATGGTTAAGTGCATAGTGTCTAAGTTGATGGTATATGGAAGTTGTACCTAAGTTACTAAGAGTAGTATAGAAACCAAGTATTGGAGAACAACGTTATGATGTTTGATTACCATCTTACATATGAGATGCACTGAAGAAGTGCATAGTCATGCTATGATAGAGGATTGTTGTATGGTGATTTCAAAAAGTGCACAAGCCCTAGTAGCACACATGTGAAGTTTTGTATAGACTATGAGCTGATAATGCTAGTATAATTGTAATTAATTAATTATTATAATTAATTGGGAAAGCCTCAAGGCCAACTCAAGGAATTATTATGAGGATATGTTATAAAGGAAAGTTTCTTTCCTTTTTTGTAAAGTATCAAGTATCCTTGTTGTATCAAGTAGAAGTACAAAGTGTGAAAATTAGAAGAGTGCTTACTGAATTGGATACGAATTGTGTGATCTAGTTACAAGATTTGAAGGAGTGGAAGTTTGGTAAATAGGATAGAGATAGAGGAAGGAAGTACAATTCATTTCTATTATTCTGGATGTAATAATATGGAGATCATTTGGACAGTGGGTTCATTGGTCTTAACCTTGAAGCTATTTGGGCAGTGGGTCTAGCTATCTTCCACAACTCCTAACAGGGTTAGAATCTTCTAACAAGGATTCAATATCTCCTAACAGGGACTCATATCTACTAAATGTTGTAAGAAACTCTTCAAAGGGTCCATCCTCTAACAAGGAATATTTATATTAGTATATCTTCTTTTAGGTACCATCCCCATCAAGGGTTTCCCTAGTTATCATATTTGGCAATAGTGTGTATGAGTATCTTGTTTTGTTGTAGTATTAGTTTATATTATGCATATGGTTGAGTCTATTTAAGGTTGATAATTGTCAAAATAGTTGGATTATTGATTCATCCCCCCCTCTTAGTTATATTAGTGGACAACATATTCTAACAATTGGTATTAGAGCCTCATGTCTTTGAAGGATAAGCTTAACAACTTTGGGAGATCGATGGAGAATATTTAGATAAAGTGATGGGGACACAACCCAAGAACAAAATGGACATAACAGAAAGGGAAAATTATATTAACTGAGAAAATAAGCTAGTACAATAGTACAGAGAAAGTAAACTTCAAAACATGCCCTAAGGGCTTACAATAGCATAAATCTGGAGATAATTTTTCCTTACAATACCTCCTCTCAAACTCCACTTCGAACTGCCTTTTACAATGCCAGAAATCTCCTTAAATAGACCCCAGAGGGTTAAGGACTAGGAGTACATTCTAGAAAGTGATAGTAGGCATCCACCGACAAAATAGAAGGTTCCAGAAGCTGTGTTAGAAGTCGATGCAAATCTAGAAGAATCCAGAAACGGTAACTGAACTTTTGGGAGGCATAACTTTTGAACCGTAGCTTCGATTGACGAACCGTTTACATTTTTGGAAAGCTCTTGAAGCACTCTATAGCCTTACGGACCAGGTTTTCTTGTCCACCATTTTTTGACCCTTTTTGAGGTCATTTAATGCCCCAAACCTGACTTTGAAGCATTCTTAAGAGGTCTCCAAAACCCAAAAAACTGCAATAACTTTCAAACCGTGGGGCCTTTTGACCTGATTCTTTTTCTGGAATGCTCTAAATCACAATTACATTCATCTGGCCAATTCACACCTTCTAGGTCACCAAAATGATGGCCAAATTGCATGCTCCTATTCTTTTGGGATTTTTTAGCACATTGATAGTTGAATTGTGAGAGTTGGAACCTTTATTTGAGTAGCCTTGTTAGGCAAACTAGCTCCTGGAATCAGATCTATCTGATGACTGATTTTCCTTACTAGTGGCAATCCATCTGGAACATTATCAGAGATAATATCTCCAAACTCCCCTAGTAAATCTGAAACTTCAAATGGTATTTCACTACTACCTTCTTTATCTTTCCTAGGAATCAAAGCATAGCACATATGCTAATGTTTCATGCCATCTAAAAACTTCCTTTCATCAACAAGACAAATCCTAGCACTGCTACATACCTTTTCACCTTCCTTTTTCATGGGCTTCAATTTGTGGCAAACTCCATCCTTTGTCAGAGAGTATGTGTTTCCATGTCCATCATGTACTGCATGTCTATCAAACTGCCATGGTCTACCCAACAATAGATGGCAAACATCCATTGCAATAATATCACAGAGAACTTCATCATGGTAACTCCCAATTTTGAATTTCACTAAACATTGTTCACTTACCAAGACCTTATGATCATCTTTTACCCAAGAAATCCAATAGGGCTGGGGATGTTTCTCCCTCTTGAGCTTTAGCTTAGAGACCATCTCTTCTGATACCAAGTTATCAGTGCTACCACCATCAAATATCACGTCACAACATTTATCCTCACACTTGCATCTGGTACAGAACAAACTCCTCCGTTGTCTTGGTTCAATCTCACCACTTAGTAGGACTCTTTCATTTACCAAGGTCTCTCCTCTTTTTGCATCCTCTGAATGTGATGATTGTGCATCCTCATCCACATGAGCAACCCTAGCTTGGCCCTCAGCTCTCCTATCTGTCCTTCCTTGTTGTTGAGGGCATTCAAAGGCACGATGACCTTCTTCATTCCAATGGAAATATGTACCACAAAAGCCTCCTCTTCCTTGTCCACGTCCTCTACCTCTTCCTCTATGATTTCCAAAGTCTTGATCATGGGAGCGGTTCAAACCCTCATTCCTCTAGTTCCTGCTAGTACCCACATCTTCATTTTTCTTTTGGGTTTCATTGTGGCCTCCAGATGATCTACCGCTTCCCCTTCCTCCTTGACCGTGCCCTTTTGTCTTCCTTCAAACCTTTTATTCAGCTTCTCTTCAACTCATAGGGCAAACTGGTATGCCTCTTCAATGCTAGTCATTCTTACCAGGCTTAATTCCTCCTGGATGCTAGGTTGCAACCCACTGATATAACGAGCAACCTTCTCCTTATTTGTTTCTGCATGCCCCGCTCTAATCAAGAGTCAGTAAAACTCCTCTATATATTCTTGGACTGATCTTCCTACTTGCTTTAACCCATGCATCTTCTTAAATAGATCAAGCTCGTAGTCCACAAGAATGAACTGCTTCTTTAATTTGTCCACCATGCGATCCCATCTTGTGATCTTCTCCTTTCCTCTTCTGTTTCTTTCCAATTGAACCTGTTGCCACCAGATTTTGGCATGGCCTTTTAGTTTGGCCTTTGCAAACTTAACCCTATCTGGGTCCCTGATATCCTCATACTCAAAGTATTCTTCCAGTTCATTGATCCAATTGATCAACTCATTTGGTTTCAGATTTCCTAAAAATACACCCACTTCAATTGTAGGTCTTTTCCCAAACTTAGTAATGGCCCTAAAAATCCTTTCCTCTACAAGATTCAAAACTTCCCCGTCAAGTTCCCCTTCTGGTACCATTTCTTCTTCTTCATTGTCATCCTTACTGTCGTCACCTGCGGCAAAATTTGCTCCTCTACGGAGCTCCTCTTGCAATGCCTGTACCTGCCTTTGGAGGGCTCTAACCTCCTCAAGATTAATAGCTCTATCCCTTCCACCATGCTCTCTTCATGGAGGCATCTTCTTAACTCAAACCCACAACCACACAGTCTTGGTGCAAACTGCCTTAGAGTCGGCGTTCTGTCTACACACTCAAGAAAACTAGGCTCTGATACCACTTGATGGGGACACAAGCCAAGAACAAAATGGATATAACAGAAAGAGAAAATTATATTAACTGAGAAAATAAGGTAGTACAACAGTACAGAGAAAGTAAACTTCAAAACATGCCCTAAGGGCTTACAATAGCATAAATCTGGAGATAATTTCTCCTTACAATACCTCCTCTCAAACTCCACTCTGAACTGCCTTTTACAATGCCAGAAATCTCCTTAAATAGACTTCGGAGGGTTAAGGACTAGGAGTACATTCTAGAAAGTGCTAATAGGCATCCACTGACAAAATAGAAGGTTCCAAAAGCTGCGTTAGAAGTCGGTGCAAATCTAGAAGAATCCAGAAACGGTAACTGAACTTTCGGGCGGCATAACTTTTGAACCGTAGCTCCGATTGACGAACCGTTTACATTTTTAGAAAGCTCTCGAAGCTCTCTATAGCCTTATGGAAAAGCTTTGCTTGTCTCCCATTTTTCAACCCTTTTCAAGGTCATTTAATGCCCCAAACCTGACTTTGAAGCATTCTTAGGAGGTCTCCAAAACTCAAAAAACTGCAATAACTTTCAAACCGTGGGGCCTTTTGACCTGATTCTTTTTCTAGAATGCTCTAAATCACAATTACATTCATCTGGCCAATTTACACCTTCTAGGTCACCAAAATGATGGCCAAATTGCATGCTCCTATTTTTTTGAGATTTTTTAGCACACTGATAGTTGAACTGTGAGAGTTGGAACCTTTATTTGACCCAAATGGGTATCCAAAAATGTAAAGACATGAAACAAAAACTAAGTCTAAGTACATTTTTTTTTTGGGTGACACAGGATTGCCCTTATACCTCTGGATGCTCCTGCATCAGACACCTAGGGCAGATTGAAAAGTGACCCTGTCACTTTATAAATGGTAGAGGAAATCCCAAATGGGAATCCTCAGCTGCTGAAATCCAAGTTGAGTCCTCAATCGGTCGTCCTTTCCGTTTGACCAAAAAATCTTCATACTACCTATTTCTGGTACTCCTACCCACATGATGATCTAGAATGTCTTCTATCTCCTCCTTATTAGAAGCAGGAATTAGACATGGCTCTAACGCCAGCTCCTCATCTACACCATCATCATGATACTCTGTTAAATTTGCAATGTTGAAAATGGGAGAAATGTGAATACCATCTGGTAGCTCGACTTCATATGCATTTCCTGAGTCATGTTTCTTCAAAATTTTGCAGGGGCCAAATTTTTTCATTTTCAGCTTGTTGTAAGTACTGGCTAGAAATCTTACTTTTCGTAAGTGCACCATGACTAGATCCCCTACTTGGAATTCCTTATGTCTTCTCCTTTGATCAGCCCTAGCTTTATACTCTTGATTCATCTTGGTAATGTGTGCCTGAACCTCCTCATGTAGATGCTTGATATGTTTAGCAAATTCCTCAGCTTCAGCACTTGTCCTCTCCCCTTGTTCTATCTTCCTCAATTCTGGTGTAGTCCTTGGGCTATTCCCATATACAATTTGAAATGGTGATTTTCCAGTACGCCTATTTATAGAGTTATTGTAAGAAAAATCTGCTTGTGGTAGAATCAAATCCCATCCCTTGGGCTTATCCCCAACTAAGCATCTCAGCAAATTTCCCAGACTCTTGTTTACCACTTCTGTTTGGCCGTCAGTTTGTGGGTGATGCGTGGAACTGAATTTCAAGTCTGTTTTCAACTTTTTCGACAATGTCCTCTAGAAATACCCCACAAATTTAGTATCTCTATTAGAAACTATACTCCTTGGAAGACCATGTAGTCTTACCACCTCTTTGAAAAACAAGTTTGCAATATGGACAACATCATGAGTTTTGTGGCATGGAATGAAATGTGCCATTTTGGAGAACCTATCAACCACCACGAATACTGAGTCATTACCCCTTTGTGTCCTTGGCAATCCAAGAAAAAAATCCATACTTATGTCCTCCCATGGCCTTGATGGAATAGGCAATGGCTAATATAGGCCAGTATTGTGACTAAACCCCTTGGCAACTTGACAAACCTGGCAACTTTGTACAAAATTCTTCACATGCTGTGTAATTTGAGGCCAAAAATAATGTTCTCTAAGAATGGCAATGGTCTTATCTCGACCAAAATGTCCTGCCATTCCTCCACTATGTTTCTCCTTAATCAGATTTTCCCTCATGGAACTTCTTGGAATGCACAATTGACTACCTTTGAACAACATGCCATCCTGAATCAAATAGTCTAACCACTTGGTTCTATCCACAACAACGGGCTCTTTACAAGCTTTCCATGCTTCAGCAAAATCAGGATCCTCAGGGTACAAATTCTTGAGTTCATCAAACCCAACTACTTCAACCTGCATTACTGTAAGCAATGACTGTCTCCTACTTAGTGCATCTACAACCCTGTTAGATTTTCCACTTCTATGCTTCAACACAAATGTATAACTCTGCAAGAATTCTACCCACTTCATATGACTCTAATTCAATTTACCTTTGCTATTTAGGTACTGTAATGCCTGATGATCAGTATACAAAACAAATTCCTTTGGCAATAAATAATGCCTCCATTTCTTTAAGGCCTGAACTATCGCATAGAACTCTTGATCATAAACAGAATACTTCTTCTTTGCATCATTCAATTTTTCACTAAAATATGCAATAGGCTTACCTTCTTGGCTTAATACAACCCCAATAATGCTATCACTAGCATCACAATCTACTTGGAAAACCTTTCTAAAATTTGGAAGTGCCAAGACAGGCTGTTCTGTTACCTTTTTCTTTAGCAATTCAAAACTTCTCGCAGCTGCTGCAGTCCATTTGAACTCTTTTCTATCCCCTCTTATTGTATCAGTTAGGGGTGCACATATGCCACTAAAATTCTTAATAAACTTCCCATAAAAACTAACCAGACCATGAAATGATCTTACCTTAGTAGCAGACCTTGGAGTAGGCCATTCCAAGATGGCTTTTACCTTCTTCGGATCCATTTTGAGACCTTCAGGTGATATAACAAACCCCAAATAGACTAACTCCCTTTTTGCAAAGTTACAATTCTTCAGATTAATTAACAATTTCTCTTCCCTTAGCCTTTCAAGGAAACTACGAATATGCAATAAATGTTCTTCCAAAGTCTTGCTGAAAATTAAAATATCATCCAAATAGACAATAACAAATTTTCCCAAGAACTTCTTAAGTACCTCATTCATGAGCTACATGAAGGTGCTTGGGGCGTTCATCAATCCAAACGGCATGACTAACCACTCATAAAGATCCTCCTTGGTCTTGAAGGCTGTTTTCCACTCATCTCCTTCTCGAATCCGTATCTAGTGATAACCACTCTTCAGATCTATCTTTGTGAAGTACTGAGCTCCACTTGAGTAGTCCATAATATCATCCATCCTTAGCAAAGGAAATAGGTACTTGATGGTGATCCTATTTATAGCTCGAGAATCTATACACATCCTCCACTCTCCATCCTTCTTTGGTGCGAGTACTGCAGGTATTGCACATGGACTCAGGCTCTCTTGAATCAAGCCCTTCCTCAACAACTCCTGAACCTATCTATTTAGCTCCTCTGTATCAGTAGGCATCATCCTGTGAGTAGCCTTGTTAGGCAAACTAGCTCCTGGAATCTGATCTATCTGATGACTGATTTGCCTTACTAGTGGCAATCCATCTGGAACATTATTAGAGATAATATCTCCAAACCCCCCTAGTAAATCTGAAACTTCAAATAATATTTCACTACTACCTTCTTTATCTTTCCTAAGAATCAAAGCATAGCACATATGCTGATGTTTCATGCCATCTAAAAACTTCCTTTCATCAACAAGACAAATCCTAGCACTGCTACATACCTTTTCACCTTCCTTTTTCATGGGCTTCAATTTGTGGTGAACTCCATCCTTTGTCAGAGAGTATGTGTTTCCATGTCCATCATGTACTGCATGTCTATCAAACTGCCATGGTCTACCCAACAATAGATGGCAAACATCCATCGAAATAATATCACAGAGAACTTCGTTAACTCCCAATTTTGAATTTCACTAAACATTGTTCACTTACCAGGACCTTATGATCATCTTTTACCCAAGAAATCCAATAAGGCTGGGGATGTTTCTCCCTCTTGAGCTTTAGCTTAGAGACCATCTCTTCTGATACCAAGTTATCAGTGCTACCACCATCAATGATCACGTCACAACATTTATCCTCACACTTGCATCTGGTACGAAACAAACTCCTCCGTTGTCCTGGTTCAATCTCACCACTTAGTAGGACTCTTTTATTTACCAAGGTCTCTCCTCTTTCTGCATCCTCTGAATGTGATGATTGTGCATCCTCATCCACATGAGCAACCCTAGCTTGGCCCTCAGCTCTCCTATCTGTCCTTCGTTGTCATTGAGGGCATTCAAAGGCACAATGACCTTCTTCATTGCAATGGAAATAGGTACCACAAAAGCCTCCTCTTCCTTGTCCACATCCTCTAACTCTTCCTCTCTGATTTCCAAAGTCTTGATCATGGGAGCGGTTCAAACCCTCATTCCTCTAGTTCCTGCTAGTACCCACATCTTCATTTTTCTTTTGGGTTTCATTGCGGCCTCCAGATGATCTACCACTTCCCCTTCCTCCTTGACCGTGACCTCTTTGTCTTCCTTCAAACCTTTTATTCAGCTTCTCTTCAACTCGTAGGGCAAACTGGTATGCCTCTTCAACGTTGGTCATTCTTACCAGACTTAATTCCTCCTGGATGCTAGGTCACAACCCACTGATATAATGAGCAACCTTCTCCTTATTTGTTTCTACATGCCCCGCTCTAATCAAGAGTCAGTAAAACTCCTCTGTATATTCTTGGACTGATCTTCCTACTTGCTTTAACCCATGCATCTTCTTAAACAGATCAAGCTCGTAGTCCACAAGAATGAACTGCTTCTTCAATTTGTCCACCATGCGATCCCATCTTGTGATCTTCTCCTTTCCTCTTCTGTTTCTTTCCAATTGAACCTCTTGCCACCAAATTTTGGCATGGCCTTTCAGTTTGGCCTTTGCAAACTTAATCCTATCTGGGTCCCTGATATCCTCATACTCAAAGTATTCTTCCAGTTCATTCATCCAATCGATCAATTCATCTGGTTTCAGATTTCTTGAAAATACACCCACTTCAATTGTAGGTGTTTTCCCAAACTTAGTAATGGCCCTAAAAAGCCTTTCCTCTATAGGATTCAGAACTTCCCCATCAAGTTCCCATTTTGGTACCATTTCTTCTTCTTCATTGTCATCATCACTGTCGTCACCTACAACAACATTTACTCCTCTACAGAGCTCCTCTTGCAATGCCGGTACCTGCCTTTGGAGGGCTCTAACCTCCTCAAGATTAATAGCTCTAGCCCTTCCACCATGCTCTCTTCGTGGAGGCATCTTCTTAACTCAAACCCACAACCACACAGTCCTGGTTCAAACTGCCTCACAGTCGGCGTTCTGTCTACACACTTAGGAAAACTAGGCTCTGATACCACTTGATGGAGACACAAGCCAAGAAAAAAATGGACATAACAGAAAGGGAAAATTATATTAACTGAGAAAATAAGGTAGTACAATAGTACAGAGAAAGTAAACTTCAAAACATGCCCTAAGGGCTTACAATAGCATAAATCTGGAGATAATTTCTCTTTACAATACCTCCTCTCAAACTCCACTCCAAACTGCCTTTTACAATGCCAGAAATCTCCTTAAATAGACCCCGGAGGGTTAAGGACTAGGAGTACATTCTAGAAAGTGCTAGTAGGCATCCACTGACAAAATAGAAGGTTCCAAAATCTACATTAGAAGTCGGTGGAAATCTAGAAGAATCCAGAAATGATAATCGAACTTTTGGGAGGCATAACTTTTGAACCGTAGCTCCAATTGATGAACTGTTTACATTTTTAGAAAACTCTTGAAGCGCTCTATAGCCTTATTGACAAGATTTTCTTGTCTCCCATTTTTTGACCCTTTTCGAGGTCATTTAATGCCCCAAAGCTGACTTTGAAGCATTCTTAGGAGGTCTCCAAAACTCAAAAAATTGCAATAACTTTCAAACCGTGGGGCCTTTTGACCTGATTCTTTTTCTGGAATGCTCTAAATCACAATTACATTCACCTGGTCAATTTACACCTTCTAGGTCACCAAAATTATGGCCAAATTGCATGCTCCTATTTTTTTGAGATTTTCTAGCACACTAATAGTTGAACTGTGAGAGTTGGAACATTTATTTGACCCAAATGGGTATCCAAAAATGTAAAAACATGAAACAAAAACTAAGTCTAAGTACATTTTTTTTTTGGGTGACATAGGATTGCCCTTATACCTCTGGATGCTCCTGCATCATAAAGGATAGTCCTAGGTTTGATGGGACCAACTTTGATAGTTGGAAGGAGAAGATGAAGACTCGTCTATTATGAATGGGTCTAGGTTACTAGATCTTGATAAAGAGTGAGAAGATGATTGTGGATGAAGAACAAACTGAATAATGTATTAAAGTAGAGAGAGATGTTAGAATATATAGTCCACTGATATTATTGAGAGGGGGGTGTGAATGAGTTATCCAACTATTATTACAATTATTCTCGTAAAAAAACTTAACCATGTGAGTAATATAAACTAAAACTACAACAAGATACTCATATACAATTAACACTAGATATGTTAACTAGGGAAATCTTTGATCAAAGGGAAAACCCTAGTGGAGATGGTACCCACAAGATGATGTACTAATATAAATATTTCTTGTTAGAGGATAGACCCTGTTAGGAGTCTATTACAACTTTAGTACATATGAGTCCTTTTTAGGAGACTTTGAATTTGTGTTAGGAGATTCCCACCCTATTAGGAGTTGTGCCAACTCTGTTTGGAGTTGTGGAAGACAAATGGACCCACTACCTAAATAGCTTCAAGGTTAAGATCAATGAACTCACTATCCAAATGATCTTTGTATTATTCCTTACAAAATAATAGAACTAGAATTTACTTCTTCCTCTATCTCTATAGTCTCAACTAGACTTCTACTCCTTTAGATCTTGTAACCAAATCTCATACTACACATCCAATGATCCCTTGGATCACTTACACACATTCAACAAGCATTCTGGTCCTTCTTTCTTTGTGCAACAGTACATCAGATTCCACTTGGTCCTCTAATCCATTTTCCTTACAAATAAGGAGAAAAACTCACCTTTATACTAGTTGGCCTTAAGGCTTTCCATATTAATTAAAATAACATAATTTAACTAATTCATAATTATAATTGCAGTGTTGGCTTATAGTCTATAAAAATCTTCACACATATGAAACCACATCTTGTGCACACACTAGCACTACCATGTGATTATCCTCTATCACATATGTCTATGCATCATCTTCATTACATCTCAGATGAAAGATAGTGATAGGTCATCTTAACTCTATTTTCTAATGCTCTATTTCTATACTACTTCTAGTAAATCAAGTATAACTTCTGTACACCAATGAATCAAACTTAATCCTTTTGAGTAGATCATCAGGACAACCTCAAAAACATGTCCTCCATTATGCATCATCTAACACTATGCATTGAAAGATTACTAACTGCTATTTTTCTAGTCTTTACATAATTACTACTATGTTGACATCAATGACAAACATAGTCATGAATGCAACATATCAATACTCTTGAATGATTAGGATACTCCCCCAATTTAGTATCATTAAAATTCATTGTATTAATCTCCCCCTTTGGCATTGATGGCAACATAGATGAAAAACATCTAAATTCCAAGAATACCAAACTATACTTTGTTGCTATTGCTGCTATCTTCTTTTCAAATCCTCTTCATCCATCTAAAATCTTTTGGCTATTAAATGTTCATGGTGAACATCTTACAATACTTTTTGAGTGCATATCAATATGCACACAATCATTTCCTTCTGTGCACTATCTTTATGTCCATTCTCATAGTCTTCTGCACACTTACATATCCTTGTGCACACATACATATCCTTCTGCCCACTTACATGAATCTTTCTAAATCTCCCTAAAGAGATAAAATTCCCCCTTTGACAACTCAATAGGTTCTTCTCTTCACATATTCTCTCCATCATTAATTAGGAGATGTTTTTCATGTATATCTTCTCCCCCATTGACATCAATGTCAAAGGTGTCGATATAAATACAAAATACCAATTGCTAAGTACCAATTGTTATAATATACTTCTTCCAACTCTTGTTATCATCTCATGTGTCCAAAGACACTATTTAGTACAAAATAACAAATACCAAAAGTGCTCAGTGACTCAGTACATACCAGATACTCCCCCATACAGGAAGCATTAGCATTCAATCCAGCCTAACCATAGTGCTCTGTACCATTGGACTGAGGCACTCCTTGCATCATCTACTTTGAAGTAGGCAAGGCCATAACCCTTAGCATTCCTCCTATGTATTCAAAAGTATCTTTAGGAAAAGGTTTCATAAAAATATTTGCAATCTAATCTTTAGTACTTGCATGCTCCAACCTTGTCTCTTTCTCTATTGCCTTTTCTCTCAAAACATGATAATTTATTGCCATGTGTTTTGCCTTAGAATGCAATACTCTACTCTTAGACATACTCACTATACTTGTGTTATCATAGTAAATAATAATAGATTCTACAAACTAAATTCCAATATCCTTCATCACTTGCTTTATCCACAAAACTTGATTACAATTATTCACTGCTACAACATACTCTGCCTCAGCTATACTCTAAGAGGTGTAATCCTATTTCTTGCTTAGCCAAAAAAAAAATCTTCCTCCAAGAAATAATGCTCCACCACAAGTTCTCTTTCTATCATCCATACTGCCTACCCAATCTACACCAGTGTATGTGCATAAGGTAAAATCACTTGATCTATTATACCAAATTCTATAAATAGATGTTCCCTTCAAATATCTAAAAATCCTCTTTACTACTTCATAATGCTACTCTTTTGGATCAGCTTGGAATCTTTACACAATCCCAACTACATTTTCTATATCTAGTTTGGTGTGAGTCAAATATTACAATCTTTTACTCATAGATCTATACTTCTTCTACTCAATTGTAAGTGTCTCATCTTTATGAGATAACTTATGACTAGTTATCATGGGTGTACCAAGAGGTTTGCAAATTTACAAACCAAATCTTTTCAATGAGTCATTTAGATACTTACTCTGTGAAATGAATATCCCATCTTTACTCTAAGCAATCTGCAATCCTAGGAAAAACTTCATTTCTCCTATCATGCTCATTTCAAATTTAGTTTTCATCTTGTTAGAAAACTTATCAATTTCTATATCATTTCCTCTAAATAATATGTCATTCACAAATATTAAAATGATAAACAAACCATCACCAATTTTCCTTAAATATAGATTTCCATCTATTATACCTTTTGTAAATCAAAGCTTAGACAAATAACTTTCCAATATTGCATACTAGGTTTTAGGTACTTGCATTAGACCATATCATGCTTTCTTTAGTTTGCATTCAAATTATTTTTCTTGTGTCAAAGGGAATCCATCAAGTTTCTCAATGTAGACTTCTTCTTCAAGTTCTCCATTTAGAAAATCTGACTTGACATCAATTTGATAGACCTTGAAATTCTTGATTGCTGCATAAGCCAAGAACATCCTTACTACTTCCATTCTTGCCACAAGTGCATATGTCTCTTCATAATTGTTTTCACAAAAACTTGCACCCTTCTCCAAAGTTTTTACCTAAGGACAACCTTGTGAAATATGGAAACAACCTCCAAGCTGTGGGACTTGAACTATGAGGCTATGTCTCAGGAGAAGGCTGACTTCCTTTACTATCAAGATGTACCTAACTACTCTTAGAGAGGAAAAGGAGAGAAGGCATGCATAGAAAATTAACCTAATCTATACCAAGGAGGTGATACACCAAAATAGAGTGTTCAAACCAATCTATGTCCATACATGCACACTAAACTATTAAATCCAACAATCACATGTAGATTAGACAACCAGAATGAATAACACAAGGAAGAAGAGAGTTTCACTTATATATTATTCATAGGTCAAAAGAGATACAATCATGCAAGTTTCACATAGTCACAAAACATTAAAGAAAGGCAAATAGATCTTGCATAGTACATCAATGGCTAAAGGATATAAGATAGAATGTCATTAGGTCCAAAGGAAAAGGGAATTTATAGCAAATTATAGATCAATGTGAGAGAAACAAATAAGAGTTGATTCTTTACAAAAATCACAAAATTTGTCTTTATAGCATAACTAAGATATTTCTCCCTAAAAGTTTCTCTACAACTACCACATCCAACCACTATTTATAAATATGGATACTAGAAATTCACTTGTCCACTAAATGAGGCTCTAAGAGTTTAGGAAATTGTGATCATTAACTTCTAACTAAGTTGATGGATCAACTGGTGGTGTTGGAGTGTTTTTTTTTGTATTTAATTAGGCCTAGGAATTGGTGAAAAGTGGTTGAAGGAGATCAAAGAGATTAGATCTGCATCAAAGAGTTGCTTCCTCTATAACTAATACACAAAATTAGCCATGTCATTGGTCAATTATAGTCAACCCCTCAAGGCCTTTCCATGTGGACCAATCATTCCTTATCATCATACCACTCTACCAACCTTACAACTTTCATGTTGACTTGAGCCTCTCCTTGTTCGTAGCTTTGCCAACTTTCTCTTTATTAATGATTCAAATCCTGAAAAAATACAACCAACTTTCTATCACTTCTTTGTAGCTCAACATCACTTTATCTTTTAAACCACTATGACCTTACAAAAATGAGATCCTTACCACACTTGCAAAATCAATACTCTAACTCGAGGTTCACCATTTAACCTTGCGACTAAGAGAAACAAAGGAAATTTCTTGATTGGAACTTTAATTGTAGTTCCCTTTCAACATGTTGTGATAGCATGTTGGCCATAGATTTCAAAGATCAACAGTGTGAAATGTATCTTTAAAACACTAAAGGTTTTTCCCTTATGACACTGTTGCAACTTAAATCATGGTCTATCAAATCAACCTCGTGATTAAACAAAAATAATGCCATTGTGCCTTGGGGACCTTGACCCTAGTTGAGCCAACTAACTCTATGACAATGCGAACATAATGCCATCATGCCTTTGCCACTTGAACTCCACTTAACACTTAATCTACCATTACTGTGTGAACCAAAGGGTGATTGCACAGTCACAACTTGAAAAATTTCAAAGGAATAACATGGAAATAAGGCTAAGAGACTTAGGATAAAAAAATATGGCCAAATATTTAAATGGATCCTTATATAACATTTGATCATTTGAGTATTTGAAAGGGTATGACTGTTGGGCATGTATAACAAGAAAATTCAAATTTGGTGGGAGGAAAAATATGGCTAACAATTTTGGTTACTCAGAGGGGATGCAAGCTTGCTATGCATGGACCAATAGCCTATGCATTCATCGGGCAATAGAGTCATATAAATCACAAAAATATACCCAACAAAACCTCAAAACTACTCTTTGCAACTGCAAAATAGGAACAAAAAACCCTCTACAACAAAACATGTGCTCATGCACTTCCTAGAAAATAGGAAAGAATAGGAAACAAACTAATTAACTATATACATGAAACATTCATTTCTATTAGAAACATTTCTTGAGGTATATCCCATTGACTGGAATAGGCAAGACTTCCCCATCAAACCTACTTAACTGAAAAGCATTATCCTACTTGCAACTAATAATCACATAGGGACCACTCCATAATGCATCAAATTTTGAGTGTCTCCCTTGTTTTTCTCTATCTGCATCCCACTTCAACACAAGATCACCTTCTTTAAAATTTTTGAACTTACCCTTCTTATCAAAGCTCTTCTTCATCTATTGTTAGTGTGCTTCCAAAGTCTACATGAACTAATTTCTTTTTTCCTCTAACTTCACCAACTCTATTATTCTTATAAACATAGCATCATTTTCAATTAGTTCCAATTGATGGACTAATTCTAGGGATAGAAACTCTAATCATATAGGAAGCCTTGTTTCTCTCCCATTCACTAACATGAAAGGAGAGTTTCCAATAGCCGTTTTAGGTGTTATTTCGTCATCCCAAAGGGCAGTTCTTAATTTCTAGTGCCAACACCTTTGATTATCTTCAATAATCCTCTTAATGATTCTGATCAAATTCTTATGGGAGGACTTAGCCAAACCATTAACCTTCAGGGTAGTAATTGTAAGAAGTGCTCAAGTATATGCCATGATCTATTGCCCATGTACAAATTTGAGCTCCTACAAATGATTTTGCATTTTCTAAAATTATGGTGGAAGGAGCGCCAAACTTTGTAACAATCCCATCTAAGAATTCAACAACTAAATTCTTAGTAGCATCTTTTAATACAATTTCTTCTATCCACCTAGTAAATTAATTTGTAGTAGATAGAATCCATTTATGACTAGAACTAGAAGGAGGATTGATGGGACCTATGAAATCTAATCCTCACTAAGCAAAGGGCTGATTTGCTTGGATATGATGAATTGGAAGGGTTGCTAGCCTTTTCTTACCTGAAAAGAAAGTACATTTTCCACATTTTTTTGACATACCAATGGCAATCATGGAACAAATATAACCAATAATATCCTCTCATCATTGTATTCATAGTAGTTGTTCTTGCTGAAAAGTGGCCACCATCAAGACCATGATGAAGCCCCTTAATCATTCTCTCATCCTGATTCATATCAATGCATCTTAGAAAAGCTCCATTAAATTCCTTCCTAAAAAGAACACCATCAATAATGGCATAGCGAATGGACTACAATAAGAACTATATTCTTTTTTCCCTATCCAATCCCTAAGGATATCCATTGCCTAACAAGAAGTTCATCATGTCATGTACCAAATTCCTTGGATTCTCATCTCTTGCTTCCTATTATTCTGTCAATACCATAGCAACTTCCTTATCAAATTCTTGAGATGAGATCATCTTGTTGCATAGTCCTTTCTCTCTTACCAACTTGGTGATCTAAATGTCCATGTCATACTTGATCACTCTAGTGATCTAGCCTGCTCTTTTCTCACTAATATCCTTTCTCAAAAGGAAATCCTTCACACTAGCATGAGGCACCAACAAATGAATCTTGTTGTGGGATAGAAGGTGCTTGAATTCCTTCAAAGCTCTTATGACTACAAGGGCTTGTTTCTCCACATAATTGTACTTTTCTTCATGCTACTTAATCCCTTCATTGAAGAAAGCTATGTGTTGGTCTTCATTCTTGTCATTTGATTGAGTCAAGATAGTAGAAATACTTGACTCACCTCCTAAGGTATAAAGAACTTCTCAAAATTTGGATTAATGGGAGTAGGGGATGAGGCTATGGATCTCCTCACAAGATTAATGAGAGTAGGGGATGAGGCTATGAATCTCCTCACAAAATTAATCCTACCAAGGAAACTTTGCAACCCTTTCTTGTGGTTAGGAAGAGAGAGAGCAAGTATTGCCTTTATTCTTTCTAGATCAATAGTAAGACCATCCTTAGATACAATGTGTCCTAATAATTTTCCTTGATTAGTAGTGTTGGTGTAAATAATTATTTTCTTATTAAAATTACTTAAGTTTACTTAGGTTAATGCATTATTTAATTATTTTGCACTATTTTATTTGTGAGACACTTAGGAGTTTGTGCACTTTTGTGAGTTGTCTTGATGACATCATAGGGGTCCGCACCTCTTTTAAGCACATGTTGTCTATAACACAAAAATCTTCTACACACATATGACACTTTGTCATTCTTATCCATTCATCTAGAATGTTGGGTAAGGTGCTTAGTTGTCTTATCTCCTTGTTGTTTCTAGAGACATTCTAGGTGCTTCCTAAGAGGCCTTTATATACAGACACTCCTAGTGTGTTGAACATCACATTCTAAAGAGAGCAAGGTATTTAGACATACTCTAATTAATTGATCATATCCATTTTTGGTCTACAGTTGTGCTTGTGTGTGAGTTCTTAATTCCTGGGTGAATTTTGCCCTTAGAAAAATTCTTACATGGTATCAGAGCAACTTGGAGACTTTCTCATCACATAGCTATTTCGAGACCATGCTTGCTTCATCACCTCAGCCAAAATCTAGAGTGCTGTAGAAATTGGGAGTGTCTAGAGCTAGATCTAACCTCACCATGGCATCCAGAATGCTGAATCGGTGAAAATCAGCTACAAAGCTACCTACCGTAGGCCAAAGTTGATTGTGAGGCAAATTTTTTTTTGCAAACCGGCACTTGAAGGACCAATTTCCAAAATTGGTATGATCATTTCAGATCTATACATTTAATTCTTAGATCTAGTTTTTTTCATCTGCATTTCTGCTATTTTTTCAGATCTGCATTATTTTCTAGAAATTTTTTGGCCATGGGGCCATAGGAGCGATTTTTTGCAGGTGAAGATTAAAGCTTGTTGGTGAAAATCTGATATTTGCATCACATTCAAAAGGTCCAAAAATTGTCAGATCAGATTTTGTTTCATCCAAATCGGACATTTGAGGCAAAATCTAGAGCCATTTGTTTTTTGGAGGCACGGCGATGATTCAAAAAAAATAACAGTAGCAATGATTTTCAAACAGCGATATCTTCCTCATACGGACTCCTTTTTGCGAGCAATTTTTTTTGTTTTGGGGTAGGATTTCATGATCTACACATTGGTGTAGGTGGTTTGAGATCTTTGTTTCTGAATTTTTCTACAACTCCAAAATCTCAAATTTTGCCACTTAAAATGCTTGGTACGGGCTCATCTGGACTCCAAATCAAGTTCCATTTCTTTTAAAAGTGCATTTTTTTTTGTCTACTTTTCAGATATGCAATAACATTATAGGTTTTGTAGATAGAAATACTACTTTCAAAAATAGGCCCTAAATTGACAAGTAGCTCTCAAGTGTCAACAACATCTTTTTTAGGGGGGGTTCTTTGATATTTTTGGTGGTTTCTTTGATTGGTCCATCATGGAAGAGGTAGATTTGATCTACTTGAACCCAAATAACTATAAGGAATGGAGTCAACTTATGGTTAGATATCTCTCTTAGCACAATGTACTACCATATGTGCCAGATCTTGAGTATACTATTGATCAAGTTGACCTCCTTATTCCTACTCTTTATTGGTATATGGAGTATAAAGTTCTAAAAAAGACATTCAAAATTAAGTCATCTGATCCATATGTTTTATGGATTTATCTTTGGGAGCATTATGGAGATCCAACCATTCCTCCATTCCTAGAAGATCTTCTTCCAGCTGTTGCAGTTGACTCCTCTTCAGATGAGATCACACCTCTAGCTCCTATTGCTCATACTGATCCTATTTCAGCCATAGATGCTTCCGAATAAGTGCAGCAAGATACTTTATGTCTTCCTACTCTACCTTCGTGTGAAGACTTCCTCTTAGACATTACACAGTTGTTCGTGGAGTCTCACATTGAAGATGTGGAAGACATTATTGATGATAGTCATCTTCTTTTTGAGGTAGATATTTCATCCTTTGTCACAGTGATAGATTCATCTACTTCAACACTACAGGGTACTCATGGTTTTCCAGATGATGATTTCTTGCTAGACATTTTAGTTCTATTCTTAGAGTCACACATAGTAGATATGGGAGACTTTTATGATGATTTCTCAGTTCTCTTTATTGAGGAGTCTTCTAAAGTTGTTAAGAAGGCCCACTCTGACCCTCAACTCCATGTTCTACATGATCAATCCTTCTAGATTGGCATGATTGTGGATTCTTATGTACAGGATCTATAGGAGGTCTCTTCATCAGTTAAGAAGACTATTGGTTTCTTGAGATAGGTTCTACCTCCTTCCTTGTTCAATCTGCTCTTCTATTTAGTAGTTTTGGAGGAAGCCATCATTAGTATCGACATAGGGATTTTTGAATAGGTTTTAGAGATACTAGTCATCGTAGAGATTCCTTCTCCATATAGGGGACATATCTCATAGGTACCCTTGCTCTTGTTTCTTCCAAAGGGGAGGAACATCATAAAAAAGTCATGGATCAACTTCTACATAGGAGCATTCTTCACTGATTGACACACTACTTTTAAGGGGGGGGGGGGGGGGGGAACTACCTCATCTCCTTCTTCTCTTTTTTGGGGGGGACTTTTTCCTGATAAGAGGTTTTGTCCTTCTCCATTCTTTCTTGTATATACATGGATGTATGTCATAATGGGGGGGTCTTGATTACTCCATCCATCCATGCATCCATATTTATCTCTCTTTTGGGGGAGGGTTTTTCCCATGAGGTTTTCCCTCTTTTCCTATTTTATGAGAGATTTGCATTTTGATTATGTACATGGGTACCTAACATGGCCTAGTAGTCGGGACCCATTCTGCATCTTCATCCTAGTTTGGTAAACTTAAGGGCAGTCCCCTAAGTTGCACTTAAGGGGGGGTGTTGGTGTAAATACATATTTACTTATTACACTTACTTAAGTCTACTTATGTTAATGCATTATTTAATTATTTTGCATTATTTTATTTGTGAGACACTTAGGAGTTTGTGCACTCTTGTGAGTTTTTTTTATGACATCATAGGGGTCCGCACCTCTTTTAAGAACATGTTGTCTACAACACAGGAATCTTCTACACACATATGGCACTTTTCCATTCTTATCCATTCATCTAGAATGTTGAATAAGGTGCTTAGTTGTCTTATCTCCTGGTTGTTTCTAGAGACATTCTAGGTGCTTCCTAAGAGGCCTTTATATACAGGCACTCGTAGCGTGTTGAACATCACATTCTGAACAGAGCAATGTATTCGAACATACTCTGATTAATTGATCATATCCATTTTTGGTCTATAGTTGTGCTTGTGTTTGAGTTCTTAGTTCCTGGGTGAATTTTTCCCTTAGAAAAATTCTTACAAGTAGAAAAGACACACTTTATTGGATAAAATGATATCCAAACTCTCTACATCTTATGAATACTTGTCTAAGATGGCCAAAATGATCTGCTACATTTTTTGAATAGACTATGATGTAATCAAGTTAGACCAACACAAACCTTTCAATCATGTTGTTGAAAGCTATCTCCATTTCTTTTTTAAATGTGGCACTTGTATTTGTTATTCCAAAAGGAATTTTACTATAGGCATAGGTACCCCACTTGGTAGTGAAAGTAGTCTTATATCTATAAAAATCTTTGACTAACACTTGGTTGTAACCAAAGAATCCATTGAGGAATGAAAATCTCTTTGAACCACTAACCTTAGACAATATTTGTTCCATGGAAGGGATAGGGTGATGATGTTTAAGAGAGGCTTGGTTAAGATCCCTAAAGTCTACACATAATCTAATTTCTCCACTCTTCTTCCTAATAGGGACATGGTTTCCTATCCATGATGAATACTTAATAGGTAAGCTGATAGTGGCATCAATCAATTTGGATAGCTCTTTTCTCATGAATGGCTCAATCTTGAGATTCACTGGCCTCTACTTTTTCCTAATAGGTTTGACATTATCAACTAAATATATGGTATGATAAAAAAAACTTGGGTCAAAGCCCTTAAATCATCATATGTCCAAGAAAATATATCATTAAATTCTTGACATAGATGAGAAAAACTTTATTGCTTAGTTTCAAAACATACCTTGCACATGTTTTGAGTTTTTCCATCAGCAACTACAACTAGTATATGATCATCTTTGCTTGTAGCAAGGTTCATGCCTCTATCTCTTTCTTGGTCATCAGGAATTAAGATACTCTCTAAGGTAATGAGACCCTTAGGCAACTTGTTAGAATAGAGATTGATGATATGATCCCCATACCAATCATGCGGTCTTGACTAATTTCTTTTTGAAAATTCTGCTTCATTCTATAAAAGGCTTATAATTTATGCATCAGATTTGAAGACTTTCCAATTGACATTATTATCAGGGATAGCAGGCCTAACCACCACTCTAATCTTTTATTTCTTCTCATCCTCAAGGCTCTTTGGCACATCATAAGATGCATCAACTAGTACAAGTTTGTCAACATGTCTATTTTCTTTTCTAAGGATGCTTTGATTATTAAATCTATTGAAACTTTCAAGAAAATCCCATACTTTATGTTTATAAGACTTGAGCAAACCATTTTTTGTACCATTCTAATTTCTCACCTGATTGACAATTAATTTGCTATCTCCATATACATCTAGGACTTGAATTCCTCTTTTCTGAGCAAGTAGGAGACCTTGAATTAATGCCTCATACTCTGTTATGTTATTGGTACAACTAAATTGAAGCCTAAAGGAGAAATAATACCTTTCTAATGCAGGAGAATCTAACATCACACTAACCCGTGATCTATTCTTATTTCGTGACCCATCAAAATACATACTCTATATCCCACTTGTATCATCTTTGGTCTTCATAAAGTTGGGAACTAGTGTTTAGAACTATTGAACAACAAAATGTTCAATACCAAAGTGATCATACTCAAATAACCTAAGGATTAGCCACTTCCTATTAACAATTACATGTGCAAAGCACTTGGAAGTAGGATGGTTTTACTCTTTAGGCTCTATAGGACCAAGGTGAGTGCACCTAAGGGATGATTCAAAAGAAAACTATTGTATGAAAATTATCCTAGTTTCATTTTGATTCTCATCTTCTATCTTTAGACACATACACAGTGCATCCCATTCTTTAATATTTTTAGATTTATATACATCCCTCATAAGCATATCTAGTCATAATTCTCCTAGGGTTTACAAATATTTTTGGAAATAGCAGCTATCTAAGAGTCAAAAACTAGATATAAACAAGTGGTGATCAGCAGTTATAACTTTGAACAAAATGGAATGAAAATGATCTTGATTTTATAATTGATTTGAGGTGTCGTGGAAAAATTTACCCTTACTCACTTTTGACTTATGTGACTAGTGCCTTATCCATTAGGCAAAAGATTAACTATTGGCAAGAGGTCTAATTCAAATAACTTTTAAATGAATCTATCAATTGTAGTCACCCATTTCCATTCTTATGAAATATCCATCTCATAAACTTATAAACTCTACTGATCTACTGAAGCATTTACATAATTCCTTGAATTAAAAGAAACAACAGAACCAATATACAACCCATCCAGACTACATTCAATCAATTAAAACCTATTCAAATGAAATCAAAGTAAACAAACTCATAAAATGGAGATAGAAATTGGTGACACAAATGAGTTTTCTTTTAATGAACTCATTGATACTCTTTTCAAAGTTGAAACTAAAATGAATAAATTCACAACAAAAGGAAAAGCAATCACAGATGCTAGGTGGAAAAAGTTTGTTCGTGAGTTGACAACAACCAAAGTATGTGAGTGGCCAAAAAAGAGAGAAGTTATTGTATGGTAGGAAATCATAGAGATAAAAGCTTTACCAACATGGGGTAGTTGAGGAAGAGGAAAAAATTGAAGATTTGATGTTCTAGCTATCATCTGTAACTGTTTCTACCTTTTTCTATTTGTGGTAAGGATTCTAAGTATTTTGAGAAGTTTTTTTTTTCCCTTGTTGTAAAAGGACACTTTTCAGTCACATTTTTCCCTTTGCTTGTTGCAACTCATGCTTATATAAATGAGTTTTCAAGGTATTATGATGAGTCTGAATGGCTTGTATAATTTTGTTTTGTTTCAAAGGAAAGTATAGTCGGTCCAGTTATATGTAGTTACTTGGATGAGTTGTGTATCAAATCTATTATTGCTTTTGACTCAAGGAGTTAAGTAAGTGCTTCAATGTTTTGATAGGGTTTCTGGGTTTATGGAGGGGATGTTTCATAAGAATGGAGTTTGGGGATTTCAGTTGACAAACTTAATCGTAAGGAAATCAAGTTAGGTTATCTTGCTGGTAATGACTCTATGTTTTAATGGATAAGGCACTGATCACTAAATCAAATGAATTTTGATATAATGGCTATGAAAGAAAATTTGAAAATAGTGTTGACACTTTAATTCCAAATCAGAATACGAACACCCCTACTATAATGAATAATCAGATTGAAATTTCCAATCAGAATGTGTGTGTAGAGAAGAATGAGTCTATTACAAATGAAGACACATATGTTCATAATGTTATAGTAGTAAGATGTATTTTAGACTTTGATAGCAATGAGCAATGTGATGATATTATAAATCAAGGATTAGCTACAGTAGTGAGTTCTTGTAATGCTGATTATGTACATGATGATGTTGCTAATGTTTATAGACATGAAGTTTTTGCACCTAGATCTTAGTCTTGTGGAAGTGACAAGGCTAAAAGTTATGTCTCTAGTCATGAATTTGATGTTGCTGATCCAAAATGCCATGGAGAGATAACACAAGATGAAGAATGTGAGTCACATTTATCTCAGTCACAGTTAGAAGAATGGAGTGTATATGTTTGTAATGTTTCAGTAGTGGATGATAAGGTCGATTCACTTGATCAGTTAGATATGCAAGAAATGATTTCTCTTGTTCATAGATTGCATCATGTTGAGAATGTTACAAAGTCTGAAGTTGAAAGATATTCATCTCAATATGAGAATGAAGAAGCTAAAAGTCATGATTCAAGTGATGATAATAAAGTTACTGATCTGATATATAATCAAGAGGCATCATATGAAGAAGATGATGAGAGTGGTTACTTGAATCAAAGCAAGGAAAATGATACTACATGTTCATTTTCCTATAAGCTGGATGCAATGGGAGAAGAAGAAGGCAATGATGGTAATGAACATTCATACAAAGGTGAAGGTATGAATTCTTTTTCTAAATCTAGAAAAGAAAGTGAATCTTAGTTTCTACATTATACAAATCAATTAGTCATTGAAGAATTTGACAGTGATTTGTCCTCAAGGTATGAAGATAAAGAAATGGTGAATTCAATTGATACTAATGAATTTGAATATGAAGATTTCAAGGAAGGATAGTCAAGTGTTCCTACATTAGATAGTAAATTTTCACTATGTAGTGAGGGGTTTAGGAATGAATCATGGTATATTTGTAATGGTTATCCTAAACAAAATAATGAAGAGAATGTAATTATGGACACTATATGTTTGGCAGAAGAAATAGAAAGTTAGTCTTCATATGGTTCTGATTTTTCTTCATATGCTAAAAGTCTCCATAAAGATGAAATGGATAGTGAGTTTAAAGTGTATGCTAATGCTTTATATGATGAAGGTTATGATGATGATCAACCCATCTTTTGTCTAAATGTTCAAAGAGGATCCTTGTGTGGAGTTATCAATCCATTATTTGAAAAGGACATGGAAGTTTCAGATTTAGTTGAGTTAGATGCAAATAGTGATACACTGTCATACTACTATAACAAATTAGAATATTGTTCCTCCATTTTTTATATTGAATTTTCTAATGATGTTGCATTTTGTGAGCTTCAAGATGAGGTATTTGATGGAGTTGTATTTGAAGAGAAGTCGAAACTTTATAGCAAGTTTTATGATGATACATATAAGATAAAAACTAATTAGCATTTCAATTGTGAGGATACATTGGGAGGTTATGGAGTGATTTCAGATTTTGATGATAATGTTATGTATGAATATAAATCTGATTACTCATCTAAAATCTAGCTGGCAACATTTGAGGAGATGCAAAGTCAAGGTATGAGTGATATACATAAATCATTTGATGAAGTTGAATATAAGGCCTTTGTATTCTTGATTGATGATGTTCATGAGTTAGTTTTTAAAGATCAATTTCACTTTGATGTTGGTATTCATGAGCATGCTAATGTTCTTTTTCATAGTGAGCAAGAGATTGAAGTTATGCCAAGTTTTTACATGCACTATGAAAGTAATGGTGATGATTTTGTTTTGCCAATCAAAGAAATTGAAGATGTATGTCTAATTGGTGAAAATGATAGGAGAAGTGTTTTCATTTTACCTTATGAAAGTCTAGATGAAAAATAGATTTATGATAGAGGTAAAAGTCTTGTTAAAATTCAGTGGCCCAGGGCCATCATTTGTACATAGTAGGAGTAGTTGTTTTCTACTTTCAATAAAGTTGTGAAAGAGAAGTTTTTGGGAATGTTCTGCTTCTTCCAGAGATCTGAATCCTTGCCATGCTTGCAAGGTATATGCATCCCCAAATAAAGCCACTATTGGGACTCAAAATTGAAACGCCAATTTTTAGTACCATTGAAAAATTAAGCCCTATAAGTGCTCTTTAATGCATGTGTACTTGACCATTCTTTTGAGGCACATGAGGTGTTTAATGTTTCTAACACATTTTATTTAGCCTACCCATGTGTTCTATAATGACAAACTAACATTCCAAACCATTTTCCAAAGTTTCAGTTTGAGTTGTCTTCAAGTTCTGTATTTTTGCCCTAGTGTCAAATAGCGATAGGAAGCCCAATTTTCCTTTGAATATCTTTAACCCAGAAATGTTTTATGATGCACCACCTTGAGGATGTTTAATATTCATAGGAAAAACCTATGTTTTAGATTTTGAGTCCGTTTGACTAGGCTTTGAATCTCTCAAAGTTGTTCATTTAATGTTTTCATGCATTTGCAAATTGTGCAAAATTCTAGAAGGCCCTGTTTGACCTATCATAACTTTTGACCAGCTGACCAAAATAATAAAATTCCTTTTGCATTATATTCTAGGGGTCAAAGAATTTTTTTTTTCCTAATTTGAGCTTATGATGAAGCCATTTGATCAGTTTTCAAACATGATTCTATTTGCAATTTACAAAGTTTCACTGGTGTCATGAAATGCAGATTGATTAGTACCCCTGTTCATGATGTTATATCTTGAAATTTGTGATAGATGAGATTGAATGGATTGTACCATTATGTTGTACTATGAAAATACTCCAAGTGTGCCAATTTTCAAATCTTGATGAATCCATCTACACACTTTTCCAGGTCAATTCCATTTGCAAAAATCACCTTTTTGTCAATGTTTGCAATCTGCAAATTCTGAGTAGCCCACTTTGACTGCTTTCCATTTACATCTTGTTATTCAGCATGAGCCTAAATCATAGATTCATATTTTCCTCATGACAGTGAACCAATGTCCCAATTTTTGTGCCCAAAAGTGTGTGTTGGCCTAGTTTTTGAAGCCAAATCTGAATGCAATTAAGTGTTTTCTGACATATTTATGTGTAGATGGTTCTAGGAAGTAACCTTCAACAATCAATATCTTTTCACTAAGGATTTGTCATAAGACAAGGTTTGACAAGGTAAAATTATGCAAAACAAGGAATCCGTTGATTTGATTTTAGAGCCCTATCAGGTGGTTTTATCAGTTTTTAAGGCTAGTGAAAGGACCTTCTAGCACTAGAATGACAATTGGCACTAAAGGGCAAAAATGAGTTTTTAACGATAATTCAATGCTTGGTTTTGATTTGAGTTAGTTTAAAGATCTCAGTGGATCAATTCTAAGAATTTAATTGTTTGGAAACCATTTTTTTTTTAGTCGGACCCACTTTGAGGCCTAACTAAGTTCATTAGATTTCCAAGACTATGTTTGAGATTGATATGTTGCAAGTTCTATTTGCCGCTTCTTTAGATGCATAGAGAAAGATCTTTTATTTCTCTATTTGGGGTTGGGGTTTTTTCAATAGCACCTGTATACAATCAATCTAATCCAGATCAACTACCCATTTCGTTTCAATCTGGATGCTATTAATCTGCCTCTATTTCAAATCTCAATTATCCAATCAGATAAAATCCAAGTTACTCATTGGCTGGTCAGGGGAACTCAACATAAATGCATTTAATGGGTGCCTAATTGGAATATTGAGATGGAAAAGATCCCTCTCTTCAGCACGGTTGATTCTAATCATGTTTTACGAAGGAATAAATTCATAAACTAGATTTGGCTTAAGCCCTTTTATCTTTATTTCACTTGGTATCAATTTTCTCGCAGATAGGTTGATTACATTCTAGGGTTCTGTCCCCATGATGCCTAATTGCAAACTGGAATCTTTAGGCAAACCCTATGAATGACCATATATACCATGGGTTATTTTGTAAATTGATTAGGTGTCATGTAACTGCTATTATATTGAGGCCTTAATTTCTATCGTAGATGACAATGTGAGGGAGCGTTACGAAGAAATCTTTGAATTTGAGTTGGAGTTTGAGATTGAATAAATTATTATAGCAGGATTTTTGGTTGGGTAGAATATTATTTAACAAAGGGAAGAAGAGGAAAGAATGGATTGTGGCAAAGTTGTACAAGCATACTATGAAGTTGTCAAAACCTTGGATAACACCTATACTTTAAGGACATTGTCATATACAAAGCCCTCTAAATGAGTCTGACTTTGAATGTGAGAATAAAACATTATGCCATACAACAGATAGGAACAAAGAGAAGGACTGAAATAGTGAACATATGGAATGCTCTATTTCAATTAATGTTTCTAAAAGGCATGAAAACAAAGAGCAAGAATGCAACATTGAACTAGATTGCAACACTAGTGATATGCTATTAAGGCTATGGAAAACTCCTAGGAAACAATCAGTGAGTGAGAATGCTATAGGAAAATTAGCTAGCAAAGATTCTATAGAGAGGGGCCAGCAATGGAAGCCATAGCAGAGATAGAGGTAACTCAAGCTAAAACACAAGAAACAAGTTGACTGCAAGCAAAAATGAAGGAAGAATTTTCCACATAGGGAGACAGCGTACAGATATGTGAAGTGTACTCTAGGAGAAATATCCCACATTGGCCAAGTGGGAAGGGTCTTCATTTTTTTAATATCCAAGCAGTTGAATGCATTGTGTCTTAAAAGACACCTAGCCCTTTGATTGGTACACCAAACCTATGGAGGGGCCCCTTTCGACTAGTTAGCATGCGCAGTCAAATGGATTTTGACCTTCCATGTGGTAGGTCACCATGTGGTTAGGAGGCATTTTTAAAAGGGCCCCAACATTATGCTTAGGCTGTAAGAGTGTAAAGTAAAATAAACAGGGTTATGATGCTCCAAAAATTGAAGTCTAGCATATAATCGTAAACCAATTTTTGATGTCTCATGATGCTATGGGGTTCACATAAGCATAAGAGTGGAAGGAAAGTTTTGGAAGCTTTACACTACTATGGGAAGCTAAGGTATTGATATTTAAAGGATTAAAAGGATTAATATATTAAGCTGTGTGGTCAAAGATGGAAAGTATGTGCCCTCTAGTGCTACGGGAGATGGAGATGGAGGAATTAAAGGAATTAATTAATATTTCAAATGGTGATGGAAAATAGAGGATTAACACATGGCATTGATAGGTTGGAGTAAGAGAAAATGAAAATAAAAATCAAAAGTCAAAATTCAAGGATATATCAATGCATAAGTTCAAATAGATGAAAGATTTAAATGAATTTAAATATATTATATAGTTTAGACTATATAAATTTTTAAATTTTCATTTTTAAAGCTTTGTTCATGGCTTGGGAGCTAGATTTTGAAATTGGTCTCAAGGGCACATTTTTTTTTGAAATATGTAGTGCAACATACCATTGGAACTGAGAGGAGATAAATTTTCCAGATTTGGGGTCAAATTTTGAGTAGGTCTTCATCAGTATGCTTTGCAAGAAAATTTGTGTTTTGTGGGGCATTCTTAGTAAAACGGGCAAAATTCATTATGTGGCATTAAAATTAGTTAGGAGGCAAACATTGAAGTTTGTTGAAGCCTAAAGTGATTATGAAAAAGTTTTCTTTCCTTTGGAGTTTATTTTTAACTGATTTTTGTTGTTGCCTTGAGTTCAAATTAGGTATCAAAATTAGTTATGGTTTCAATCAAATATATAAGATATTTTGTTCTGTTGAGAGCCAAAATGATGGGGATTTGATATGTAGTTATAGAGAGAGAGGGTAGAGAGAGTTTTTTTGGCTTCTTGGGAAAGAATTTTAAGGGGACACTTGTTAGATGTAGAACAGATCTAGGAATTCACATCCTACTATATCTTTCTCTTTCTTTCTCCATTGTAGGGGTTCCAATTTCAGAGAAGTTTCTCACTACTATAATACCAATTTGGTAGTTTTCTAGAGTGATACCAGTAGGGTTCTAGTTTTCACTATAAAACCAAGGTTTTTTGATGGTTTTGCTTCATATCTATTGAGTTGAGCTCTAGCAGTGAAGGCCATACATCCACTCTTGTGCATATTTCTTTTCATTTCATGTGTTGTTATTCTAAGATAATGGAGATTGATGTTAGATGATGTGAAGTATCTTGAGTTTCATTTAGTGTTACCAGTTTATGTATTCAATCTTTCCATGGATGAATATAATAGGGGATTTACAATGAATTATATGGGTTTTCTTATTCTATCTCCTAATTCTTCATATGCTATTAACTTTGAGATTGAGTGAATAAGGTTCATTTGATTTAAAACATCTTGGATGAGTTGTGTATCAGATTTGTTGTTGCTTTTGACTCAAGGAGTTAAGTAGGTGTTTCAATGTTCTTATAGGGTTTCTGGGTTTATGGAGGGGATGTTTCATAAGAATGGATTTTGGGGATTTCAGTTGACAAACTTAATTGTAAGGCAATCAAGTTAGGTCATCTTGCTGGTAATGACTCTATGTTTCAATGGATAAGGCACTAATCACTAAATCGAATGCAAGCTAAGATGAAGGGTATTTGTTCAAATCTTTTTAATCAAATAAATTTAGTATTCCATGTTTTGTGGTGGGTTGAAAGGAATTAACCCTCACTTAGCTTATGAGTTCATAGGTTATAATTTGTAGCTATTTTGTTCCTATGTTATTGCATAAGTATCAAAAGATAAAAGGGTTTCATCTACTTTTATTAGGTTCAAATTTATGTTTAATTGCACTGGTACCATATATTAGAACCTCAAGGTTAACCCACCTAGGTCTTGCAGAGCTTGAAGTGAAGAAGGAGTTATGCCTTATAGTTGGCCCAAGACTGTAGTCGAGTGTATCCGTCATAGTTATTTTCTAGCCTTAGATGCATTGGTCTGGTTTCTTGGTTATTTTTAAAACTGTTAAATCAGGAGCCAATAGGAACAATAGTATCCTTTTTGAATATGGAATAAGTATGAAGGCCTATCCCTAGAGTTTCTACTATAGGACCAAACTGATATGTGTTAGCCTAGTCATCCAAAAGAAAATCAAGAACTTCTACCAATGAAGTAGTAGGCTCCGTAATTACGTATTTATCTTCTATTTCATGGATAGTACAATTCATATTTATGGGACTAGGAGTGTAGGGCTCAATATGATGGAGGGCTAAAGGCTCTCATTTGATTGAAGATATGGTTCCATATCTTGTTCTAAAAAATATATATGACCAATCAAAAAATATGTAACCACTTATTTGGGTAGTGAAATCTCTTGAGAGACAAATAGAAAATTCGGGCTTGACTTTAGCAACTGATATATCCTTGATTACAATACAACTAGGGCATGCTTGTAGGGTCATTTTAACATTTCTAAGGATTCCTATAGTCTTGATAGCACTGCCATCCAACTACAATACATCCATAACAATGCACTCATATTTGATTTCTAAGACATCAACTACACGCTTGGGCATTACTGAACAACTAGCCCTTGAATCAATTATACAATTATGAACTAGCTTATCTCCCATGATCATATAAACATAAAATGGAAGAGATCTAACCCTTTTACTTGAATCTACCTCATTTGATGGTTGTACTAAACTATGGCACTTTCTTCTCTTGATGGCTGATCCTTTGGTTCAATGATCTCCAACTCTTACTACAACAACTTCTTTTATAGAAGTATAGTAGCAACAACATCCCACATGGAAATGTTCAAATTTATTTTCTTCATTTGTTCCACCAAACTAAATGAGGCATTAGGTGCTTTGGTAGAAGCCTTGGGAGCTACATGAGTAGAAGTTTGAGATAGAATAACTAGAGGGCCATTCACATCTCCTCTATTACTATTCTATTTTTGTTGTTGAGGAGCACTGGCTTAATCTTTTTTCTACTTGTACATGAGGTATTGCATTTGATGTTGAAGCCTAGTTAGGAGGAGGAGGGGTATCATCTTCAACATCTATTCTTTTTCTCCTAGTATTGTAAGCACGAACATCCTGGTTTGCATTATAGGAATCTAGGTTTACATTATAGGAATCCTAATTTACATTACAATGCTCTTCCATCTGATGGTTCATGAATGAACAACCGCCCTAGTAAGAAACATCAACAAGCTAATTAGCATTGTGTTGCTAGCCAAACACCCACTCCTATATAGTTAGTACCAAGTAAGATTCTACCTTTTGGAACATGAAATATCCATAAGAATAGTTGCAAGAAGGGTAGAAATGTTGATCTTGGGCAAGATTATTCTTAGGGACCAAAGCCCTATTGAGATTGATACTCATAGGATGGGAATTGTTGATAGGTATACTCTAATTGTAGGGGATATGAATCTAGTTTGGGGATTTGTTATGAATGTGACCCTTATATTGAGGTTGGTGAGGCTTACTATTTTGAGCTTTCTACCTCTCTAAGGTCACCACCTTATTGCTCACTTTTGCATCACTGAGAGGCCATCCTTTAACTTCTTCTCTTGACCCTACAATCTCTTGTCTATGTCTAGCATCATAGACTACATAATCTCCTTAAGTTCATCCATTCCATTTGAAGCTATAGAAGGTTGAGGGGAAATGGTAAGAGCTTGTGATGTGGAAAGTGTGGTAATAGGGGTTACTATGGGTTAGTTATTGGGGATATTAGGGAAAAAGGGTATAGGAGGCCTTGGAGCTAACTTACCTCCCTATATCAAGATTTTCTCTACCCTTATTATTGTCTCATAACAATTTGGCAAGGTGTCCCCTCCCATAGATTGTAGAGTGGTAACAATATGACTGTTGAAGGCCCTAAGGTAATACAAGAATGCATTACCATGGGAAGGCTTCACCGTAGCAGGTATTATGCCCCATTTCTTTTGAAATCTATAATTAAAATTAGTCATACATTCATGGGGATGCATTTTTATGGTATTCAACTACTTGAAAAGTGAAAGATAGTCACTTTTATCTTCAAAATTCTTGCATAGGGCTGCTCCTAATTCATCCCAACTAGCTATAGTGTTGTGAGGCAAAGCCCTATACCATTGTAATGATTTCCCTTTTAGGGATGAGGCTAGAAGCCTAATAGAAATATCATCCTTAGATATTCCATGTATATTACAAACATTTGGAACCTCTTATATGTGTTCTAGGGGAGAGATGGAAGATTCACTAGTAAACTCAGGTATATTTTTTGAGAGTTGATACTGGTATGTCATGTCTTTGAGCCAATAGGAGAGGACTTCCACCATTGAAGGTGGAAAAAGCATGAGCTCTAACCATATAAGAAACTGATCTATTAATATGGGTTGATAATTCTCTAGGATGAGATCTAACAATAGGAGGGTTGGAGATGGATCTTGTAGGGGTATGTGGTATTACTACTCTCCTAACTAGTGATAGAGACAACCTAGTCTTTCTTCTTCTAGGATTTGAAAATAAAATCTCTTTGTATTGAAACTAACCTCTACAAGATGCCCCTATTTTAGCTATGGGAATGAATCACAACAACTTTGGTCTAAAACTAGATGTGGAATAGAGTAGAGTTTCCAAATGCTTGAAAATAAGCCTTTTGAAGGCTTGCAATACTGAGAGTAACACTATTTCCTCAACATCAACTTGAAATTCATCCTTCTCTAATACTAGTGAACTTTAAATCTTTTGATATAATTTTTCCCATCGGGCATGCCAAAAATTGTTGTCACAAAATCTTGTACCCTTGTCCAAAGTTTTTACCTAAGGACAACCTTGTGAAACATGGAAATGACCTCCAAGTTGTGGGGCTTGAACTATGAGGTTGAGTCTCTGGAGAAGGCCATCTTCCTTTACTATTAGGATGTACCTAACTACTCTTAGAAAGGAAAATGGGAGAAGACATGAACACAACCTTAACCTAATCTATCCTAAGGAGGTGATCACCAAAATAGAGTGTTCAAACCAATCTCTACCCATACATGCACACTTAAACTATTATGATGCCCAAGATATATAGATCGAGACTTGTTTAAATCCAACAATCATATGCAAATCAAAAAACCAAAATGAATCACACAAGGAAGAAGATAGTTTCACTTATATATTAATCATAGGTCAAAAGAAATACAATCATGCAAGTTGTGGATAGTCACAAAATATTGAAGAAAGGAAAATAGATCTTGCACAGTACATCAATGGCTAAAAGAGATAAGATAGAATGCCATTAGGTCTAAAGGATTTGGGAATTTATGGTGAATTGTAGAGAAATGTTAGAGAAATGGAGAAGAGTTGATTCTGTACAAAATTTTACAAAATCTACCTTTATAGGTTAGGCATAACTAAGATATTTCTCCATGAAATATTCTCTACAACCACTACATCCAACCACTATTTGAAGATATGGAAAATATCTAATTAGGGTACAAATATGGATGTTGTAAATTCACTTCTCCACTAAATGAGGCTTTGAGAGGTCAGGAAATGGTGATCATTAACTTCTGACTAAGTGGATGGATCAATAGGCAGCATTGCAGTGTTCTTTTATATTTAATTAGGCCTAGGAATTGACAAAAAGTGGTTGAAGGAGATTGAAAAGATTAGATTTAGATCAATGAGTTGCTTCCTCTAGAATTGATACACTAAATCAGCCATGTCATCAGTCAAATAGAGGCAATCCCTTAAGGCCTTGCCATGTGGACCAATCATTCCTTATCATTCCACCACTCTACCAACCTTCCAACTTCTATGTTGACCTAAACCTCTCCTTGTTTGTAGCTTTTCCACCTTTCTCTTTATTAACTATTGAAATTCTACAAAACTATGACTATGTATTGCTACTTCATAGCTTAGCATCACTTTATCTTTTAAACCGTCCTGACCTTGAAAAACTAAGATCTTAATTGCACTCACACCATCATTTCTATAACTTGAGGTTCACCTTTTAACCTTGTAACCAAGTGAAACAAAGGAAATTTCTTGATCACAACTCTAACTACAGTTCCCTTTCAATACATTGTGATAGCATGCTGGCCATAGATTTGAAAGATCTAATAGTGTGAAATGCATCTTTGAAACACTGAGGATGTTTCCCTTATCATAGTGTCACAATTTAAACCATGGTCTATCAAATTAACCCTATGACTAAGTGAAAATAATGCCATCACACCTTTGGGACCCTAACCTTGGTTAAGCCAACTAACTTTGTGATGATGCAAACATAATGCCATTGCACCTTTGCCACTTGAAGTCTAGTTAATGCTTTATCTAATATTATTGTGTGAACCAAAGGGTGATCACATGGTCACAACTTGAAATAGTTTAAAGGCATAACATGGAAATACTTAGGATAAAAATATATGGCTGAAGTTTTAAATGGATCCTTATATAACATCTGATCATTTGAATATTTGAAAGAATATGACTATTGGGCATGTATGATAGTAAAATTCAAATTTGGTAGGAGGGAAAATTTGGCTAACAATAATCTATGCCTTTTATCTATGAGTAACCCTTACAAACAAGCCTAGCCTTGTTTCTTACAACTTCTTCTAGCTCATTCATCTTATTTTTGAGTACCCACTTGGTTCCTATTGCATTCTTTTCTTTAGCTCTAGGAACTATTTCCCATGTTCTATTCTTCACAATCTGATTTAATTCTTTCATTTCTTACATCTAATTATCATCCTTACATGCTTCTTCTGCACTGTTAGGTTCCACTTGAGAAATTAGACACAATTCCTTATTTACTCTATTCCTTTTCATCACACCTTTAAATCTACTCCCAATTATCTTCTTTGGAGGGTGATGCTTTGTCATATTTCTATTAGAGGTAGGAGTTGATATCTCAACTCTTATCTCATCTCTAGGTTTAGTTCTTTGTTCTTCACTATGCCCAACATATACATCATTCTATAATTTATTATTAATCTCAAAATGAACTTCAACATTCTATCTAAAAATTCTAGAATTATCCTCTTCTTCATTAGAATTATATTCTACCATCTTCTCTTTAGTACCAAACTTTTAATCAATCCTTACATTTTCACACTCAATTATTTTCTTAGTTCTATAGTTGAACCATCTATATGCTTTATTTTTCAATGAGTAACCAAGAAACATACCTTCATCACTTCTAGGATCAAAATTATGAGTATCATCATCTCTTTTTATGTAACACTTACTTCCAAATATTCTAAAACATTTGACTAATTGTAAATGACCAAACCATATCTCATAAAGTGTCTTGCTTATCCCTTTTCTAATCTATACTTTTTTCAGAGTGTATACTGTAGTATTAACCGGTTCTATCCATAAAAAATTTGAGACATCATTCTCAAATAAAATTTCTATTCTTGCTTCTACTACTAACATGTTCCTTCTTTTAGCAATCCCATTCTATTTAGGTGTTCTAGGTGAAGATAATTGTCTTTTGATTCCATTCTATTTACAAAACATGTTGAACTCTCTAGAGGTAAACTATCCTCCTCTACCCAATCTCAAACATTTAATCTTGACAAAAGATTCATTTTCAACTCTATTCTTAAATATTTTAAATTTCTCAAAAGCTTTAGACTTCTCTTTAAGAAATGCTACCCACATCATTCTAGTGAAATCATCAACAAAAATCATAAAGTACCTTTCACCATAGAATCCTCTTGTTCTTGTAGTACTCTTAGATCTCTGTGAATAATCTCCAATTTCTTTGTAGTAGAGAAATTCTTGCTAGGAAATGAAATTTTACTCTATTTAGCCAAGATACACTCCTTGCAAACAACATTAGTAAGCTTGATAATCTTAGGAAAATCTCTTATTGAAAATATACTACTAACCTTTACAATTTATCAAAGTTTATATGATAGAACCTTTTATGCCATAACCAAATGTTATCAACCTTTGCAACCAAACATGTTATTGCAATAGGATTCAACTAAAATACATTACTTTTGAATTTGGTTCTAGTACCAATTAGCTTACCATCTTTGTCTTTGATAATGCAAGTCTTCTCTGTGAATTGAAACAAATAGCCCTTTTCTACCAATTGTCCAACACTTAATAAATTATGTTTCAAACCATCAATAAAGTAAACATCATCAATGTTAGTTTTACCATCAATAATAATAGATCTAATTCCTATGATATAATAGGTCACATTGTTACCAACCCTAATAATACCTCCATCATGATTTCTAAAACTAACAAAATTGTTCATATCACTAGTCATATAATGTGAACATCCACTATTAATTATTAGATCTGATTTCTTCTCAACTTCAATAAGTAGAGCTATTTCCTCTCTAATTTCTCTATCAAGATCATCTTCCTTGATAGCTACAAATCCAAATTCATCATCACTTTCACTTTGACCTATTTCATTAGATTCTTCATCCTCATTTACTATCTTTATCTCTTTTAGACTTGAACTTTCCTCTAAACTTTTTCTCTCTTTTAGGACATTTAGATGCATAATGACCATAATCATCACAAGTCCTACATTTAAATATTTTCTTACCATATTTCTCTCTCCTTACTAGAAGGGATATTCCTTCTTAAATATTCTTATCTTCTTTAGATATACTGCTACTAGAAAAATCTCCTCTTGAGCTTGTATTTCTTGATAGATTATGTCGAATGTTCAGAGCACTAAAAGTTGTCTCAACTCTAGCTAATTCTCCCGACTATCTCATTTATGCTTATAATAATTCTAATCTTCCAAGTAGTATTTCTTTATTGAAATCTATAGTATATGACATTACTTCATGTAAGAGCATCCTAGGTTGCCTTGTAATCCTCTACTTTTGTCCATTCTACTTGTTGCTGTTAAGTTCTTAGTTTTTGCCGAGTGATCCTTTGATTTCCATGTGATCCTTTAGTTGCCAAGTAGTTTCCTTTGGTTGCCAAGTCCTTTGTGGTTTTTGAGTGTTAGAGGATGCTAATTTTGCAGTATTTTTTGATCAATTCCTTTGGATGGCGAGTTCATGTGGATACCAAGTGTCAGTTTTGAAAAGATTTTGTTTGTTGAGTTATCTGTGTTTGGTTCCTATTTGGGTTGGCCTTGCTTGTATTTATTTAATAACTATTGTGACCCAACTTGGGGCTTTTCTATGTTCTAGAATCTTCTTTAAGCCATTTTGGCAAGTATTTAAGGAAGTCTAGGATTGATTTTAAGGGGTAGAATGTTAGATACAAAAAAAAGGGATAGGAGTCTGGAATGCGAACTAGAACTTGGATTGTGAATTTGTAAGTTATATATATTGTAATTTGTCGTAACCAAAAAGGCCTTATAGCTAGGCATGTATGCTGATTATCTAATGAATCAATTAAAAAGTGTTGTATTTTCTCCCTCCTTTGGATGTTCATTGTGTTGGTATTCCACTATGTTAACTCTTGCAGGGTGGTTTAGATAGTTGGGTGTGCCCTTGGCCCTAGTATCCCTTCCTTCCTTGCCTAAGGTGGCATTAGAGCCAAGTTTTTCCTTGTGGTGACTAGGTCATGTAGAACCCTAAGTGAATTTGGTTGTGGGGTGGCAGATCTATAGATTTGACCTACAACTTGTAGAGGGTTATGATCTTGTAGGAACCTGATTCTTAAAGATGGTTTGAGGTAGAAGAAATGTTGATAATACAATATTGGATACATTGAGACAAATTATAACCAAATTAGATGTTGTGGAGACATCCTAGAGGAGAGGTGCACATCTTAATGATGTAAGCTATGATGAAGTAGTAGCACCAAACCCTAATCTAGAACTTGAAGTAGATCAAGATTAGGCAAGGTTGTTCATAGTATTATCTAGGGAAAATTCAAAGCCCACTACAGAAGTTGTTCCTTGTGATGGAAAATTGGACACCAATTTTATGTTGGATTAGAACTTTGAAATTGAGAAGTTCTTTGAGTATGAAAACACTCCTAATAATAGGAAACTAAAAATTTTAGTTATAAGGTTGAAAGGTCATGCCTTATTGTGGTGGGAGTATTTGCAAACTGATAGACAATAGAAAGGAAAGGAGAAGATTAGAACCTGGTTAAAGATGGTGAACAAGGTAAAGAAAAAATTCCTTCCTACTGATTACCAAATTATCTTATTGAGAAAGATGTAGAATTTGAGGTAAAGAGACATGAGTGTGAAGGAGTATGCTGAGGAATTCTATAGATTGGACATCAGATATGGACATGTGGATGATGATGTTGAGAAAATTGCAAAGTACATAAATGGATTAATATTTGGAATTCAAGATGAAATAATTTTTGTGAAATTGGAAAGTGTGGAGGAAGCATACCAATATGCCTTGAAGGCTGATGATATCTTGACAAAGAAGCATGAACAAATACAAAGAGGTAGAGGAGGTAGATTTCAGAGAGGTAGAGGTAGATCTTATGGAGGAGATAGTAGATCTGACAATTTTGTGCAACATAAAGGAAAATATGAATGGAAGAATGATGAAAAGGGAAAGACTAACAGGAAAGGTGGTGATTTTTACTAAGGAGGTACTGGTTCTTACCGAGGAAGAGGTAATTCTTATTCTAGAAGTAGTTTTCATGGTAATTGTTTTAGATGTAGTAAAGAGGGGCATAGATATATTGAATGTATATCCTTTGAAGGTAGGCAAGGTAATAGAAATGTTGGGATTCAAGGAGTTGATGAGGTTTAACCAAGTGGACCTAAGTTTGGTGAAAATTTGATGGTGAGGAGTGTATATGAGCAATGTTAGTATGCTAATAGAAACTAAATTTAAATAAAGCTTCTACAAACTAAACAAAATTCATAAACTTCAAGATAGACTAAGATGAACTCTCAATTGAGAATATGAGCCATTAATGGACTCTCTCAATGAGAAGCTCTCTTGTTGAGTGGCTTTGTCTAAATAGATAGGATGTATGCTCAATATGCTTCCAAAGGCTTCAATGGATGATTGTGGATTTTTGGTGTGGATAGATGGCTTTAGTATGGATTTGGCTATCAAAATAGCATTATAACTTTACTTCATGGATTGTGTTATTTTTCAAAGGGGAAGGATCCAATTTATAGGCAAGAGGCTTGAGGCATTGAGGGCTAAGATGCAAGGATGGGAAAAAGCTTATGGAGGGCTCAGATTGCATGAGAGGAGAGCACATGGATTGTGCTTCCTTACAACCAATCAAGGAGTGACACATGTCACATGGTGAGAGGATGGAGGAAAGGGGAAGGATGAGTCAACAAAAGAGGCTTAAGGGATACAATCTTCATAAAGACCCTCATAATGACTTGTAAGAGCAATAAAAGGGCTTGTAAGAGTCATTTATGACCTAGTGGACTTCATAAAGTTTTATGGTTGAGATATTTTGAGGGTGATGAGAGAAATTTTGACTTGGACTTGATTAGGAAGGTTTTAAGCTTGTTTAGGCTTGTGCAAATGATTAGAGGATGGATTAGGATGGTTTAGGATTAGCTTAGGGATAGGCAAGTGGATGGCATTTAATGAGGGTGGGTGAAGGAGGAGATATTTGTTAACTTTGGCTTGGGTTAGGAAGTTTTAACTCATGTTTAGGGAATGTGACAAGGTTAGGAGGGGATTAGGCTTAGTTTTAAAGATATCTTCTAGAAGAGTCTAGACTTTGGATGAGGATAAAGACTTTCTAGAATAGTCTAGAATTTCCTAGGATGAGGATGAAGACTTTCTAGAAGAGTCTAGAACTTCTTAGGATGAGGATAAATTAGATTTTTAGGAAATAAATAAAGTTTTATTTATTTCAAGGGTTTGGGTTGAGGAGATATTTATTAAAACTTTTTTAATAAACATGAGGATTAATATTTAACCTTAATTAAATATTTTGAGTTGGGATTAGGGGTAGGAAATGATGGGATTAGCCTTTAATCAAAATTAAAGAAGGATTAGAAGATTTTGGAAGAGTTTATTGGTCATAAGGAAATTGGCCAAGTTTTGGGCAAAAAATAAATTTTTTATTTATTTTAGGATTTTTGGTCAATTTATTAATTAAATAATTAATAAATAAGGAAATAATGTTTAAATAAGATTTAAACATTTTTGGGAGGGATTCCTTAATTAAATATTTTTAATTAAGATAAAGGGATTTAATGGCATAAAAATTAATTAATTAATAAATGATGATGTCATCAGGACTTTTTCAAAAAATAAAAATACTTTATTTTCTAAAGGTTTTTAGGTGCCTACAAGGAGAACTTTATGTAATAAAGGAAGTGATGAGGAACTTATTTTTGGGAGAAGTCTTTTCAAGACAAGATGTAAGATGGCTGAAAAATGTTGCAAAGTTATCACTGATAGTGGAAGTTGTACAAATCTAGCATCATAAGAGCTAGTTACAAAGTTTTAGTTGTAGAGGCCGAAGCATCCCAAACCCTATCATGTTTCATGGATCAAAGATGAACATAAGATATTGGTAAGTGAGCAGCAATGCCTTGTGAAGTTCAAGATTGGATATTACTTTGATGAAGTTTTGTGTGATATTATGTCTATGGATTGTTGTCATTTTTTTGGGTAGACCTTGAAAATATGATAGATATGCTATACATGATAGAAGATTGAATCAATATACGATTTGGGTGAATAGGAAGAAGTAAATATTACTACCTTTGATTGAAAGTCTAAATGAGGTTAGTTGTATTGTAATAAAAGTTTGCATGGTTAATGGAAAAAAATTTGAAAAGGAAGTAAAGAAGAATTGAGTTTTTTTCGCTATAGTTCCTAGAAGACCGAGTGTTGGTAGTAATGATTGAGCAACAAAAGCTTGTAATGATTGAGTGACAATAGATAAAGGTAGTTGAGTACCAAAAGAAATTGTAGAATTACTGAATGAGTATAAAGAGATTATTCCAAAGGATATACTAGATGGTTTACCTCCAGTAAGAAGTATAAGTCATTGTATGGATCTGATTACTAGAGTTAGTTTGCTGAACAAAGCACCATATAGATTGACACCTATAGAGAATGAGGAAATTAATAGACAAGTGCACAAATTATTGGAGAAAGGTTTGATGAGAGAAAGTTTGAGTCCATGTGTTGTAGCTATTGTATTGGCACCTAAGAAGAATGGAGAATGGAGAATGTGTACTGATTCCATAGCTATTAACAAGATTACAATGAAATATAAGTTTCCTATGTCAAGGATGGATGACATAATGGATTGTTTGTGTGGAGCAAATTATTTTACCAAGATTGAATTGAAGAGTGGCTATCATCATATTAGAATTAGAGAAGGTGATAAATGGAAGACTACTTTCAAGACAAAAGATGGTTTATATGAATGGTTGGTTATGCCTTTTGGTTTGACTAATGAACCTAGTACTTTCATGAGGTTGATGAATGAAATTCTAAAAAAAAATTTAGGTAATTTTGTGATTTTTTACTTGGATGATATTCTAATATTCAATAAGACTAAGGAAGAAAGTCTTGAGCATATTAGAAAAGTATTGCAAAGGTTGAAAGAGAAAAAGTTGCTAATTAATCTAAGAAAATATTCTTTTATGCAAGAGGTGATTGTGTTTTTGGGATTTGTGATTTTGGTTGATGGTTTGAAGATGGATCCTAAGAAGGTTAAATCTATTTTGGAATGGCCTACACCTAAGAATGTGGATAAGACAAGATCATTTCATGGTTTGGCTAGTTTCTAGAGAAAATTTATAAGGAATTTTAGTACTATTTGCAATGCTATGACTGAGACAATGAGAGGAGATAAAAAGGAATTCAAGTGGACACATAGAGCTGATAAGAGTTTTGAGACTTTGAAACAAAAGGTTGCTGAGTTACTTGTATTGACTTTACTTGATTTCAACAAGGGATTTCAAGTTGAGTGTGATGCTAGTGGTAGTGCAATAGGAGCTGTATTAAGTCAAGAGGGTAAGCCTATTTCTTTCTTTAGTGAGAAGTTGAATTATGCTAAAAGGAAGTATTCTATGTATGATCAAGAGTTTTATGCTATTGTCCAAGCCTCTAAGAAGCGGATACATTATTTGATTCCTAAGGAGTTTGTGTTGTATATTGATCATAAAGCTTTATAGTACTTGGGAAGAAAATATAAATTGAATCAGAGCCATATGAAGTGGGTTGAGTACCTATAGAGTTTCACATTTGTCATTAAGCATAAGAGTGGGGTTATTAACAGAGTTGCTGATGCATTTAGTAGAAGACATTCTTTATTGACTATGATGAAGGTTGAAGTTCTTGGTTTTTATGAAATGAAAAAGTTGTATGATACCCTAATTTTTCTAAGACATAGAGAGAGTATAGAGCACCAAATCTAATAGATCACATAAGTAAGTATGATGAATATTTCATCCAAGAATGTATGCTATTTAAAGGTATTTAGTTGTGTGTTCCTAGAGGTTCTATGTGAGTTAATTTGATCAAGGAAAAGCATAGTAGTGGATTGGCTGAACATTTTGGAATTGATAAGACATTAAGTTTGTTGAAGGAGAAGTATTATTAGCCACAAATGTATAAGGATGTTTAGAAATTTGTAAAGAGTTGTGGAATTCATCAAATTACAAAAGTAGTGAGTCAAAATACTAGTTTGTATACACCTATTACTATTCTTGAGAAACTTTGGAGTGACATTAGTATGGATTTTATTCTTGGATTACCTAAGATAGTGAAGGGTTATGATTCCATATTTGTTGTGGTGGATAGATTTTCTAAAATGGATCATTTCATACCATGTAAGAAGACATCAGATGCTGAGCATATTGCTAAAATTTTCTTCAAAGAGGTTGTTAGATTGCATTGATTACCAAGAAGCATTATTACGGATAGAGACAATATGTTTATTGGTTATTTTTGGAAAATTTTGTGGAAGAAGATGGGTACTGAGTTGAAATTTAGTTCTACATTCCATCCATAGAGAAATGGATAGACAAAGGTTGTGAATAGAAGCTTGGGTAATTTGTTGAGATGTTTAGTAGGAGACAAGCCAAGTAATTGGGAGATTATATTGGCACAAGCTAAATTTTTATATAATAACTCTGTCAATAGGAGTACAGGAAAGACACCTTTTGAGATTGTTATAGGAAGGCAACCTAGATGAGTATCAAACTTGAGAGACATTTTTGGTGAAGAAAAGAGAAGTGTTGTAGGAGAAGAATTTATTGATTTTATGGAGTCTTTGCATAAGGAAGTGAAGTTGAGGTTGGAACAAAGTAATCAAAAGTACAAGGAGAATGCTAATAAGCCTAGAAAACATAATTTTTTTGAAGTTGGTGATGAGGTAATGGTTCATTTGAAGAAAGGTAGATTTCCTATTAGAACATATAGTAAACTGAAGATGAATAAGTTTGGACCTTGTAGAATCTTGAAGAAGTTTGATAGTGGAAATGATTATGAAGTTGAGTTGCTTGATGACATGGATATATCTCCTATATTTAATATTGCTGATTTATATAAGTATCATGTGTCAGATGATGAAGTTTTTGTATTAGATGATTATCCTAACAAGTATATTGAAGAAGTTGAATAGATATTGAATCAAAGAGTTAGTAAGAACACAAGAGGAAAAGATTACTATGAATATTTGGTGAAGTGGAAGAATAGACTTGTTGAAGATGCTACATGGATTTCTCAGTGTAAGTTTGATTCAGCTCAATTTGTGACATCTCAATGATTTAGGAGAATCATTTCTTCCAATGTTAATTGTCTGATGTAGGTGCATCTTGGGTTGCCTTGTAATCCTACACTTTTGTTCATTCTACTAGTTGTTGCTGATTTCTTAGTTTTTTCCAAGTGATCCTTTGATTGTCGAGTGATCCTTTGCTTGCCAAGCGATTTCCTTTGGTTGTCGAGTAACCCTTTAGTTGTCAAGTCCTCTGGGGTTACTGATCATTGGAGGATGCCAAGTTCACAGTATTTTCTGATTTATTCCTTTGGATTTCAAGTTCATGTGGATGTCAAGTGCCAATTTTGAAAAGCTTTCATTTGCTGAGTTATCTTTGTCTGGTTCCTATTTTGGCCAATCTTGCTTGTATTTAATTAATAACTATTGTGAGATAACTTAGGGCTTTTCTATGTACATTCTAGAATATTCTATAAGCCATTTTGGCAAGTATTTAAGGAAGTCTAGGATTGAGTTTAAGGGGTAGATTGTTAGAGAAAAAAATGGATAGGAATCTAGAATGCGAACTAGAAGTTGAATCATGAATTTGTAAGTTATATATATATATTGTAATTGGTCATAACCCAGAAGACCTTACAATTGGGTATGTATGTTGATTATCTAATTAATCAATGAAATAGTGTTCTCTCTTCTCTCTCTTTCAATGTTCTTTGTGTTGGTATTCTGGTGTGTTAACTCTTGTAGGGTGGTTTAGATAGTTGGGTGTGCCCTTGGCCCTAGTTTCCCTTCCTTCCTTGCATCATTACTAGTTGAATCATCTAAGTTGTTTGCTTGAATGGTGGTGTCAAACTTTTCAATATTTTCCATATAACTTCATCATCTTTCTTAGTTCCACCAAAGATCAAATTCCAGCAACAATTTATGATATTCTACCAACATAACTTCTTATAGATTCATCTTCCATCATGTTAGCATCTTGAAATGCATAAATCCAATTTTGCAATCTTATTCTTTTTAGCATGATCATCACCTTCAAAAGTAACTTCTAATTCTTTCCAAATTTCATAAGAAGTTTGAAATGTTTTTACCTTATTGTCTTCATTCTCTAGAAGAGCTAACAATAGGGCTTGTCTGGCTCTCATGTTACACATGAACATATCTCTCTCCTTCATTGCATTCCACAAGCTTTATTTCTTCAATAATTTTCTTCTTAGCTTTCACAAAAAGTTAATATCTTGGACCCATGAATTAAAGATTATTCTTTATCTTTTCCTTCCAACTATCATAGTTGGCCCCATTAAATCTTGGACTATCCTTCCTTAACATGCTTGTCATTGATCTCCCAATGTTGTCAAAACTTATCTTCAAGGACTTGATGCTCTAATACCAATTGTTAGAACATATAGTCCCCTAATATAACTAAGAGGTGAGAGGTAAATCAATTATCCAACTATTATCACAATTATTCTCATTAAACAAACTTAACCATGTGAATAATATAAAATGAAACCACAACAAGATACTCATACACAAGAAAACTCTTGATTAGAGGGAAAATCTTGGTGGGGATGGTACCCACAAGATGATGTACTAATATAAATATTCCTTGTTAGAGGATAGACCCTATTAGGATTCTATTACAACATTTAGTACATATGAGTCCTTATTAGGAGACTTTGAAGCCCTATTAGGAGATTCCATCCCTATTAGGAGTTCTGCCAACCCTATTAGGAGTTATGGAAGATAGGTGGACCCATTGCCCAAATAGCTTCAAGGTTAAGATCAATGAAATCACTATCCAAATGATCTCTATATTATTCCTTATAGAATAATAGAACTGGAATGTACTTCTTCCTCTATCTCTGTCATTTCAACTGGACTTTTACTCCTTCATATCTTGTAACTAGATCTCATATTTCACATCTAATGATCCCTTATATCACTTACACACATTCAATAAGCATTTTTCTCCTTCTCGCTCTGCACAACAATACTTCACATCCCACTTGGTCTGCTCTATCTGCTTATAGTCTATAAAAATCTTCACACGTGTGAAACTATATCTTGGGAACACATTGGCATCACCACATGACTATCCTCTATCACATATGTATGTGCATCATCTTCATTACATCTTAGATGAAATATAGTGATAGATCCTCTTAACTCTATTTTCTAATGCTTTATTTCTACACTGCTTCTAGTAAATTAAGCCTAACTTCCATACACCATCGAATTAGACTTAATCCTCTTGATCATGTCATCAAGAAAACCTCATGAATATTTCCTCCATTTTGTATCATCTAACACTTTCTTTTCTTTTGTACATCATAAGATTACTGACTACTATTCTTCTATTCTTTACATAATAACTACTATGTTGACATCAATGACAAACACAGTGTGAATGCAACATATCAATAGTCTCCAACTCTTAGGATTTCCCCTCAATGTAATATCATCAAAATTCATGCTAACAAGAGACCCAGAGAAGCCCTACTATAAGATATTCTAGAGAATGAATACAATAAGGTAAAGTCACTTCAAACATCTTATGAAATTTGGAAAGTATTAGAAGATACTTTTGAATGTGATATATGTGCAAAAAGAATGAGATTATAGAATTGTATATGTGCATTTCAAGATGTTAAGATGATGGAAGATGAATCTATAAGAAGTTATATTGGTAGAATATCATAAATTGTTACAGAAATTTGGTCTATTGGTGGAACCAAGGAAGATGATGAAGTTATATGGAAGATCTTAAAAATATTTACACTGCCATTCAAGCAAGTAGGTCAGATGATTAGCTAGTAATACCCTATACTAAATATTTCACAAAAGAAATATTGCTTGGAAGATAAGAGTCTATAGAACTAGAGATGAGATAGCCTAGAGATCTAGCCAGAGTCAAAATAGCTTTAAGTGCTTGAACATTTGACATAATCTATCAAGGAGTGGAAGCACAAGAGGATATTTTACTGGTAACAATAGATCTAATGAAGACAAGAAGATTGAGGAAGGAATAGGCCTTCTTCTAAGAAGAAAAAAAGATGGTAAGAAAATCTTTAAATTTTGGACTTGTGATGAATTTGGTCACTATGCATCTAAATGTCCTAAAAGAGAGAAAATGTATAAGGGAAATTTTAAGCCAAAAGAGATGGAGGTAGAATTTTTTTGTATGCTAATGAAGATGAAGAATCTGATGAAAAAGGTCAAAGTGAACATGATGATGAATTAGGATATGTGGTTATCAAGGAAGATGATCTTGATAAATAAATTAGAGAAGAAAGAGCTCTAATTTTCCAAGTTGAAAAGAAGCCTGATTAGATAATTGATAGTGGTTGTTCACATCACATGACTAGTGATATGAATAAGTTTTTTACCTATTCAGAAACTATGATGGAGGTATTGTTAGGGGTGGTAACAATGAAACTTGTCATATTACAAGGATTTGATCCACTATTTTAGATGGAAGGACTAAAACTAATAGTATTTATTTTGTTGATGGATTGAAGCATAATTTATTAAGTATTGGACAATTTATGGATAAGGGATATTAATTACAGTTCATAGAGAAGACCTACATTATCAAGGATAAGGATGGAAAAATGGTTGGAATTGGAACTAGATCAAGAGGTAATGTATTTTAGTTCAATCCTATTGAAAAGACATGTTTAGTGTTGATAATTAGCTAATAGTGATATGTAATTGTTGTCATTTATGGAAAAACATGATGTCCATGTTCATCGAAAACCTCAAAAATAAAGATACTTAGTGTTTGGTAATCAAAAAATTGTCTAAGTATAGAATTTGGTTTATAGTAGTGTACTCTTTTCTTTATAACATGTTGTAGCATTCATATTATGACTAGAAAAGTTACATGGAGATGATATACATGTTGGTGATGATGTGTATGACCTTGGAAGTTTATATGGACTGTATGAAATAGAGATAATCATGTTTTGATCAGGCAGGATAGTGAAGTTGGGAAAAGGTGTATCTTGTTATGTTTAGATGGTACCTAAGCTTGCTTGTGATTTGGAGCTCATGTGAACAAGTTATGATGGAATTCAGAGTTACTGGTATTATAGTAAAGGCTAATTCTATAATAATATATGAAAATTATGTTTTTGCAAAGAATCACATGATGTAAACTATTGAGGATGTTTTTCATAATGAAAGGAGGCTATAGTAAACCTTGGGTGACATCCAAAGATTGGATAGATGATCTTGTGTAGTTAATTGATTGCAGAATGCAAGTAACAATTTTTTCATATTTACAAAGTATGCAATTAATGCAAGTTCAAGTTGAGGAATAAATGTAGTACATAATTGATTTTTCACTTCATTGTAAACACATCTAAAGTGAAGACCATTTAGAAGAAACTTGTTAGAGTGATTTTGAAGAAAATCCTATTTTTGGAAAGAGGTATTTCATTATTTTTCCACAAATTTGTTTGATAAAAGATATTGCTTGATAAAGATCATGGATATTTCAGTAGTACACAGTTTTGAGAATGAATATAGACCTAAGTTTAAGATAGTTTCTATAAAACCTAATGAAGGAAACCCTAACTCAGTGTTGTCTATCACTCTGAACAACATAGTTTACCTTGAAGATGTAGAAGATTATTTGAATTGCAAGTTTGAGTTAATTGGTAGTGAGTTCTTGAACAAAGATATGGAACTAGTTTTCAGCATTGACATGATAGTGAAGCCTGGATTTGAACATCTAAGGGAATTAGACTTGTTTAAGTATCACTTCTATAGTGAGATAGACATAGATGAATGGACTCAAATCATATTGAGTAGGATACATGATGGTAAACTATGGATGCAAGATAATGTAGTAGACATTTCTGTCAACCTTATTCATGAGAAAACTGATCTTAGCAAACAAGGCAATGTACCTATAGGTGAGAAGATGGTTAAGAAGAAAGTGGAAAGCTATACTAAGGCATTGTACAATGTTAAGGCTATGGTGATCAAGACCATCGAGCAAGATGATGTGAGATTTCTTAGTAGAATTATTGCTTATTCAGTTTGTGCAAGTTCTAAGATAGATGAACTCTAAATAGGATTTATATATGTAGCATATAAGATATGTATAGAGAAAGAGCAAGTGAATCTGAGTGAAATGCTAAGAATGCAACTCCTTGAAAACCTTGAAAAGATTGAGAGAACCAAGAATGGTGTATTTAGATTCCAATCATTGATAAATCATATAGTCCTCCATGTACTTAATGGATTTCCCTACTTATTAGTCACAGATATAATGAGTTGACAGATGCACAATGGAGAAGATTATAGAGGTATACAGAAGGCATCCTGCACACAAGATATTGGATAGTGGTAATTTGATAATGAAAACATTCTAGAATGAGATGAAACAAATATTTAGAATTACTCCTGTAATTGTGGACAGATTCAAAGAAGACATTTGTATATTGGTTGATACAGATCACACTTCTATTCAAGTAGTTGAACCTCAGGAAACATTTCTTGATCCCTTGAGCTATGAATTGAATGATGATGTTATAGTTTGTTACATTAATTTATTGTTGAATTTAGAGAAAGACAAAGAAAAATATAGATTTGGCACATATGATGAGATCACTCAGTATGCTCATCAAGCAACCATGGAGAAGGAATCACATAAAAAAGGCGAGTCAATAATAAAGAAGGCACTATTAGAGGTCAGAATGATAGAAAGTGAATCTGAGCCCATGAAATAGACAATGAAACAAGGTGTACTAAAAATGCAACACTTGTTAGTATTAGTTGCTAAGACATCTTTAGAATACAACATTCCATATGTAGCAGTGTCCAATGTTCAGCCTAGTGAATAGAAAAGGTCACAGAGATTAGTTGAAGCAGTGTCTACAAAGAAAAAAAGAGTCAAATGGCTAGCCACAAGACTAGGAAATAGATAGAAAAAATTGTTGACAATTCACTCTAGTGATGAAGAAGATGAGGAACATGAAACTAAGTAAGAAAAAAAGGTGACTCCACCTAAGCAAGCAATTGGAAAAGCTTGGTAACCTTGGAAGCCGAAGATTGAGAAGATTAATACAACTATTGCCAATGAGGGAAACTTTGTTCAGATGAACAATTTTTATGATTTATATAATAATTTCAAGAAGGATTAGATTGATATGTCTATTGTGAGATATATCATAGAAAACTATGTAAGTTTGAAGGATATTGAAGGAGTAGTGAACCAGAAGTCTATGAGAGACTTATAAATAAGAAGACTCCTACAAGAGAAGAATACCTTGAACTTTGGAAGTCTATGCTGAGGACTATCTACAAGGCTAATGATGAAGGTGAAATAAAAGGATTGTTCAATAACCTTGTGCCATACTTAAGAAATAAGTTGAGACTATTTCTATTCATGGTTGGTGAATAGGATAAGTTGAGAAATGAGAGTGCAATGGCTATCAATAAGATGTTGAAATAGTCACAAGCAACATCTCCTCCAACTCCTAAAACCTTCAAAAATTTTGTAAGTGGTGATACTATATAGATTGATCAAACCAATGTTACCCTTAACATTGATGATACCAATCCATTTGGTGGTTTTGATTCAAATGAACTAGACAATGAAGATGTTGAGGAAAACTTGAAACAAATTGAGGAATAGAAGAAGCTACTGGAAGTTGAAAAGAAGAAAATAGAAGAAGCCAAGTAGCAATTTCTTAAGGAAAATAGGAAAAGAAAGGAAGATGAAGACAAGAAAAGAATTTCAGAAGAAGAGAGGATAAAGAAAATCTTAGAAGAAGAGAAGAAAAGATCAAAAGAGAAGAGAGAAAGAGAAGAAAAGGAAAAGAAAGATGAGGATCTACTCTAAACCATCTAGTTGATCTACTCTAATTTCTCTTGCTAGTTTAGCTATCAATGATGATGATCAAACTAATTTGATTTCATCCTTATCTAAACTTATACAAAAGAATAAGATAGTGAAGAGTCTAAAGATATCATTAATGCAAGTGACTAATAGACTACATAGTACTTTGATAGTACAACATACTGAGTCAGATCCTAAACAAAGAGCACAAGTAGTGCTAAAATATTTTGATGAAGAGTTTACAAACTTATTGAATATTGTTGAGGTGAAAACTCAAATTTCCTATAATGCTAACTTATTTAGCACCATTTTTTAGAATATCAAGAACAACTTAGTCAATCTTGATACTTGTATAAAAGAACTTCAAAAATGCCAATGAGAAGGAAAAACTTTGTTTGTTAAGTGTACCTTATCATACAAGCTAACTAAAGACTTGGATAGTTAGACAAAGTTTAAGATGAATGAGCTAGAGGCTTTATCCAACCAAATCCAACATCCATCTTGTAAAGTAGATGATTTTGAAGGTCAAGTTGCCAGTATTCACAATGACATTAGGAAACTAGAACTTTAGAAAGAACAAATTTTGAAGAGAACATCTTATTTTAGAGAATCCATTTCTCTGAAGTTATCTTTTTTTGAGAAGCAGCTAGAGGAATGTGTCAAGGCCAAGGACACATTTACAAACTTTTTCTATTTAGACATTAATGCAATTGAGATTGTATCATATGCTTAATGTGCAATTCTCACATTAGTTGAGTCTACTAAAAAGACATGGACCAAAGGTATGGATAATCTGAAGACTATTTTTGAGGATTGTATGAAGATAATATCAGCATAAGGAAGGACATCAGTTTTGACAGTTTCTAGATAATATCTTGACATTTTGACCTTTGTCATTGATGTCAAAGGGGGAGAGATACATATGAAAATTGTATACGTATCAAAATAAGAGATTTTTGGGAAAGATACAATATGATTAAAAATAGTAAAGTATATTGTAACAGGGAGCACATATATATAATTGAACAAGTTGTAATAGATGTAATGTTTATTTTGTTAGTTAAGTTTTTGTTACTTAGCCGATTTTCCCTATTTTGTTTCCATTGATGCCAAAGGGGGAGATTGTTGAAAATTGGCTAACAAAATATGTAATTGTTGTCATTTATGGAAACACGTGATGTATATTTTTATAGGAAACCTTAGAAATAAAGATACGTAATGTTTGCTAATCATAAAATTGTCCAAGTATAGAATTTGGTTTACAATAGTGTATTGTTTTGTTTATAACATGTTGTAGACATCACATTATGACTACTGAAGTTACATGGAGATAGTATACATGTTGGTGATGATGCGTATAACCTCAAAAGATTGTATGAACTATAAATAACAAAGATAATCATGTTTTGATAAAGTAGGATAACAGAACTAAAGAAAATAATTGTTTTGTTTACAAGACAATTACTTGTCAAATTAGGACCGACATCCTAGATGTTTACTCTAACTTGGAAAAGTGAATTTTTGTCTTAGCTAACCCAGCATTAATTTATGTAAAGGCATGGTATTTATGCAAAGGATATTTTGTGATAAGAGAGTGGAATTGTATAAGTGAAGTGAAAGTGTGCTTGTAAGGGCTATCTTGTAAGATTGTGAAGTGAGCGAACTTTTGTGAAAGCGATATTTGCAAAGTTTTATATGATCTATTTGGTGATATAAGATTGAGATGAAGATCATAGATCTATGACAGAAGGAAAATAATAGTAAATTACTTGTTTGAGCAGTGAGCTCTTCTTGTATTTGAAATTGCATGTTTGGGCAGTGGGCTCTTCTTGCATACATTATACTACAACTCCTAATAGGGTTGAAATCTCCTAATAGGGATTCAAAGTCTTCTAATAAGGACTACTTATATTGAATTTTCTCATTGACTCCTAATAGGGTCCATCCTCTAACAAGGAACTTATATATTAGTATATTATCTATTTTGTATCATCCTCATCGAGGTTTTCCCTTGGCCATGGTTTCCCTAGTTAAAAACAATGGTGTTATGAGTTATCTTTGTGCATTGCTATTGTTATTTTTCAACATTACTTTATTGCTTTGTTATGCATGGTTTAAAGTAAGTAATAATATCCATTTCATGATTTAAAGTTTGCAGATTACTAATTCACCCTCCCCTCTCAATAACCCCTATTTCTAACATTTAGTGGTGAAATTTGATAGAAAATGGTTATGGCATAGGATATTTTATCATATAAACTTTGATAATATTGTGAAATTCAGTAGTGCATTTGTAGTTAGACACTTGCCTAAGATTACAAAGCCTACTAATGTCGTGTGCAATTTTTTGGTGTTTTTACACTATCAAGCAACAAAATACTTAATACCAAGGTGGTAAAGATCAAAATAACCTAAGGATTCACGATTTCCCATGATGAGCTAGATGACCTCCACCTACGGACCCAACTTCAACAAAATCATAAGAGATTTCCTACTCTTTTGGCTCTACTAAACCAAGTCAGATGCACCTAAGGGAAAAAAGATTCAAAACTTGATACTACCTTCACACTTCATTTATTTCTTGACATTTCATTACAATAGTCATCCCTTATAGCAGACTGGTCACAATTCTTCTCAGATCTACAAATAATTCTGGGCAATAGTAGCTAACTAAGACTTAGAGGTTAAACGTAAACAAGTGTTGACCATCTATGACACTCTTCATGTATTTAAAGTAAAGTTGATTTTATGTTTAGCTTGATGCTTATCCATGGTTTCTTCATATGCAAATTGAAATAATTTATTGGTGCCTCATCCATTGGGATCAAGAGTCCATCCAATTTCTTGACCTAATTGATTGCATTACAATCAATATTATCAAAAATTCTTCTTAAAACTCATTCTTACATAAATCCTTCTTACTTTCTGGATATCCTATCACATTCACTAAAGTATTTACTCAATTCATTGAATCAAAAACCATAATGAATTGATACACAACTTATCTTAGTTGCATTAACTAAGCAAGCTTTACTCATACAATCTCAAAATAACCAATAATAAGATGGAGACAAGATTTAGAGGATAAAGATACGGGGACAATTCATCATTGTATTAATTCTCTTTGAAAATCATATAACATTTGAATAGAACTTAAAAAATTCAAGATAACACTCTATGATCCTGGAAAATTAGTGTATTCTTTAATTTGCAGAGAAACACATCATAGAACTTGCATCAAGTAATGGATTGACTGCATTCTAGAAAAACTACAAGTTTACACAAAGAATTAGACCCTTTTTCTAGCCTTGGGATCTCACTTATATAATGTGAGATACAAAAGGCTTCAGGCATAGAGAAATTGATATATGTCCATAAGACAGAAGAGATATACAAAGTTACTACCATGAGAGACAAAAAATAGTGCAATAGAAAAACTTTACAAAATATTCTCTTGTGGGGCCACTTTCTGCTATACTTTTCATGCTAAGAGGTTCATGATTGGTTGCAAAGTTGTTGGCATTCCTCATATGGTATAACCAATGAAGTTGCATGTGGTGGACATAATCTAGGTGTTTGCAGAGTTACTTCAACTTAAGAGTCTCCATCCATGTCATCATGCATAGTTAAAACAACAATTACATCTATTTTTTTTATGGCCATGTCATCAATTTGGACCATTGTGCTTGTTACTATAGTTAGTTGCTCTTCTTTGTCTTCTTCTACCTAAGCTGATGTATTGATTATTTGCATCTCATCTCAGCCCATTTCCTCATCATCAGTATCTTCAGTTACTAACTACTTTGAATACATAAAATCTTTCGTCCATTTATTGAAAATTGTATCATCTAGCCAATCAAAAATTAGAAACTCTTGCTACTTCTTAATCACAAAATCTCCTAGCTTATTAATTTCAATAAAATCTTCTCTAATGGAATTATAAAAAAATTACACTTTAACAACCTCTTCAGTTGTCATTGCCCATATAAAATGCCCTTTTTCACTTGTGACTCCATTTATTTTGTGACATAATAAATCATCTAATTATTTTCCCCATTCCTCCTTTTTAAAAAGTTTATCTATCTTTTTAAGTGCATGGGAAGAAATCTCAAAATTTTCAGCAAGATATTTTGAAAAACAAATTATTATCTTCTTCTGTAATGAATCTCTTTTTTCATCAAAATTAGACAAATCATTTGCCACATCAAAAGTTTTTTCTATATGTGGACAAGATAAACTAATAACTGAAATCATCAAAAGGGTGACATCCTTATCCCTACTACCCCATTTACTCATGATGGGTTTTAAAGCATTTTCACCACTTTTTATTTCATCCCACATGTTCATGATTTTCACCAATTGTTCATGAAATGTTGGCCAATCAATCTTATCTACTAGATATAAGATTGTTTTCCTAATTTTATCTTCATACAAATCATTCAACTCAACATGTAAGGCTCATAGTTTATTCTTTTCTTCCTCAAATTCCTTAGCAGTATAGAATTATGGCCTTTGTGGGGTATCAAGTAATTCTACTAAGGTAGTTGACTTGAATGGTTCAACTAGGGGTGAGGATAAGTAATTTGAGGCCAACTTGACTCTCCCACTTTTCTCTTTCCTAGTTGCTCGTCCATCTAGGATACTTGAGCCTCCAACATATGTATCCTGTTCCCTCTCTCCTTATATGCTTTCAATATTTCTTCAAACTTCCCATTGAGTTCTAGGAAATTTTTTTATCCTTTTCACCAATCACCACCCCAAATTCCATCATCTTCCTAGTCATTTTAGATACTTTTTCATTGTCTACCTCCTCTACTCTATACACCATGAGACTACCTATATGCTCAGCACTTGAAATTTCCTATAGCTTAGTTTTATCTCTCTTTTGAATAGACCATATCACCAATGCATGGTGATTATTGTTGTATTTCAATCCTCTATGTGCCTGCAGATCTCTTCCTCAGTTTTAAACTGAGTATCAAAGCATTGGCTATGTCCCATTTAGGCAAGACTAAAACTCCTTATTTCTTTAATAGTTCCCTTCCCCCTTTAGGGGTTAATTGTGCAAATTATTCCATGAAGTTAACTTTAACTTCCTCTTCAATTTTAGAGTCCAACTTATTAGGTTGCTCTACTTTTATTAATTTACACTTATTTTTAAAATTACCAATATTTCTTCATAAAAACTGGGCAAAAGCTCTAGCCTTTACAAAATTTTCATCATCAATAATTTTTTTGGCAACCTATACTATCATAGGTTCTATTTCATTACCTCTATAATCTACAATAGTAAGATCAAAAGATGGCACAAGAGGCTCTTCAGGTGCTCCTCCTTCAATGTTAGTAGGTTTGACCACAATGTCCCTTTCCCCTCCAATTTGTCTTAGTTTTTCTCTCAAAGATGCTTCATCATCTATTCTGAGTAGAGTTTGGGTAGGTGAATATTCTTCCACATGAGAAGATGATCCTTGTTCTAATCTTTTCTTCTTGGGAGCATGTGTGTCAGGTGGGCTTTCAGACCTTGGCCTCTTGTATGGGGGAACATATTGTATATTCTTGGCCACTACATACCTGACTCATTTCTAAAATGTATACTACCCTGAGGTCATAATCATTCTACTGGTTAGCATTCTCTCCACCTCAATAGCCTTATCTAGGTATGCTTTTGTTATGATTTCTTTCTTCTCATTCAGTGTTTACATAATCCCAACAAAATTGTCCATTAATATATCTATTTTCATTCTTCAATACTTTCTATCTAATAGGAGATCATAATCCAGCTCAAAAACATTTATAAAGTATAGGACTTTACTATATACTATCCATTTTTCTTTCCTAAGTTCTTGTTCTTGCAATGAGAACCTATTTCTAATTATTTCCTCAAGAAAGTATACATTTTGCTTCTGAGCTTTGGCTTTACTCCTTTCTCTAAGGAGGTCATAAAATCCTTTTGAATCTACAAAGCGGACATAGGACTAAGCCATCTAATATTTATCTAAGAATTTTCCTAGGTTCCTCAACCTCTTTTTAACAAAAACAAAATTATGAACAATAGTAATCTATGGAAAGAAAGTACCTTTAGACTTTCCTAGCAAATCCCTCTCCTCAACTAATCTAATTTTCCATAACAATTCAACAATCCTCACTTCAAAGGTACTTGGTATGGTAACACATGTGTTTTTTTGAAGAACCCATAAATTCTAATAATAGTAGACACAACATATGAAATAATTTCACCCCAATTATGGCTGACCAACAATTCTTTAGCATTGTCTTGAAGCCTTATCAACTCTAATAGAGACTATGGTATTCTAAGGCTATCCCCTACTAACAACATTTTGAGCCTATAGGCAAAGTATCTTTCAAATTTGACAAAGCTGGCATCAATAACCTCCCATGTCATGTTTTCACTCCATAATTGAACAAGGAGTTTCTTTCCATCTCTTTCTAATTCCAATTTCATCTCCTTAGAGAAAAATGTAACTCCTTTGTATAAACATATATACATGAACATAGAATACGAGTAGGAGGGCTTGTCAACTTTAGTCTTTTCTATTCCAATTAGGGTATTATGAATTTCTTCAACCAAGTAAGTAGCAAAATCAAGAATTGAATTCATTCCATATTGAACAGTTTGTGCAATAATAAGAACAATAGAGCCTAGAATGTGATCTTGTTCATCCATACCAAAAATATAGCAAAGAGAAAATTGTAAGGCTTGTGAACTAGGGTTAAAATATTTTTCAATAAGGGCTCAAGGGTATTATGTGTGACCAAGGGAAATGATCTAATTTTAACAAAATGCTAGTGCAATGGTCCTCCCCTTAGATACATCCTTTGTGAATCATATCTAGCTTGGAGGTCTTCTATGTCAATTTTTTCATGAACAACATGATTTAGGTTTAGCTTAAAAACTTCTTTGATTAGTTTAGGTGAAACCCCAAAGAGGTTATCACCCACATGGTTCTTTACCACTCTAGTAATTAGATCATACTTTTTTGCCATGTCTACTAGTAGACCATCATTGAAGAAGACTCCAAGGAAAATCAATTTACCTATGTCAAATTCCTAGACAATGCTTACTGGAGTATCCAATTTCCTTTCTGCAAAACATTTCCTAAAAATCTCTAATCCTTCGAGAGATAATTCTACATCCCTTAACTAGTATTCTTTATCATAGAAACCTTCACCAACCAGTAACCTAGGGCTTTTTGGAATCAGCTCTCTTCTCCTAGTTAATTCATTTATTGACAGTGGCATTTTTTCCAAAAAATCATCATGAACTACCCTCTTTAGGTAATCTACTTTTCCAAAAAATCCTTGCATGGAGGAATTTTTTCAATTTACCCTAGTGCAATTACAATTTATCAATTTTTAGGAGTTTAGATGACTTACCCATTGTTTATTGCTTCTTTCTCTCTATAAATCACTCTATGATGTGCTAAAACACTTGAAAAATCTTGCCCTTAGCTCTGGAAACCTTCTTGCTATGGGAATTCTATAATTTTTTTACTCAATAATGGAAAATTGAGAATTTTATTACAACATTAAGCTTCACACAAGACAACATTGATAAGATTTAATGCTTCAATAGTCAAATTTTATGTCACACTATGAATTTTAAATTCTGATCGTTGATCATGAAGAATCATACAACCTGATTTGAAATTAGAATGGTTGTGTAAACCCTTTTTGAAAATTTTCATCTGTTAATAGAGTGCATCCCCATATTTCATAAAGCTCAAGTACTTTCATGAAGTGGTGAAGCATCGGTCGTCGATCTTCTAAAGATTGACGATCATGAAAATCCTTCTAAGTTTATAATTTTGGCTTTAAAATTATGGGCCCACTAGTACAATAACTTTCTAGCTCCAAAAATACATGGATCATCCCACCAACCATCATGTTCCACATCACCATGCTCTTCCACCTTGTCATGAATAGGAAACCTTATGAGTAGCCAACCCCACTTGTCCACTTGGAAAGTAGGTACTTCCCCACATTAGTTAAAGTTAAATCATTTTCATGTTGTAGGGATGCACCTTCAATTGATTTTCTTAAGATCAAAAACACACACACATCATGCCTTTTTTCAATCTAGTTAGCAAGGTCAACCAATGAATTGCATTGCTCTTTTAAGAGGTTTTTTGCTAGTTTCCATTTATTGATCGTACTACCACCTTATTTTAAACTAGGGGTGCATGACCTCATCCAAGGACAAGTAGAAAGTAGTTGCTTCCCTAATTTAGCTAAGCCTTGAGGATGTCTATCTTGTAGGAGTGCAATATTCATTGATCTTCCCAAGATAAACGATGCATATATCTTGTTCTTTTTGAACTACTTCAACATCTTGCATGACATCATTAGATACACATGTTGTTAGGGTGCTTTACCACATTAATTAATATTTTCACCTTTCCATGAAGTGGTAATAAGCCTACCATAAATATTCCCAAGATCAATGGTGCAATGTTACATTACCAAAGGATGACCCCACTGCTCAGCTTGACTAATGAAATTGCTTGAAAACTTCAATGTACTCTAATGACTCTGAGAAAGTTCTAACACCTCCATTTCTTTGTGGCACAATGAAAGTCTATCATCACCAAAGCTACATGGGAAGTAAATGGTTTCTCATATTTCATAAAGGTTGAGAAACTTCATATTATGGGCAAGTGTTATTTATTGATCTTTAAAAGATCAATGGTTATCCAACATAAATCTTGTAGTGGTTAAAATACCTCAAAAAAGTATTAAGGAGATGACAAAGGTAAAATCATAGTTTAAAACAAATATTTTCAATGAAAGATAAAATAATTTTGGAAAAGTAACTTCAAAATTAACACGGGAAAATTTAAGAGATAAAACCTTAGGGTACGAGCTTTCCTGTGCCAGAATTTAAAACCCTACTTTTCAAATTTTAAAATAAACTAGGGCACAAAGCAAGGATTTTAAGAAATTCTAATATTTTCACCTAAGGCTTTAACACATCTAAAAAATTTAACACATGGGACTAATGGTTCTTTCACTACAGAGTGACAAAAATACATAGTGAAAAACCATGCCAACATAAAGAATGCATTTTGGCTAAGTAGAAGAAAGTGTGTTTTCCTAGGAAGAAGTTTACTACCATATAGAAGTTGGAGATCATTCACATAAACCTAAGTGGTCCTTCAAGAAAAAGAGGATTCTATGGTGAAAGGTATTTCATGATTTTCATTGATGATTTCACTAGAAAAATGTGGGTAAAATTTTGTAAAGAAAAATATGAATCTTTTGAGAAGTTTAAGATATTTCAGGATAGAGTTGAGAATGACTCTAGTGTTAAGATGAAGTCTTTGATATCAGATAGAGGAAGAGAAATTACCTCTAGAGAGTTTAAATTTTTTTATGAAGAAAATGGAATCAAAAGATAGTTATCTTTACCTATAACACTTGAGAAAAATCGGATTGATGAAAGAAGAAATAAATCAATAGTAGAGGCAACTAGAGTGATGTTATTTGAGAATGATGTTTCTAAGAAATACTAGATAGTATGAGTTAATACAATAGTGTATGCTTTAAATAGAGCATGTATCAGAAAAGGTATGATCAAGACACCTTATAAGTTATGGTTTGCTCATTCATCATCAGTCAAATATTTCATAATATTTGGGAGCAAATATTACATTAAGAGAGATGGTGACATTGGTAAGTTTGATCCTAGAAGTGATGAAGGTATGTTTCTTGGCTACTCATTAAAGAGCAAGGAATACGTATTTTTCCACTATAGAACTAAGACAATAGTTGAATGCAAAAATATAAGGATTGATGAAAATTTTGGTACTAAAGAAAAAATGGTAGATTATAATTCAGATGAAGAAGAAGATAATTATGGAATTTTTAGACTAAATGCTGAAGTTTTCTTTGAGACTAACAATGATTTGTAAAATGATGTCCTACCTATTGAGTATAGAGGAGAACAGAGGTCTAGAACCAAAGATGTGATAAGTGTTGAGATGTTAACTCCTACCTCTAACATAAATATGACAAAGAATCACCCTCCAGAGCAGAAAACTGGAAGTAAAGATAGAGGTGTAATGATAAGAAACATAGTGAATGAGGAATTATGGCTGACTTCTCAAGTTGATCCTAAAAGCACAGATGAAGAATGCTCATTGGATTCAAGCAATCCAAGAAGAATTGGATCAGATTGAGAAGAATGAGATATGGGAGTTAGTTCCTAGAGATAAATACAAGAATGTGATAAGTACAAAATGGGTATTCAAGAATATGATGAATGAACAAGGAGAAGTTGTGAGAAACAGGGCCAAACCTATTTGTAAAGGTTACTCACAACAAGAAGGCATAGATTATGAGAAGAGATATGCACCTATAGCTAGAATGGAAGCAATAAGAATGTTTTTGGCTTATGTAGTGAGTAAGAAGTTCAGGGTATATTAGATGAATGTTAAGTCAACTTTTATGAATGGAGAACTTGAAGATAAAGCCTTCATTGACCAGCCTGATGGATTCCTTCTAAGAGAAGAAAAAGAGATGGTATGCAAACTGAACAAAGCTTTATACAGTTTGAAGAAAGTGCCTAGTATATGTATTAAATGTATTTCATTGCCTCCTAACATAGTCCATCCTCTTACAAGGAACTTTTATAATTGTACATCATTTTGTGGACACCATCTCCACTAGGGTTTTCCTAGTTAACATATCTAGTGTTATTGTGTATGTCTATATTCTTAAGGTTGTTATTTATATTGTTCACCTGTTCTCCTAATTTTGATGGAGTTAACTATGACAATTGGAAAGAGAAGATGAAGACTAATTTTCTATGCATGGATCTAGGATATTGGCTTATGACAAAGAATGAAAAGAAGATTGTGGAAGAAAGAAAATTTTAAAAATGCAATGAAGTTGAAAAAGATCTATTTATGTGCAATATGATTTCTAGATAATTATTATTGTTAGTTATTCCTAAGAATGAATGTAGTTAGGTAAAATACTTAGAAATATCTCATAAAATTTGGATAGCCTTGCAATCTACTTTTGAAGGTGATAAGCATGCTAAGAGAATAAGATTATAGAATTGGATACATTTGTTTCAAGATGCTAAGATGATGGAAGATGAATATATAAGAATCTATATTGGTAGAATATCAAAAATTAATGAAAGAATTAAGTCTTAGAATGGATCTAAAGATGATGAAGAGATTATATGGAATATCTTGAATACCTTGAGACCACCATTCAATTAGACATCATAGATGATTGAGAAAGTGATACCTTATACTGAGAAATTTATTAGAGAGTCTTTTCTTGGAATATTGGAAGTAGTAGAAGTGCTCATGATGAAGATTGGAGATTTTCCTAGAATAGAAACTTCTTTTAGTGTATTAAGTGTTTTCCCTTCCCTATCAAGAAGTGAAAGCACTAGTAGAGAATATGCTAGGAGTAATAGATCTAGATATGAGGGGAACAAACTACTAAAGGAGAGAATCAAATGGTAAGAGAATCTTTCAATATTGGAATTGCAATGGATTTGGTCATTATGCTTATAAGTGTTCTAAAAGAGAGAAAAGGTATAAGAAGAATTTCAATTCTAGAATGCCTACATATTGTTTGTATGCAAATGAAGATGACGAGTCTAATAAAAGAGAGTGAGAGTGATGACCAGTTAGGATTTTTAGCTATAAAAGAAGAATTCAGAGAAGAGTAATCCCTAGTTTCATAGGTTGATTGGATCATAGCTAATGGTTGTTCACATCATATGACTAGCAACATGAATAATTTTTTTAAGTTCAATAGCCATGATGGAGGGACTGTTAGATCTATTAGTGATGTAACATGTCATATCAAGGGGATGGAATCTATTACTCTTGATGAAAAGACTAACATAGATTATGTCTATTTTGTTGATGGATTAAAGCATAACCTATTGAGTGTTGGATAGTTGGTTGATAAAGGATATCATTTATAATACGTAAAGAAGACATGCATTAGGGTAAAAGAACAAACATGTGTTACCCTTTTGTAAAGGAAAAGGCTAACAAAAGTATAATTGTTCAGCTTCAATGACATAAAACTAGTATTATTTTATTTAGAATTTCAAAATGAATTAAACTAATGAAATGTGTAGAATTGGATAGGATTATAATTTTTAATAATTTTTTGGCATAAGAATTGATATATTTTCCTAATTTTTCTAGATTAATTTTAGTTGCTCAATAATGTTGAAAATTAGGGGTTTAGCTCATGCCACAAAACTATATGAAAATAAACTTATTTCCATTTGAGCTCAAACTATGTTATAGATAATATATATAGCTAGAACAATAATAAATAAAAATTGACTTTAGACCTATATTTTATGTTTAATAATGATTCAAATTTCAACTCCTCTGAAATCGATAGTTTTCATCTCCCATGACATTTTTCACAACAAATCTATTCTACCCAGAAAAAAAAATTACACAAAGAGGACTCTCTCCTCTAGAACATCATAAAAATTTTAATTTATTTTTATATGATTTAGTATTTGTTTCTTTTTCAAAATTGACATCTTTTTGAGTGTTAAAATATGTGCTTATAGAATTTTTTAATTAGAATATACTATATCTAGTTAAAACACTATAAACTCTCTATGAGAATATTCTTAACTTTGACCTCTATAAAATGGTGTTTATATGTTACTAAAAAAAATCATAAAAACTAGTAAGATTTATTGAATTGTTAGTTTTCTAAAATAATTTTTGTTTCTCTAGTAATTGGATACAAACTAGCATAAAGCATACATTTAATAGACATTTCCAATTGGAAAAATGTGAGACCATAATATCTTAGCCAAAATGAATTTATCCAGATCATATGTTTGAACAAAATTGATTTTTGAGTAGAAATACTCAAATTTAGTCATTCTGATAAGTCAACTTGAAAGGTGACACAACTTTATACTTTTACTCATTATCAAGGATAAAGATGGTAAGTTTATTGGTACTAGTACAAGATCTAGAGGTGAAGTTTTTTAGTTGAACCCTTCATAGATGACAAGTTTGGTTGAAAAATTAGATAATAGTTGGTTATGGAATTGAAGATTTTATCAATTAAAAATTGATAATTTTGTGAAGGCTAGTAGTACATTTTCTATCAAATATTTACCTAAATTGTGAAGCCTACTAATAGTGTGTGCGAAGAATGTGTTATGGCTAAGCATAAGAAAAGCTCATTTCCTAGCAATAATTTTTCTCCAACAATGAAATTGGAGATTATCCATACAAATCTGAGTGGTCCTACTAGAACAAAGTGATTCTACAATGAAAGGTTCTTCATGAATTTCATTGATAACTTTACTAAGATGGTGTGGGTAGCATTCCTTAACGAAAAGTCTAAGGCATTTGAGATGTTTAAGTTGTTTAAGAACAAAGTTAAGAATGAATATGTAGTGAAGATTAAATGTTTAAGATCAGATAGAGGTGGAGAATTTACCTCAAATGAGTTTAACACCTTTTGTGAAGTAAATGGCATTAAAAGACAACTATCAACACCTACGACTCCTCAACAAAATGGAATTGTTGAAAGAAGAAGAGGTCTCTAATTGAAGATATGAGAGCCATGATGTTTGAGAGTGATGTATCAAAGACATTTGGAGAGAAGTAATTAATATAGAACTATACACAATGAACAAACTATAGATCAAAAAAGGTACAAAGAAGACTCCCTGTGAATTATGTATTGGACACGCACCCTCAGTGAAGTATTTTAAAATTTTTGAAAGTGTTACATAAAGATAGATGATGATATTGTTAAGTTTGATGCAAGAAGAAATGAAGTTATGTTCCTTGGTTATTTATTCAAAATAAATCTTATAGATTTTTTAATCAAAGAACTAAGACTATTGTTGAGTGCACAAACGTAAAAGTGGGTGAAAAGTTTGAAGTCAAAGAAATAATGTTGGATTATATTTCTAATTAGGAAGAAGCTAATCCTAAGGCTATTATAGAAAATGCTGAAAAATTCTTTAAGAATATCCATGATTTGTAGAATGATGTTAAATTTTTTGAACAAAGAAAAACCAAGGTCTAAACCTAGAGAAGAAGTAAGAGTTGAGTCAGTAATGCCTACACCTAATAGGAATTTGACAAAGAATCACCTTATTAATTAGATTATTGGAAGAAAAGAAATAGAAGTTATGAAAATAAATATAGTGCATGAAGAATTGTGCATTCTTTATCAAGTTGAAACAAAGAATTCAAATGAGGTATGCATAGATGATCATTGGATTCAAGAAATGAAGGAAGAATGGGATCATATTATGAAGAATGAGAAAGGGGGGAATTGTTTCCTAGACATAAAGATAAATGGGTTTTTAGAAACAAGATAAATGAACAAGGTTGGGTTGTGAGAAATAAAGAAAGACTAACATGTAAAGGATACAAACAAAAAGAAGGTATAGACTATGAAGAAATTTTTTCTCATATTACTAGAATTGAAATAGTAAGAATGTTCTTGGCTTATATAGAAAGTAACAAGTTCAAAGTGCATCAGATAGATGTCAAGTCAATATTTCTAAATGGAGAAATTGAAGAAGAAGTTAATATTGAGAAGGCTAAAGGATTTATTTTGACAAAAGAATGAAACATGGTATGCAAACTGAAGAAAGCATTGTCTAGACTTAAGAAAGCACATAGAATCGAGTATGTGAGAATGGGCAAGTATTTGGAAAAGTTGGGATTTTCTAATGGTTCTATAGATAGTAGCTTATATTTACAATAAATCAAGAATGGATTGTTGATTATTTTGATATATTTTGATGACATAATCTTTGGAGGAAATGATCAAGAAAGTACCAAATTTGCTATTGAAATGAAGAATGAATTTGAGATGAGTAAGATTCGTGATATGAAATATTTCTTAGGTCTACAGATTGTGCAAAATAGTGATTGTGTTTTCCTATAATGGATTAAGTATTTGAAATATTTGTGGAAATAATTTGGATTAGAAATTTGTAATCCTATTGGAATAACTATGATAATTGGTCAAAATTTATCTAGCAAATATTAGACACCTATAGTTGAGAAAAATAAGTACACATCCATGATTGGAGGTTTTTAAGATTTGACTCACACTAGTCTAGATGAAGGAAATGTACTCGGTATAGTTTTTAGATTTCAAGAAGGTCCTAGAGAATCACATTATGCAATGGTAAAAGGAATATTTAGATATTTGAAAGGCACATTTTTTTTTTTCTTATGGTATGACAAGTCAAGTGACTTTACTTTGTGTGCTTATATTGATGTAGATTGGGTAGACCTAGTATGGATGATGGAAAGAGTACAAGTGGTGTAGTATTTTCTCATGGAGGAAGATTAGTTTATTGACTCAACAAGAAACAAGACTGTATCTCATAGAGTATAATAGGAGAAGAGTACATAGCAACAAGAAACAATTGTAATAAATTCATGTGGATGAAGAAGATGTTGATAGATATTGAGATTGAATATTTAGAACATGTTATCATACACTATGATAATAGGAGAACAAAAAGTATGTCTAAGAATCATGTTTTATATTCTAAAACTAAGCATAAATCCATTCAATATCATGTTGTGAGAGAAAAATTTGCAAAGAAAGAAATCAGATTAGAGTATGTGAATACAAAAGAGAAGATTGTAGAAATTTTTATGAAGTTTTATCCTAGGGCCACATTTGAGTATTTGTGAGGTAAGCTTGGGGTTACACCCTTGCCTACTTTTGAGTAGATGATGCAAAGAGTACATTAGTCTAGTGGTACATAGCACTATTGTTTGTCTAGATTGCATGTAGATGCTTCCTATATGGGGGAGTATCTATGATGAGAAAAGTCATCAAGGTCTTTGGGTTGATAGTATAGAATTTTTTTTTGGACACTTTAGCTAGTTAAAAAAATTGAGTTGAAGATTGACATAATGAAGCCTTTTTCATTGATCTCAATGGGGAGAAACATTGAGTTATATAAATAGGGCATATGCATGAAATATTGATTCCATCCATGTATGAATAAGAAAGAAAAAATGGAAATTTTTTGCTATAAGTTTTGTATTTTATTGAGGTAGAGGATTTGAAAGAAAGACAACAACAATACCGGAAATATATTTGGATTTGGTATTTTTGAAATTAAATGTTTTTCATCGATGTTACCATCAATGCAAAAGGGGGCTATTTTTATAATTAATTCTAATTTTATTCCTTTGGGGGATTATTCTAAGAAGAGGAGAGTTCATTAGCTTGATTGACATGTTTCATTCATGACTGTGTTTGTCATTGATGTCAACATATTATTATTTCTATAAAGACTAGCAGAGTAGCAAATAGAGAACAAGGTCATATAGACTATATACTAATGATGAGGTTGAGTGAAGTTGAAGACATGTTATTCATTGTATTTTGATGAAGTGGAGAAGTGCATGTGTAGAGAGTCAAAGACATGTGAGAGTTATTAAATAATTATAGAGAACATTGTGCTAATAGAGTACCTAAGAAGTAGTTTATGATGTTTGGATTGTATCTCTTAGCAAGGATAGAATCATGATGAGAAAATTTAGATAGTGACAATAGGCATCCTAATGATGATGTCAATGAGTGTATGAAGTCAACCTAGTCATATGTGTAAGAAGTTGTATTTACAATGAGCTGACAATGTTTTTTAATTGTGAATGGATGTAATGAATTGTAATATCTTAATGAGGTCCTATTATAATTAATTGGAATTGCCTCAAGATCAAGTGAAAGAATTATTTTGAGGATATGGTATAAAGAAAGGTTAGTTTTCTTGTGGTGAAATGTAGAAATGATGCAGATTTATGTAAATGTATTAGTGATATATGAAGTTGGCAAATGTGTGTGAGAAATCAAAGGGACTAGTGTGATGTGATTTCAAAGATCAAGTATTGAGATTTGAAGATTTTTTATCTAGTCAAGAGGATAGAGAAGCACTTAAAGTTATTCTACATTATATTATTATACAAGGAATAATACAGAGTGATGAGTCAAGTTTTTGGGATGTTTTGCTTATGATTTTCAAAGTATAGACTTGAATATCTTATGGTTTTTATGTTTTTTTATGAACATGATATAGTATTTTATGCTTATAAGTTATAACTATATGAATATTTGATGCTTATGAAACTTAAAGACAATAATGAATATATATCTAGATTGATGAATGTCATGGTAAATATGGTATATTTCTTCTCTAAGTTTTAATGGGTAGACCCCCTATAGTTGTGTGACAAGGTACCATTTAAATAGGAAAAACTTATTATGATCTATGCCTTGGATTTTTGTTTTGGATTTTTATTGTGTTAACCTTTTATAGGAAGAATAAGTCAACAAGGAGTGCAAACTAAAATATGAGTGGGTGCTTCAAGGTGGGTGACTATTTCAGAGTTCATTTATAACTCCACTCCTTCCATTACTTTGCAGTTGTTGATTTCATTCAAGAAAATTTAGTTGCGAAGCATTCCTATATTTATGAATCATTGAATGTGGTTTATCTTCTTGCATAAATGATGTTGTTGCTAGTAAAGCTAAAATTTGTTATACTATGTAATGGAAGACCTAGTTTGTAGGTGTTCTATTTTTCCTAGTTTCCTTTAAATAAGTTGTAACTTCTATTTCCAGGGGGAGTTGGATGTTTTTGTTTTGAGACATTCATGTTATAAGAAAGAAATAGAGTAGAGCATCTTGGTATTCTATATTGTGTCCATGTTTTATTGAGTAAATATATAACAATTCTTTGCTTGAATTTTTGAGTTATAATTCATTCATACTTCCATGGGGGCCCACACAGAAGGTGAATCCTTTATTTGTGCTTAGGTAGAATTCAGTTAATTTTCTTTCAAATCGTTAAGTATTTTTGTTCCTACAGTATCTAGCAGTAGAACCATCAACTATATCATGTAGCATAGGTTTATTTCTTGAGCATTATTCATTTAATTTGTAAGTTCAATTTCTAGTGTAAGCTTCCTATAGCAACTATGTTTACCTTAGTAGTAATGACTAACGAGAAGAACTAAAGCATAAACTTTGTAGTCACTATCTCAAGTTTACGTTCTTAGATTTATACAATAAATGAGTCTAGTATGATATTATAAGTAGAAACATGATGAATTTCAGCAATGATTCATTTTTTAAGGATGTCCAATCCTTATGTTACTAGGATATTGTTCTAATCAGTCATTTTTGGTTTCATTGCTAGGGATGGTGTCAATTTAGTTCAATCTAGAAGTCATTAAGTTTGTCTATATTTTGCTTAAATTTTCATCCATAGGCATTGGAACCATCTTGGGCAATTCCTACCCAATCTTAATCAAGAAGAACCATTTGAGGTTCTCAATCTAGCACCCAAGCAAATCTACTAGAATTCCACAAGAAGAAGAACCATTTGAGAAAGTGTTTGTTGATACCAATCACCAATTGCCTTCACTATCGTCATCAAAAGAAAATGTGTCTTGACTATTATGGAGTTACTATCAAGAAAGGAAGAGGCTTGAGAACCCTCCCTCATAAGTCTAATGGAGGTGTGTCCAAAATGGAATTATCCAAAATGTTGTCTGATTTTAAACAAGACATCATTAATGATGTTACTCAATTGGATACAATTCAAGCAAGGAGAAAGGAAGATGCATTTGATGTAATGATCACAGAATATTGTCCACAGTATAGGGAGAACAAAAAGAATTGCTGGTGCAAGTTTTTTACAAGCCTAGAATCTCAACCTATGCCTACTAAGTTCAAAGCCATTGATGAGAATGGAGAGGTCCTCTACATTTCCCAGTGGAAGCTATGGGCTCCAGAACTAGCTCAACCTATTGATACTCTATAGTATTCAGACACTTCAAAATTTCTTCATACATGGTTTCTTCATGAAATGGAGTCTTTCCTAATTGCTCAACTGATCATGGCAAAAAAGGTCACCAAGATAGAGGTAAACTTAAACAAGGAATTAATTGTTAGTATTGCTTTAACTTCCTCTTACTAATTAGAAGTCCTAAAATTTATTAAATGATATCAATCAACCTTTGCTTGGGATTATACTGACATGAAGAATCTAGACCCTCAACTCTACACTCACAAAATTTATATCAGCTCTAAATTCAGTTCTGGTCATCAACGTTAGCACTAGGTAAATCTAGAACTTAAGGATAGAATCTAGCATGAGTCGATGAAGTTGATAAATGTTGGCTTCATCTCTCCAATTTTAGATAGCCAATGGATCTCGCCTCTTGTTTTTGTACCTAAGAAAAGAGGGAACATGAGAGTTTGTATTGACTACACGAAGCTTAACATAGACTTGATACAAAATCAGCTCACATCATGGTATGACAAGTATGTTCATGACACATTTTTTTCTATTTGCAAATAGGCACTCCTTTATGACTCCATGTATTAGCTTAATCCTAGAAAATTTCAAAGTAGATGGTTTGGGTTGTATGAAATTATTGCAGTCTTTCCAAATTAAATGGTCCAACTCTCCACTATGGATTAGGTTTGGGTCAAATTTTTGATCAATGGTAATAGGTTCACACTATATCACAAACCAAAGTGGAAGGAGGAGTTCTTGCAGAAATTTTCTGTTGTTGCTGGTGCCATAGTTCCTACAGCCTCTCCTAATGAGCTTTTTTCTCATTTTCCTTCCTCACTCTAGTTGTTCTTGTCACTATTATAATAAACACTTTCATTGTGAAATTTGCTTCTCCATAATAAATTTCCACTTCATTTTTAGTCTTTCACCCATCCATCTTATCATTTCTTTCATTCGTGTATAGAAACTGCCACCTCACTACTTTCAGTTAGCACAAATTCAAAGGTATGCAATTTTAATTTGTTTTTCCAATATATATTTTTGTATGCCTTGTCACCATTGCAAGTGGGGGACCACTTGTCTTATTTTAGCTAGGGGGTGAAGTTATATTAGATTTGTCATTATATTTATGCAATCTTTTTATTTATTCTTTTCCCTTGTTGTACTTGCATTTCCTACCAATGATTAGAAACTTTTTGAAATCCTTTTGTTGCATGTTATTTTTTGCACATATATTGCTAAGGTGGCAAGATATGCTATTGACAAGTTTTGAGGAGCATATTTATGAGTAATTATGAAATGATAGCACAGAGATTTGCATTTATTTTACTCAAAGTTTTCTTCTCAACCTACATTACTCAAGAAATTCCTAAATTTAAACTCATCCTATAACCTGTTGTTTCATGTTTTCTTGCCAAATTTGTGGTTGTCTATTATTCTCTTCAAATTTTTTTTGGGTACCCTGGGAATTAGACAATGGAAGGAGACTTGATTCAAAGATAGCCTACTGTGCATAATACATTGCTCAAAGACCAAAATTGTAGGTTGTATTTTCAAGCAAAGGGATGGACATATTATGTTTAGAAGCTAACTAGTTGGGACGACAAGGTTGTATTTCAATTTCCCAACTCCTTAAAGAATGAAGTGACAATAGTCAAAGGATTGAAGGTGATGTTTTCTTAGCTGATTTTGGGAGAAGTTATAGAATTACCATTGGAAGGTGAGGAATTTTCAAAGAATCTTGACCCAATTTCCACCAGAGCTTAGTTCACTTTACATGGAGATCCAAAGGTTGATATTAACAAGAAATAAGGTATTGTTAGATTATCTCTTCCCAAGCCATTTCCACGATGTGTGATTTTTATCATTAAGTATTTCACCTGTGAAGGGTGATACTCATTTCTACATGTTGTTCATTTAGACTTTTTGAGTTGTTTAAGGCATGATATTAGAACTACCAATGTTCCTAGTTTTGTATTTGTCATTTTGTCAAAACAAACCATACTAGTACAAGAGGGTAGATAAAACTCTATCTCCCATCATTGCCTTAGTAAGCTGATAATAGAAAATACTTTAAAGAAACAGTTAGATATTTCTTGGGAGGAATTTCTATTGCAAGGGTTTAAGGAGCCTCTCCCAAATCTAGTTGCGTGTAGAGTAGGCTAGAGGGTTAAAAATTCTATGGGGATTAGAAAAATCTTTATCAAAACTAGACAACGCTCTTCACCTAAGAAGAAAAAGGAAGCTAAGGTTAGAAGCCATATTTCCTCTCCTTTAAGAGTAGTTCATGAAGAGGAATTGGAAACTCCTACAAAGAATGTTGAAGTTGTCCCCATGGCAAAAATAGTTTTCCCAAAGCATAAGAAATGAAAAATTAACCCTAGTAGTAGCTAGTAGTCTAAGGCACCTTCTCTAGCCAAGACCACTTCCAAAAAAAGGAAAGTCCCAAAAGAGGAGAAAACTCCATTAAGAAGAAGTGTTAGGCAAAGAATCAAACCAACTAAGGAGATTCCCAATAAAGAACCTTAGGTAATCCAAGATTTTGAGCTAAAGGGAGGGCAAAATAAAAATATCTGGCATAATGATAGAATGGGGAAGGTTCCTAATAAGCCCAAGAATGTAGAAGTCATTACAATTGGAGATGACTCCAACATGAAGGAGCATGCTTATGTGTTTCAAGGACTAGCCTCTAAGAATTTTTAGAGAGATGATTAAGGAAGTGATGATTCTGATAGTTATATTAGAGAAGTAGATGAACCAGCATTTTCCCCTATAGCAAAATCTCCTATGGTAGAGAGGGACCCTTATGAGGAAAATCCAGTTGTCAATATGGGTTTTGTCAATAGGGTGGCTAAATAGATTTTGAACAAGGGATTAGAAACATTAGCTTTAGTGGCTCAACAATGCTTTAATCCTGAGAAAGCTATAGTTATTTGGATGGATCCTTTAGAAAGGACAAGTGCTAATAAGGGTAAGTCATCTATTTCTCTCAAGTAGTAGATAATTCTCATCGTAATATAGCAGCTCAATCTAGGCCAACCTCTTTGTTTGATGTTATTTTCCTACTGGTTAAGCAATTAAATTTTGAGAGGGAAGAGTAGAAACAAAAAAAAGAAAGAACTGTCTAAAATCATAGATAGTCACTATCAAGAAACACTTGTTCAGGAGGAAAAGGTAGAATAGTTATGTGTAAAGCTTTACAAAATTACATCCTTAATCCCTAACTTAATGGGTTGTAGATCCCCATCACCTATCTATTCTTTGTTTCTTAAAGAATGGTTGTTGAACTATCAAATGACCTGCATTTTGTAGGATAGAACTCCCTCATTCCAAGAGCCTACTCAAATTTTCTGAGCTTTCCATAACTCTCCTGCAACCATCAAAATTCTGTTACGTGAATTCTACCTCCACAGTCTTATAGTTCTAGATGATTGAGTTTGGATTCTCTTGATTTATGTTGGGGGTATTCAACTTAGAGCCTTCATGTCCTAGATATCAAATGAAATTTGTTGGAACACTCAGGCTAAAGTATATAGAAATTTTGAGTCAGACATTCCCCTATTCCTTAGACCTGAAGCCAAGAATCCTTGAACTCTCTATTATAGTTGGTTAAGAATAGCTCCCTCTAAATTAGGTAGTAAGATCATCTATCTAATGAGGTAGGAAGCATTCAATACATATGAATAGATGGTGAATACTAAACTACCTAAGGTTAGAAATGCCATACAATGGCACTAGAACAATTTATCAAGGGAAATGAGAAAGAGAGAACCACATTCACCTCTCAATTTTTCTATGGCAACCCATGATGCTCCTCGAGACATTTCTTTGGGAAGAGAGAGAGAAAGTTATTGGATTCCATTAACCTTTTAGCCTCCATTGTTACTATCCCCATTACTTGCAAATTCAAATAGACTAGATGATTTTACCATGCAAGAAGAAGAGGACGGGTGGAAGAATCATAGGAGAACAAAGGGGGTTTGCTAGAGTTTTGTAGAGGGAGGATCTAGACAGAGCATAGCTACTGATTATAGGAAGCATTCAATGCATATGAGTATATGGTGAATACTAAACTACCTAAGGCTAGAAATTCCATACAATGGTGCTAGATCAATTTATCAGAGGAAATGAGAAACAAAGAACCACATTCACCTCTCAATTCTTCTGTGGAAACCCAACATGCTCCTTGGTACATTTCTTTGGGAAGAGAGAGAGAGAGAGAGAGAGAGAGAGAGAGAGAGAGAGAGAGAGAGAGAGAGAGAGAGAGAGAGAGAGAGAGAGAGAGAGAGAGAGAGAGAGAGAGAGAGAGAGAGAGAGAGAAAGCTCTTGGATTCTGTTAACCTTTCAGCTTCCATTATTATTGTCCCTATTACTTGTGAATTTAGATAGGCTAGATGGTTTTACCATGCAAGAAGAAGAGGTCAAGTGGAAGAATCATAGGAAAACAAATGGGTTCTACTGGAGTTTTGTAAAGCGAGGATCTAGACAAAGCATAGCTACTGATTATAGGATGGCAGCCAGGTTAAAGAATTTATTTTCTGTGAGACTAGCAAATGGCTAAGTTGGGGGAAATGATGAGTCAAGCTTTTGGGATTTTTTTAAAATGATTTTTTGAAGTATAGACTTAAATATCTTATGGTTTTTATGTTTTTTTATGAACATGATATAGAATTTTATGTTTATAAGTTTTAACTATATGAATATTTGATGCTTATGAAACTTAAAGATAATACTGAATATATATCTAGATTAATGAATATCATGGTAAATCTGGTATACTTCTTCTCTAATTTTTAATGGGTACACTTCCTGTAGTTGTGTGACAAGGAAACATTTAAATAGGAAAAACTTATTATGATCTATGCCTTGGATTCATGTTTTGGATTTTTGTTGTGTTAACCTTTTATAGGAAGAATAAGTCAACAAGGAGTGCGGACTAAAAGATGAGTGGGTCCTTCAAGGCAAGTGACTATTTTAGAGTTCATTTATAACTCCACTCCTTCCATTACTTTGTGGTTGCTGATTTCATTTAAGACAGTTTAGTTGCTAAGCATTTCTATATTTTTGAATCACTGTCTTCTTGCATAAATGATGTTGCCGCTATCGAAGTTGAAAGTTATTATACTATGTAATGGAAGACCTTGTTTGTAGGCATTCTATTTTTCCTAGTTTCCTTTAAATAAGCTAGAACTTCTATTTCTAGGGGGAGTTAGATGCTTTTGTTTTGAGAAATTCATGTTATAAGAAAGTAGTAGAGTGGAGCATCTTGGTATTCTATATTGTGTCCATGTTTTATTAAGTAAATATATGACGGTTCTTTGCTTCAATTTTTGAGTTATAATTCATTCATACTTCCATGGGGTCCCCCACAGAAAGTGAAACCTTCATTCATGCTTAGGTAGAATTCAGTTAAGTTTCTTTCAAATTGTTAAGTATTGTTGCTCCTATAGTCTCTAATAGTAGAACCATTGACTATATCCTGCAGCATAAGTTTATTTCTCAAGCATTGTTTATTTAATTTGTAAGTTCAATTTCTAGTGTAAGCTTCCTATAGGAACTATTTTTACCTTAGTAGTGATGACTAATGAGAAGAACTAAAGCATAAACTTTGTAGTCACTATCTCAAGTTTACGTTCCTAGATTGATATAGTAAATGAGTTTAGCATGATATTCTAAGTAGAAACATGATGAATTTCAGAAATGATTCATTGTTTAAGGATACCCAATCCTTGTGTTACTAGGATATTGTTCTAACTAGTCACAAAGCTAAGTTTGATAGTGAGTTTAGTGATCTTACTTGCTAAGGTGTATGAATAATAGTTACATCTTCCTTCCATAACTCCTAGCAAAGTTTGCACAACTCGTAACAAATTTTTTACAACTCCTAATAGAATAGTAATCTCATAATAGCAATTTAAATTATCCTAATAGGAACTAGTATGTACTAAATATATTTCATTAGATCCTAAAAAATTCCATACTCTTACAAGGAACTCTTATATTAGTCCATAATTTTGTGGGTACCATCCCCACTAGGGTTTTCCTAATAATCAAGGGTTTCCATAGTTAACATATCTAGTGTTATTGTGTATGTTTATCTTCTTTTGGTTGTTTTATATATTGTTGACATGCTTAATGTTTAATAAGGTTGATAAAATTTATATTGATTTGATGACTGATTCACACCCCCCCCCCCCCCCCAAATTATCATGGTGTACTTTACTTTCTAATACTACGCTCATTGGAGTACTCAGGGAAAATGCATTTTGTGTGATAGGATAGACTTAAACCCAGGAGGTTGATCCCAACATGTTGGGAAGGTATGATGACACATGCCTAGATGCAAATGAACCCCTCACTCTTATTTTAGCTCTAGTTGTTTGTTTTCTTTTTTATTTCATTTTGTGCATTGTTCTTTTATGGGGCCTTGTATTAAATTTATACTTGATTATTTTAGTATAACATTTAGATTCCTTATAACCTATGTTGATCATGGTCTTATCTCCTAGCTTATGGGAGTGGACCATTTATAGCTCCAAGTGATTGGATGGAAAAATATTTTGAGCAATTGTTCGAGTTTTTTTGGATGGCTCTATATGAATCCTTGTCAAGTAGCATTCAGCGATTATATCCTATAGTCTATATGTTGAATTTTCTTGGAAATTTTTTATGTAATATTATAATGTAAACTCTTGAAGAAAGTAAAATATCATATGCCAATGCATCATGAATGTAAAAGGGTAAAAGAGTTTCTCTATGAGAAATAAACGGAAATGCAAACATATTGTATTATTTCAAAGGATAAATGAAGTTATAATGATGTAACGACACTGTATATTTCCTTGATTTATATGAATTTATGATGAATAAAAGAGCTATGCACACTTTATGACGTTATCAAATGAGAAACCTATGATTTAGTTTACATATATGGTTGGTGTCTCTAATTTATTTCATCTATCATTATTAAATATTAATTTAATACATTTGATTGTAAGGATTGCAAAATTAGTCACTAATTTGTAAATAGATATTAGGATGGATAATTTATCAAATTATAAGTAGACATTCATTAATAGTTTGATTAACTTAAGTATCAATGATAAAATGATGGAAAGAAAATTCAGTACTATCGTTTAAAGAAGACATTAGGGAATCCTATTAGGACTCTTAGATCTATGATCCAAGAGAACTTATAAAAGTAAAGATGTTAAAAAAAAACTCATCAAGTTTAGTAACATTTATACTTAACCTTCTAGGTTCCCTAGTGTGGAATTACATTTGGTATCAAAGCCCTAGGTTTCTACAATGGGAGTTCCAGGGCCTATTATTCTTAGGAAAAGAAGCAACAATGAAAATTTTTGGAACTTTATTTCCTTGTAATCCTTAGGATGCCTCCTTTAGCATGGATAGTAGAAAGGAGTAAAGATCTTCATAAGTCCCCAACAAGGGAGTTTTCAAGGAGAGTATATTATAATAAAAAAATACTAACTCCAAGAAAATATTAGAATTCTAAGGATAGGTGTGTCATAAAATACTTAAACACTCAATCTTGGTGGTGATAGGAAGAGGGGAGTCTCTTAGAAATTTTATAAAAGCTATGTTTTTTAATGCATAAATCTAGTATTGGGAAAGACCCATTAAACTTATAAAAGAACTACATAATTTACTAATCAAGATAAACTATTCTATGACTACAACGATTTGAAAATATTGTCAATCTAACACCAAAAGTTCTAAATACATTCTTAACTCAATTTGGAACATAAATTGTTGTGGTATGAAGTCATAGGATAATATACCTTCTTGGGTCATGAATTATGAGACATGGATGTCTAGTGTACTTAATTAAGAAAACATGGTAATACCACCTAATACATAACCAACTTATGTTGTTACATAAAGTTCAAGACATTATAAGAATATAATTCTTAGTGAACCATTTATTGAAAGGTTAGTGGGCATTAAGGAGAAAGGATTAAAAATGATATATTAAAGTACACATGTTTTATAACCCCACTTCTAATGAAAAGATGCCCATAGGAACAAGACAACATATTGAAATTTTAGAAAAAAGAAATGGTAGATAGATTGTATCCTTTTTTGAGTCTAGAAGATAGATGAACCATTAGAGAAAATACATATTTTCTTTGTTTCCCAAAACTCTATAAAGGGATTTTTTTTTTGGAAAAGTGAAGAATAATCTAAAATAATAAGTTTGAGTCCCTTGCTTCCTATTATATAGAAATGACCACTCCAATATTAAGAAAGATTGACTAGTTGAAGAACTCTAATATATTATCCTTGTTAATAGAACTCATAGTAAGAAATGGTTCTTAAATGATAAATGAAGTCTTGCATATAAATAACAAAATAGCTATGCAAAAATAATTGAATTTTTTCTTGATATCCATAAAATCATATGTTAAGCCTATGTCTCTAGAATATTGTAAGATAGTCCAAAGCTACTTTCAACTAGGAAAATTTGAGACAATGATTGGAAGTAATTCTAAATCATCATAATATTTAATAAGACAATTAACCATGAGTGTAGATTAAAAAAATGGATCCCAACAAATTTATGGCATTTAATGAATGTAAAATTTAAAACAAACAAAAAACTTTCTCTAGTAAAACCCTAGAAGATATATGCAAATATAAGCTCTTTGAAACTATTTGTGAATTCCTCCTTGAATGGTAATACATACCTTTAATTACATAAAGTTTTTTCTTGGTAATTTAATTTGTAGTAGCATATGAATTCCCTAGCATAAAACCATAACTAAAATTAGGAATTTTCACATTTAATTCTGAAAATAAACTAGAGTCTTGAGGTTCACTTAAGGAAATTGTAAATAAAGAAGGTAGCATGGGATTTTCATGTTCTATCCTGTGAATATTTTTTTCTTTTCAAACATAGGAGATTAGGAAAAATAAAGATCTCTAGATTAATTGTGTTAATACATGAACTAGAACTCCATATATTACTTAGAAAAATAGTTTTTTCATTAGCTCTAGTGAAGGAAATGAAACCGTAGAATCTAATTAGGAATATTAATAAAGATAATTTATATACATAAAAATGTATTGGAAAAATCCTTATAGGAAATTTTCATTACTAAATCATATTTATAATTGAATTTGTCTCTACTTAAGGTAGGTTGACATGAAATTTGATAACAAGATCATGATGACTTCCAAGAATAAGTCAAATTTTAGGGGTGGAAGATGTAACACTAATCTTATCTTAACAATATTAGCAGAGTTGAAAATATATAAATATTCTCAGGCTATTTTGAATCCTATTGGAAATGTAAGAGGAGTAAATAAGAGGGGAGGGTTGAATTAGTTACCACAAAAAAAATCCTAGTCCATTAAGGTGTCAGTATAAAACAAAACCAAACTCTGTTGAATATACTATTATAACTTGGTTAGCATTGAATCACTTAGTTAACACATTAACTCAATTAATACTGAACATAAGCACTATTAATTTTTTAACACTAAACATGGAGAACTTAGGATATTAAGTGTGATCAACCTTAATTAACTTAGTTGTAGAAACATAAAGAAAATAACATGAACACATGAGACATTGAGATTTAACGTGGATAAAACCACCAACTACAACTAGTTATTATTTTTCACTCTTCTAAAGTGAGCCCTATTAGGAACCAACCCTATTAAAGATTACAAAACACATTGTTAGGTGTGACCTCGTTAGAGGATTTAATTCACCATGTTGGAGTGGCCTTGCTAGAGGTCTCTAGACACTTCAATATAGAAATGTAACCTTGTTAGAGGATTTGAAAAATAATTATTAAGCTAACTTTGTTAAGAGATTTGATTCACTGCTACAATTATTAGAAAGTAAAATTTACTTGACCTGATTACTGATACAACTGACTTGGTGATTTTATATCTCTATTCTAGCTTGATTAACAAGGATACTCTAGTATCTTTCCAATTTTCTTCCTTTATTCATCTTCTTTTGTTCCACACATTCTCATTTCAATCCTCAACTTGACCTTATACTTATATGAATTACCTTGTTAAGATGGCTTGAACATACTTCAAATAAATCAATAATAAACCCTTGAGTTAGCTAGAATAAGAAAATTAATCATACAAACTCATTATGTTGGTACAAAACAACCCCTTCGTTAGTAGACCCAACTCAGCCAATAATAACTCAGAAAAGACTTTTCTTTACTAACCAAGTGAACTCGGTTAACACTATATCCTAGACTAAATTCCCTTTGGTAATTGAGTGAGCCTAGTAAACATTGGATCCATGCCAACTTTTCTTTGTTAACTACGTGAACTTGGTAGACATTGGCTCAAAACTTGGTAAACTCTAGAATGCTCAACATGCATTGGAAACTATCTTCATGACCTAAGTGAGCTTGGTAGATACTGACTTGCTCAGTAAGGCTTGACATTTTGTGTAACATCAAAGACAATATACAATTGAAAAATTATTTTCAATAGAATCCAAGGTTACTACTAGTACTCCTTAATTTCAAAATTTGACAAATGAACATATAGCTGAAACCATAAGATAACATCTAACATCCTTAATACAAAATAATGGTACCTATCTAATCAGGAACTAGTAATCACTTAGGTTCTTAGGTTATAATATGTTTAGAAATATTTCTATACTTATCAACACATCCCTCTTCCTAATGATTTTAGTTATTTCTTTTTATTATACACTTGATCATGCTTTATATAAATGTCTTAGGAGAATAGATATAAGGTTGCTTTGCAACATATTTTATATATTATTCTAGATTCATTATTATGCTTTTAATACCTTGTTTATAATGTTTTGATTATTATTTTTTTCTTAAAATGGCCCATCTAACCCATGATGCCTTGTGTGTGTGTGTGTGTGTGTGTGTGTGTGTGTGTGTGTGTGTGTGTGTGTGTGTGTGTGTGTGTGTGTATGTGCACTCACGCGTGTGTGCGTGTGCATGTGTGTATGAATGTGTGTGTGTTTGTTTGTTTACTCTATATGGCTTGTCTTAATGATAAGGGGAGGCATTAATAGTCACTTCTTTATGAGATCCACATGATGTTGTACTCCTTCCTTTTCTATCATTTCTTCTATATATATGAACATATATTAAATCTTATTAGTTTTTGATGCAAGTGTGTGCAAATACTAAGCATAAAATCCACCTAGATACATAGGTATGATTGTGCCTTAAAATAATCAAATCAATTGTTGTTTAAAGAGAGATAGAACCTATTGGAATAATTATTATATTTTAACTAGTGAGATATTTTTTAACAATGTCCAATGCCATATCAGTTGATTTATGAAGAGGATTTGAAAAGAGTAATATCTTGATGAACTAGTCAAGTTGTTGAGTAAAGAGGAGTAAGTAATGTTAGAATCACAATGGGCACTTGATCACTTAATCTTTGACTGGATATTGTGTCATTTTATTAGTATATGAAGTGAAGAAGACAATTGAGTTAATGTATGGAAGAGAAAGACAAGAAGTTGAGTAAAAAACTAAGCTTGATTGAGTGATAGCTTCACTAGGTCAATGGACCAAAATATTTAGGAAATAAGAGATAGCTAAGAAAATAGGATCAATTAAGTGATAGGTATGACTAAGAAAGGAGAAGCCAATGTAGTAGCCATCAAGTGAGCTAATGTAAGCAGAGAAAGATAGAAGAGTAAAGATCAAGCTACCCAATGATGACCAAGAGTCAACATTTTAACAGTTTGTGGATTGTTTAAAATGCATAAATGATAAGGATTGATGAGATGGAGTATTTAATGTATGAGTTTATTTTGTTAAATGATCAAAGACAAGGATTAAAGTAATTGATAAAGTATCATATTAAATTATTTAAACCACTCCTCATAGGGTGATTAAAATACTTTAACAATGTCAGAATTGTGTCAATTTATCAAGTAGCATGTTACTTGGTGATTTTTCTGAAATTGGGTTTCCATGTTAAATTCCCATGTTAGAATTGTGTTAATTTTGTTTTTTTGATGCATGCTAATTATTGTTTATTTCTATTAATCTACATATACTGAACATGGAGATAGTGATGAATGAATAAGTTAAATTTTTAATGGGTTTCTATATTGGCTTACTGATTTAAGAGATTGATTAAGTTGTGTGAAGTTGTTAAAAGTTTAATTGTTACATCCAGATCTAAGGATAGTTGATTCACACCCTAGACCCTAGTTATTCAAAATATTCTAACAATTAGTATCAAAGAATTTTTTCTTGTAAAGAAATTCTAAAGGAACTTAAAGATTAAGATTAAGATGTAGAAGAGAGAGGTACCTAAGTTGAACAAAGAGAAGTTCCTTGCATGGAAGCACTTGATGAGATTGCATCTTTGTAGAGTTTTAAATTATGTACTATACTACTTGGACAATTAATACATTGAAGTTTCTAGACCCATCACAATTGAGCAAATGAAAGAGAAGCAAGACCACAATCAATTGATGATATATCTAACATATTCCCTAAGTTATACTAAATTTGATGAAGTAAAGGAATTCCTACTACAAATAAAATATGGAATAAATTGGAAAAAAATCATGGAGGTGATAGGAATGTGTTAAGGGCTAAAGAAGAAAGTTTGTGAGGAAAGTTTGATGATATTATACTGAAAGAAGGAGAAATTGTAGTACAGTATTGTGGGAGAATCAAAGAAGTGGTAAATGTAATTAGAGGTGTTGAAGGATACATATCTAATGAAAACATGATTACTAGGGTATTAATAACTTTACATCTTATCTATGATATTAGAGTTTCTACAATATAATAACTGAGATGTACACCTAGTAATGATCTAATCTTGGATTGTCTAGTTGGTAGACTTACTACATTTGAATTATCAAACTTTAATAATTATACTATTATAAATGCTTTAGAATAACTGAGAGGGGTAGAGGGTGAATCAGTTATTCAAGGTCCAAATGTCCTATTCAAACTTTTCACTAAGTATAGTGAGCCCATTAAATCATTCATTCATCCAAGCTTTAACTTTTCTAATCAGCAAGTTACTATAAATCAACATGCAAGCATAACACATAAGAAATCAAAAAATAACATAGTGATTTATGTGGAAACCCAATTTGGGAAAAACTACTAGTAATATGTCACTTAGTTCTCACTCTTTTGAAGTAATGCCCTATGAAAGACCTACCCTATTAAAAGCTTACAACACACTGTTAAATGTGACCTTATTAGAAGTGGGCCTGGTTAGAGAACTTTAGAATATTCACTTGGAATGCCACCTTGTTAAAGGATTTACAAATGGCTATTAAACCAATCTAAGTCCATAGGACTTTTAGATCTAATACAATTGCTAAAGAGTATTAGAAAATATTTGACCTGACTATAGTATACAACTTATCTTGTAGATATCATATCACTTCTCAGCTAATACTCTTGCTTGGCCTTCAATCTCTGCAACTCTGACAACTTGCCCTCCTTTCAAGCTTAGTCTCCTTGAGTCTCCATGCTCAATGTACCAGTGCAATCATCTCTTCATGACCACTCATAGAAGTAGAGCCTTTGTGCTCTTCCTTCTGCTAGATGTCACTTCCTTGACACCCTTCTAACTACTTCACAAATTTGGCTCTTTAGCAGCAACAGTATCAATAGCTCTTTGCTTCTTGGTCTATGACTCCTTAATTAGAAGTCTTGGAGTTCTTTTCCCACTTGATTCTTCCATTCTTTAATTTCAATTCATATGGATTAGGTAGGATTCATTGCATCTAACCCATATTTTGTTTCCTCTAGAAACTTCTTGAATAATCCTTTAGAATTTGTTCAAAAATGGTTTACATAGATTTTTGTGCAACCAGCTTATCATCCTTAGTTTCCAACTCATTCACAAAATTCAAGGTATCCACTTTGTTGGCTCAGATTTGGTGAATCTTCTTCATTTAAAATAATGCAGTAGCTCTACACTATTGAAATACTGGTGCTCGGCACATACTATGTTACTTGGCATCAACTATATTTTTCTTGATGCTTGGCACCTAAAGATCAATTGGCACTAACTAGGATTTTATGATGTTGAGCACCTAAAGATCACTTGGCACTTACTAAGATTTTCTGATGCTTGGCACCTAATCTTCACTTAGCACCTGAAGGTCACTCGGCACACACTAGAATTTCCTGTTACTTAGCTCCAACTAACTTGCTCAGCACCCACTAAAGATCTTAGTTTAAGCTTTGCAGTCAACCTTGTTACAAGTTCTTCCTCAACTGTTTCTAAGTGTGACCAACCTCTGTATCTTTGAGTATGTTATCAATACATCATTTCACTATTGTCTTAACTGATCCTTGCACTTCATTACAACATCATAACTCAACCTTTCCCTTATGTATTCTTGTTACATCTTGTTGATCAAATCCTCTTCATCAATCAACAAAGTGATAGTACTTGGATCTTATAAGAAAATGCCATCCCTAAAAATAGTAGGTTTGACATCAATGACAAAACAATGATTAAAAACATTCTTTTAGAACAATCTTCTTTCTTTGCAATAATGAGCTTTTCAATCAGATTTCCAACAATCTTCCTCTTTGGAATTGATGGCAAACCAAACTAATCAACCATCAAACTAAACTATTCAAGCACAAGCTTACTAGGTTAGAACAGGAAGTCAAATGCCAAAAACTAAACTGTCTCTTCACATCTCCTTATACTATTCTAATTGCTTCATTTTTGCTTCTCCCTCTTTGTTGTTGTATCCTTATTCTTTGTCTTTCTCCCTCTATATTGCTCATCTTTTTATATTCTAATCAACCTTTGATTACTAGATCATCAGCATGTGATCAGTTTCTCACAAATTCTCCTATTGATCAGTCTTCTACTATTTCTCCCTCTTTGACAACAATGCCAAAGATATATTAGCATCTTAATATGCAGGTGTAGCTCTTCCAAGTTCATTCTATTTCTCCCTCTGTCACCTTGCTTGTGACTGATTTGAAATTTTAGCACTTCTACTACTTTAGGCATAAATCCCAAAGTAAACAACCTCTGCATCAATGTGTAAAATCTTCAACATTCAGTCATTTGATGTAGAGAATTCTTGCTTTTGCTTCAAGTAGCCTTGGCTAGGGATATTACCCCTAACTTACCTCTAAGATACTCAAAAGCATCTTTAGGTAGTGCTTTTGTGAAGATGTCAGCAATTTGTTCCTTTGAGCTAACATATTCCATCTTCACTTGTTTGTCTTCCACCAACTCTCTTACATAGTGATACTTGATTGCATTGTGCTTGGTTTTAGCATGCATTATAGGGTTCTTTGATATGTTGATAGTATCACAGGCTCAGTTACCTCTTCCTTCATACCTTGTAGCAAATTTTTGATCCATAGAATATTGGTGCAATTTATAACAGCTACAACATATTCAACTTCAGCAGTGGACTGTGAGGTACAACTTTGCTTTTTACTTGTCCATGTAATCAACCTTTTTCCCATGAAAAGTGCTCCTCCACTGGTGCTTTATCTATCATCAATGTTACCTCCCCAATGTGCATCAGTGTAGGCTCTCAGTTCAAACTTTTCACTCCTCTTGTAGTACAAACCAAAGTCATCAGTTCCTTTTAGATACCTCAATATTCTCTTTACTACCATTAAGTGATTTTCTCTTGGATTTGCAAAAAATCTAGCCACTATTCCAACAGCTAATGCAATTTCTAGCCTACTATGTACAACATATTGTAGATTTCTAATGATTGATCTATAGAATGTCTGATTCACTTCAATAGACTCATCATTCTTAGATAACTTATGTCCAATTGCCATTGGTGTACTAACTAGTTTTGACTCTTCTAACCCAAATGTTTTGAGTATTTCCTTGATGTATTTGGATTGGGTCACAAATATTCCATGTTTCAATTGATGTACTTGTAAACCAACAAAGAATTTGATCTCTCCAAACATTGACATCTCAAATTCATGCTTCATTTGATCTGAAAAATCTTTAGAAAGAACATCTTTTCCCCCAAATCTTATGTCATCAACAAAGATTTATGATATCAAAATGTCTTTACCTTTTTCAGCTTTGATGTACAAGTTGTTGTTTTCATCTATTCTCTCAAATCTTATCTTTACTAGATATTTGTGCAACCTCTCATACGATGCTCTTGGTGCTTGCTTCAATCTATAAAGTGCTTTGTGTAGTTTGCAGACCATGTCCTTATTCTTTTCATTTGCAAATCCCTCTAGTTGTTCTATGTAGACTTTGTCTTCTAGTATACCATTCAGAAAAGCAGACTTCACATCCATTTGGTACACTTTGAAACCTTTGTATGCAGCATATGCAAGTAATGTTCTTACTCCTTCCATTCTTGCAACAGGGGCAAATGTTTCCCCATAATCAAGTCTTTGTTTTTGTGCATAGCCTCTGCAAACTAATTTGGTTTTGTTTCTTATGATTTCACCATTCTCATCAAGTTTATTTCTAAACACCCATTTGGTGCCAATCACATTCTTATCAGTTGGTCTGGGAACTATAGACCATGTTTTGTTCTTCTCAATTTGATCTATCTCCTCTTCCAGGGCTTTATACCAGTCATCATATTGTAGTGCATATTTCACTATTTTAGGTTTAACATTGCTTAACAGACATGATTCATTCCTCAATATATTCCTTGTCATTGGTCTAGCATCCTTGTCACCAATGATTTGATCTATAGGGTGATGTCTTCTCACATACTTGGCTAATCTAGGTTCTATCCTACTTTCCATGTTTGATCCTTCAACTACAGAGTCATTTTGTTCTTCTTCATCTAGCATTTCATCATTCCTTTCATGTATACTATTTTCAAAACCAAAATGTGCATTATCTATATTTTGCAGCTTGGCTTTTGAATGTAGCTTCGCATTCACTAGCTAAGACTTGGCAGATATTGAATTTTTTTTTTATTTCCAACTTGATTTGCAACATTGTCTTCAACTATCATTCCTTCATATAAATATACAAAGGATCTATAACCTTCTGATTGCTTGGACTCATCAACTTGGACTTCTGCATGCTCATCAAAATTTACATTTGCACTCTCCACAATCTTGTTGGTGTTAGTGTTCAAACACTTATATGCTTTACTTCTAGTGGAGTATCCAAGGAATATGCCTTCATCACTTTTTGTATCAAACTTGCCATTTCTAGTATCTTTTAGAATATAATACTTACAACCAAATACTTTGAAATGTTTAACATTGGGTGAGTGACCATACCATAATTCAAAAGGTGTTGTATTTGTACCTTTCTTGACTTGAACTCTATTCAGTGTGTAGACTACAGTACTTATAGCTACTCTCCAATATTTTAGTGCAACATTTTTCTCCATCATCAAGGTTCTAGCACAGTCAATCACTGACCTATTTCTTCTTTCAGCAATAACGTTCTGTGGTGGAGTTCTTGGTATTGATGTTTTCCTTTTGATACTTTTGTCATTATAGAATATTTCAAATTCTTTTGATGTAAACTCACCACCTCTGTCTAACCTTAGGCATTTCAGGTTCTTTCTTGTTTCCTTCTCAACTCTGGCCAAATACCACTTAAACATTTGAAATGCATGATATTTTTTCTTTAAAAAAATAGTAGTCATCATCCTGGAATAGTCATCTACAAATAGCATTATGTATCTGTCTCCTAGGTAGCTTTGCACTTCTATTGGACCACATGAGTTTGTATGGACTAACTCTAGTACTTCATTGGAAGTGTATGTTTTGCTTTTGAAACTAGACATAGTCATCTTCCCTAGTTGACATTGTTTGCACATTGTGTTTTCAAATTTCTTCAACTTGAGCAACCCTCTGACCTTCTTCTTTTTGCTAATGCTAATCAAATTATCACAATTAACATGATACAACTTTTTATGCCATAACCACACATCATCAAGTCTAACTAAGACATGTTGCATCTTCCATATCTAAGTAAAATAGATTACTCCTAGTTTGTTCACCTTTTCCTATCGTCTTTCCACTAGTGTCATAGATCTTGGCAGTTTTGTTTCCAAATTCAACTTTGCAACCTACATTGCCTAACTGTGATACACTCAACAAGTTGTAGTTCAATCCTTTAACATAGTATGCATTATGACATGAAATTTTCTCTGTGATTTTAATAGAGCCTTTTCCTTTGATTTGACATGGAGTAAAGGTAATGAACTTACTTTTATCTCCTATCATGTGGTGTGAGCATCCACTATCTATGATCCACTTGTCATTCTTGTTCACATAGGTAACCAATATTGTTGCTTTATCTTCATCTTTGTCTAATTCATCCTTCATGGACACATAGACTACTTTATCATCATTCTTATCAGAATCTTCTTCAACAATGTAGCATCTCTTGCCTTTCTCCTTGTAATCTTTGCTATCATCTTCCCTCTTGTTCCTATACTTAATTCCTTATTTGTAGTTCTTCTTCTAAGTAAATCTTGCAACAATATGACCTACTTCATTGCAATTGAAATATATGATAGGGAGCTTACCTTTGAATTTACCTTTGCCTCTATGGAATCTCCTAGCCAATAGTGCTTCTAACTACTCCACATCTTCCTCATCTACACTGCTATCACTAGATGCATGTTTTCCTTTTCTTCTCTTCTTGCTTGATGTCTCCTCCTCAGTGTCTTTTATTTTTATCTTGTCCTTGAAGGTAGATTCAAGGTTCTCAGGTCTATATTTGTCAAAATTACACAGTTCAAACGTAGTAAGTCTTCCCACTATTCCTTCAAAGGTTAGTGTGTTTCCTTGTACACACCTTAGCTCTTGGATGGCTGAAACTCTAATAGCATAGATAGGGAGTAGAGTTCTTAAGTATTTTTTGATGACAATTTCTTCTTCCAATTGACCACTTAGACTTCTTATTGAACTTACCACTTCTTTCATTCTTGCAGCATATTTAGCAGCATTTTCACCTTCCTCCATTTTCATGTCATCAAACTTTCCTCTTAGGCTTTCTCTCTTTCCTCTCTAGACATTCTGATCTCCTCCATAGATATCTAATAAGGATTTCCACATATTGAATGTAGTGTCACAATCTTTGATGTCATTATATTCTACATAATTGAGTGTATAGGCAATCTCCAACATTTCTTGGTTGTGCTTCTTTTTATTCAAATCATCTGTAGTGAGAGGTCCTGCTAGATTTACATGTTCTATTCCAATTGAGGTTTTTTCATAGTCACCTATTGATCCAAGGTGCAATTTCATTAGACTTTTCCATGAAACAAAGTTGTCTTTGTTGAGCTTGGAAACTTCTCTCTTGGACATCTTGATCTTCCTGCTTCTAGTACCTTGTAACTAAATCAGCAAATGGCTCTGATACTAATTGTTAGAAATTATTTAGAATAACTAAGAAGGGTTGGGGGGGTGGGGGGTAGGAGTGAATCAGTTATTCAAGGTCCAAATGTCCTATTCAAACTTTTCACTAAATATAGTGAGCCCATTAAATCATTCATTCATCCAAGCTTTAACTTTTCTAATCAGCAAGTTATTGTAAATCAACATGCAAGCATAACACATAAAAAAGTCAACACATAACATAGTGGTTTATGTGGAAACCTAATTTGGAAAAAATTACCAGTAACATGCTACTCAATTCTCACTCTTGTAAAGTGATGCCTTGTGAAAGACCTGCCTTGTTAAAGGCTTACAGCACACTATTAAATGTGAGCTTGTTAGAGGATTTAACCACCTTGTTAGAAGTGGGCCTAGTTAGAGGACTTTAGAACATTCACTTGGAATTCCACCCTGTTAAAGGATTTTAAAATGGCTATTAAACCAACCTAAGTCCATAATATTTTCAGATCTAATACAATTGCTAGAGAGTATTAGAAAATCTTTGACTTGACTATAGCATACAACTTATCTTGCAGATCTCAGCTCATACTCTTGCCTGGCCTTCAATCTCTGAAACTCTAACAACTTGCTCTCCTTTCAATCTTATTCTCCTTGAGTCTCCATGCTCAATATACCAGTGCAATCATCTCTTCATGACCACTCATAGAAGCAAAGCTTCTATGCTCTTCCTTCTCCTAGATGTCACTTCCTTGACACCCTTCTAACCACTTCATAGATTTGGCTCTTCAGTAGTAATGGTATCAGTAGCTCTTTGCTTCTTGGTCTATGACTCCTTAAATAGAACTCTTGGAGTTCTTTTTCTGCATGATTCTTCCATTCTTTAATTTCAATTTGTATGGATTAGGTAGGATTCATTGCATCTAACCCATATTTTGTTTCCCCTAGAAACTTCTTGAATAATCCTTTAGAATTCACTCAAAAATGGTTTACATAGATTTCTATGCCGCCAGCTCATCATCCTTATCTTCCAAATCATTCATAAAATTCAAGCTATCCACTTTGTCAGCTCAGATTTGGCAAATCTTTGTCATTTAAAATAACGCAGCAGCTCGACACTATTGAAATACTGGTGCTCGACACATACTATGTTACTCAACATCAATTGTATTTTTCATGATGCTCGACACCTGAAGATCACTCAGCACTAACTAAGATTTTTTGATGCTGGACACTTGAAGATCACTTGGCACCAACTAAGATTTTATGATGCTCGACAGCTAATCTTCACTCAGCATCTAAAGATCACTTGGCATACACTAGAATTTCTTGTTACTCTACTCCAACTGAGAATTTTCTTGGCTTCAACTAACTTGCTTGGCACCCACTAAAGATCTTAGTTTAAGGTTTGCAGTCAACCTTGTTACAACTTCTTCCTCCAATGTTTCTAAGTGTGACCAACCTTTGTAGCTTTGAGTATGCTATCAATACATCATTTAACCATTGTCTTAACTGATCCTTGCACTTCATTACAACATCATAATTCAACCTTACCCTTATGTATTCTTGTTACATCTTGTTGATCAAATCCTCTTCATCAATCAACTAAGTGGTAGTACTTGGATCTTATAGGTAGATGTCATCCCTAAAAATAGCAAGTTTGACATCAATGACAAAACAATGATTGAAAACATTCTTTTACAATGACCTTGATGATTTTGAAGTAATTGGCTAGAAGACTACTAAGAGGAAAAATCAAATACAAAGGTAACCATCCTATAATATATTTTACATGTAATAAATTTGGTCATATTATTTCAAGATGTTCTCACAAAGATGAAAAGGAGGAAAGGAAATACAAAAAATATCGAGGAAGGAGAGACAACCAAGCTATTAAAGTCTAAAAGGGAAAGGGTAAGAAATCTTATTACATGGATAAAGAATATTGTTGTGATAGTGATTCTAATGATAATGATGAAGTAGTTGTTTATGTTTTAATGAAAGATGAATCTGACGAGGATGAGAAAATTACTCTAGTTTCACATGTGAGTAAGAACGATAGATGGAAAATTGATAGTGGTTGCTCACATTATATGACTAGTGATATAAGTAAGTTTGAAAAGATAGAACATTATAATGGAAGTGGTGTTAATTTTGAAAATGATGCACCATGTTATGTGAAATTTTAACAATTAATTATACTGAATGATAAGATCAGATGTGACAACACATATTTGGTCAATGGTTTAAAATATAATATGTTGAGTGTGGCACAAATGAATAGTTCAGGATACAAATTTGAATTCTAAAATAAGAAAGAAAATATCTATGATGTTATTGGTCAACTAATTGGAAGTGGAGAGAAAAAAAGACGTAACATTTTCTATCTAGACCTATTTGATAATACATGTCTATTTGTACAATTTGAGGATGTTTGGTTATGGCATAAAAGGCCATGCCATGTGAATTTTGATAATTTGGTAAGCCTAAGTAAGATGAAAAGAGTAAGAGGATTACCAAGATTGACAAAACCTGATAAGGTGATGTGAAAATAATGTCAAATGGGAAAACTAACAAATTCTAGTTTCAAGAGAACGACCTATTATTTTGATGATATTTTTTAGGTTGGTTCATACTAATTTATGTGGTCCTATTGGAGTGCAAATCTATTATAGTGAAACATACTTTATTCCATTTTTGGATGATTTCTTTAGAATGGTAATTGTGATGTTTCTTAAGAAAAATTAGATATATTTTTTATTGTTTAATGTTATTTGGCTAGAGCTGAAAAGGAAACATGTAAAAGTCCAAAATTATTGAGATTAAATAGAGGAGGAGAATTCATAAAATATGAGTTCTATACATTCTTCAATGACAAAGGAATACAAAGATAAATCTCTACACCAAGAACACCGCCACAAAATGGAATAAGTGAAAGAATGAAATGATCAATCATGGACTATGTAAGAACACTAATGATGGAAAATAATATTTCACAAAAGTATTGGAGATAATTTTTAAGTATTTTTATTTATACACTCAATCAAGTTCAAGTTAAGAAAGATAAAATCCAAACCACTTTTAAATAGTGGTATGGGTATGCACCTAATTAATAATTATTTAAAAAAAATTGGAAGAAAGTGTTATATATTGAAATATTCAAGGACAAGAAAATTTGATGGAAAGAGTGATTAAGGTATATTTGTAGGATATTCCACTAAAAGCAAGGCATACAAGTGTTTAAATACTAAGACTAAAAAACTTGTGGAAAGTGCAAATGATATAGTTGGTGAATTTTTAGAAAAGAAGGAAGAGGAATGCGAGAAAGAACCTAAAGGTTATAGAAACTTTGTTTACATCTATGAACTATAACCTAGTATCTTTCCTAAACCTGAGACTAGAAAACATCAAAAGAATGGAACTACTGAGCTTCAATAGAAAAGCTCTACCAAGCATCAGCATATTGTGAAGCATCAAGTTGTACAAGTTGAGTCACAAAGAGAAGTTGAACTTCAGAGAGAGGAAACCAAACACTAGATAGACAATGTTGAGTTACAATAGGAGATACCTAATTAAGATGAGAAATATAAATGACATGAGTTACCACAAAAAGAAAGAATACATGTACCTATCTTAGAAAAATATGTGATAAGACACCATACACTAGATCAAATCATTGAAGACAAAGATTTATGATTCATGACAATAAATAACTTAGAGAATGATACATATTTACTATGTGAGTTTGAGACAAGAACAGTCAAGGATGCATTAGAAAATGAGGATTGGATTAAAGAAATGAATGATGAGATCAATCATATTAAGAAAAAAATGGACACTAATACCTAGACTGAACAACAAGAATGTGATTAGAATAAAGTGGGTATTTAGAAACAAGTTGAATGAGAAAGGTAAAGTCAAAATAAACAAAGAAAGACTAGTTTTCATAGGATATAGACAAGAAGGAGAAATTGACTATGGAGACACATTTTCCCTAGTTTCTATATTGGAATGAGTAATAAATTTTCTTGTATATTCTCCTTACAAAGGTTCCAAAGTATATCAAATGGATGTAAAAACTATATACCTCAATGGAATTTTGGAGGAAGAAGTCTATATTAAACAACTTGAAGGATTTTTTGACCCTAGCAAGAACATGGTATGTAAACTACACAAAGCATTGAATGGTTTGAAACAAGCTTCTAGAGAATGGTATGAAAGGTTACATGCATATTTAGTGGGAATTGGTTTTGCAAGAACTAATGACAACAAAAATATATAATTGAGCAATGAATATTAGGAAAGGATATTAGTAGCTTAAATATTTGTTGATGATATCATATTTAGAGGTTGATACTTGACATGAACGTAATTCTCTAATGAGATGAAGAAATAATTTGAGATGTCAATGTTTGGAGAGATAAAATTCTTTATTGGTTTGCAAGTTTATCAAATGAAGAGAGGTATCTACATTAGACAATCAAAGTATATCAAGGAGATATTAAATATATTTGGCATGGAAGATTCAAGACTAGTTGGGACACCTATGATTACTAGACATGAAATTTCAAGAATATTGGTTTTGGAGAAGTAAATTAGACAATGTATAGATTAAGGATGCATTTGAGCATCTAAGAGGTAAGTTAGGGGTCACTCCCCTATCTAAACAAAGATAAGAAGAGATGAAGCATTGCATCAAATTTTATGATCAAAATATATTACACATTGATGTATGAGGTCACACTTTAGGAGCTTCCTAAAGTTTTGAATAGGTGGATAGAGGTATGAGTAGATGAAGCTACAAGTCAAAGATGACAGAGGGAGTGATATTGCAAAATCAATCAAATAGTGGCCAAGAGGATGTTGTGTTTGATGCTATTTTCAAGGAGGGGGAATATGTATGCAATCACCATTTAATATTAAGAGGGAGAATGTGGCATGCAATGTTGTGTTAGAAGTGCTAATACAATTGGTGTCATATTGTTGAATCTACAATTGGTATCATAGAGGGAGAAGTGTAATAGAAGAAAAGAGGAATCATATTGGAGAGTGCATGGATGAGAATCATAATGAAACTAAGGATATTAATGAAGATATGATAAAAATTATAGAGGGAGTTGTTAATTACAAATCATGAGAAATTATTTTACATTGGCATGGTAACTAGAGGTGTTGTCATCAATGCCAAAGAGAGAGATTGTTGGGAACTATAATTGGAACAATTATTATGTTTTTATTTATTTCAAACCTTACTAGTGAAACATTTTCGAACCATGTAGAGTGTCATATTAGTTTCTCGATGAAGAGGATTATAAAAGAGAGATAACTAAATGAACTAGTGAAGTTGTTGAGTAAAGAGGAGTAAGTATGTTGGAATTATAGTGGGCACTTGATTAGATATTCTTTAACAAGATAATGTGTCAGTTGATCATTATATAAAGTGAAGAAGATAGTTGAGTTAATACATAGAAGAGAAGATAATAATTTAAGTAAAACACTAAGCTTGACCGAGTTACTATTTTACTAGGTCAATGAAGTAGAAGATTAAGGAACTTAAGAGATAGGTAAGCAAATAGTGTCACTCGAGTGATAGTTATGGCTGAGAAAGAAGAAGGAAATGTAGTAGTGACCGATCAATCCAGTGTAATTTGAGTGAGATAGAATAGTAAATACCGATCAAAAGAACATAGTGATGACTAAGTGTCAACATTTTTAAAGTTTGTAAAAGAATCAATATTTGAGGCCAACATGGTTGAACTTTTAGATTGGTTAAAATGCATATATGATAAGGATTGATGAGCTTGTTTATTTAAAGTATGAATTGATTTTTTAAAGTGATAAAATGAAAGGATTCAATTAGAACTTTCAAGAAAGGAGAAAAAGTCCAAAATGATGGACAGATTCAATGAATCTAATCAAACCCTAAGACATATGGTGATATTTAAGAAGAAAAATATCAAAGCTACCTATTTAAGGAGACGCAAAATATATTTAATAGGTTTAGTTCATTGTTGATTTGTAAATTTATGGAGAACCTATGAAGAATAGAGTAGTAGAGGAAAAGTAAAAAGAGTGGTCAAGTGTTATTGCTTGAAGGGTTTCCAAGTAGATCAAACATGGAGAGTGTAATGAAGTGTAGTTAATGAACCAATGATTGAGTTGAATGGAGAACTGAATTTGCAAAGTGAGTTGTATCTTGACATATCAAACCTAGTTGTTACTTTCTAAGTGTGGTAGTAAAATCCTTTAATCAAGGTTGGCCTAATAGTCATTTTTTAATCCTTTAATTAGGGTGGCCTTCTCATGGAATACTCTAGATTCCTCTAACAAGGTCACACTCCTAACAAAGTGATTTAAATCCTTTAATAGGGTCACACCTAATAGTGTGTTTTGTAACCTTTAACAAATTTGGCTATTAACTAAGCTCACTTTAGAAGATTAAAAATAGATAGCATATTGCTTGGTGATTTTTTCCAAATTGGATTTCCACATTAAATCCTAGTTTGACAATTGTGTGAATATTTTTGTGTGATGCATCCTATTTATAGTTATTTGTTCATGTTAGATGACATATATTAAATATAGAGCTAGTGATGAACAAATAAGTTAAGTTGTTTATGAGTTTCTATATTGGCCTAGTGATTTTATGAGATTGTATAATTTGTGTGAATTTGTTAAAATTTGAATTGGTAAATCTGGACGTGAGGATAATGTATTCACCCCCTTGTCTCAATTATTTTGATTCTTGTAATAGAAACCATGATCCATATAGGAACCCTAAGCCTATAATTTATGATTAGGGAGTTCACTACCATTTTAGGATAATTTGGGGTTCTTTCCTCTAATTTGGTATTGTGATAGTTGCTTATTATACTAGTACTTTTTAATTTGATTTTGATCTTGAAATAGTGCTTTGACACTTTATTATTTTTATTTTAATGTTTGGGTGATCTTGATTTCATGATGTTTGTATAAGTTAGTCAAGTATATCTATCTAGGTCTATATATATGCACACATATATGCCTAAATAAATATACATTTATCATAGTTTCATCTATAGCACTAATATAGATACACTATGAATCTTAGTGTTGAGATAATAAGTATTGCACATATTGAATAATATTGTTATATTATTTTATTTTATTTTTTTATTTTATTTTACTATGTAATGTTGCACCTAGTAGCACCTAGATGGACGTGAAACATGTAAAGATTCTCATGTGAAATACTTGATGAGTTGTACTGTAACATTGTGATAATATTTGATGTACTTATTTAATATTGAGAAAGTAGAATTAAATATCTAATATTAAATGTGGGGTCAATGGGTTAGCTAGCACATGGTTTTAGTGCATAGTTTTTGTAATTTCACTTGGTGTTTTTGTGGGACTTACTACTATATAAAAAGCCATAAGGATGGTTGTAGAGACAAGAACAAAGGGGAAAAAGAAAGTTAAGAAAGATAAAGGTTTGACATGTTAGCCAAGGCAACATTTGTGAAGGTTATAAACATGGGATGGGATGTATGGATTTATGCTTGTTCACATGGATTATTTGGTTGAAGCTATGGATTTCAAGGCTTCCATGGTCATATTACATTGGTGTTTTTGCTAAATAATATATGATGATGGATTATTTTGGAGAATAGTTTTTTCATCAATGAGGGTTTCTTAGAGTGTATCTTCTGTCACAATTTTGTGGATATGTTGTCTATTCTCTTGCATGTGGATTTAAGTTCCATATTTATTTCAGATTTATTATGAGTTATGTGGAACAGATTATATTTTTGTTGCAAGTTTCCTTACAAGTGGTATTAAAGCTATGATTTTTTGTTGTAACCCTAGATTGAATCCATGGAAATGCATCAAAGAATGGAAAAGAAAGGGAAAGATATATGGGTTTTGTAGGCTATTTATTTTAGATCTAAAAGTTTTTGAATTTTTTTTTATAATGGGATGTTGGTAGATTTTGGGCATGTGAAATTATAGGTGGGCATGTGCAGGATCGTGGTGTACCAAACTATGGCCTTAAGTGGCAGTGAAAAATTAGCAAATCAGGGTTATGTCAACTTGACACATAATTTTGAAGTGGTTATGGACTTTATATCAAAAAGTTGTAAAAAAATAATTTGTAGAAAATTGAATGTAGTTTCTAAACTACTAGGCCTTATAGGAGAAAAAAATAATTGATTGGTCAAAAGTTTGAATTTTAATGCACTACTACGAAAATTTTAGGGCAAAAATAAAAAGTAGGTGTATGTCTGACCACCTTAATCAAAATCAAATGATAATATTTTTTTAATATAATTATAGATATGAAAAGTAGACTCATGCCCGGATGTGACGTATATTTTTTGGTATTTTTATTCCAAATAAATAATTAAATATGAATTTTCTACCAAAAAATTTTCAAAAAAAAAAAGTCTCGTGTCTGACCACCTTAACTAACAGAAAATTTAACCAAATTTAATTTTTTTTTCCCTTATACTAGGCAAAGCATAGAATATGACTCAACTTTTAGATTTAAAAAATGTTATACCATTTGAAAGTTATAGCTATTTTTCAATTAGTATGTCAATCAACACTTTACAATAATCTTCATTGATAATTAACTAATAAATACTTATCGAACTTAGAATTTGATAGAAATTATATCGATGGATTCTCGAGTGCGATATTAAAAAACTCTTTTCGTTTCATTCAATTTCGATCAAAATAACATTGTCAGACGACTATCCAAAGTCTGAGTATCACTAAAACCCTCTTCAAACACGTCTTTTGGGTTGACTGAGTAGGCTTGGTAAATACCAAGCCTAATTGGATATCGAATTTGAAATCAGATATCGAATTTGAAATCGGATATCGGATTTTAAATCTGATATCAGATTTGAAATCGAATATCGAATTTTAAATCGAATATAAGATTTGAAATCGAATATCAGATTTCAAATCAGATATCCGATTTGAAATCCAATATCCGATATGGTTCAACGAATTTTGGTGGAAAATTTAAAATCCCAACCCATTTTGGAGGGAAAATCGGATTTAAGAGTTATAGCTTATGATTTATAAATTATTTTTGTTATATTACTCTGTAAATATGTTTATAATATATTATATATATAATAACGTAATGTAAAGATATAACATATAATATATTATGTTATTCTCATTATAATCTATAAATATAATTTATATTATTATTACTTTTACTAAATCAAATAACGTAATACTTTTATTAAATATAATAAAGTAATATATATATATATATAAGTATGTTATTAATATATATAATAACATAATATTTTTATTAAATACAATAAAGTTATATATATATATATATATATATATATATATATATATATATATATATATATATATATATATATATATATATATATATATTATAACGCAATATTTTATGGCTTATGATTTATAAATTATTTTTGTTATATTACTATGTAAATATGTATTATAATATATATTATATATATAATAACGTAATGTAAAGATATAACATATAATATATTAATATATAATAATATATTATGTTATTCTCATTGTAATCTATAAATATAATTTATATAATTATTATTTTTACTAAATATAATAACATAACATTTTTATTAAACATAATAACCTTATATATATATATGTGTGTGTGTGTGTGTTATTAATATGTATGTTATTAATATATATGTATATTATTAATATATATAAGTCAAAGGGGGTCATAGGTTGACCTATGACCCCCTTCGACCCATTACATAACCACATATGTCCCTAGGGGTCCTAGGACCCCTAGTGACATATTAGAATCGTTCTTATAGGTCAAAGGGGGTCATAGGTCCTTAGAACACATTACATGATGACATATGTCCCTAGGGGTCCTAGGACCCCTAAAGACATATTAGAATCATTCTTATCAGTCAAAGGGGGTCATAAGTTGACCTATGACCCCATTCAACTCATTGAATGATGACATATGTCCCTAGGGGTCTAGGACCCCTGGGAACATATTCGAATCGTTCTTATGGGTGAAAGGGTGTCATAGGTTGACCCCCTTCGACCCATTGAATGATGACATATGTCCCTAGGGGTCCTATGACCCCTAGGAAAATATTAGAATCATTCATATGGGTCAAAGGGCATCCTAGGTTGACCCTCTTTGACCCATTAAATAATGACATATGTCCCTAGGGGTCCTACGACCCCTAAGGACATATTAGAATAGTTCATATGGTTCAAAGGGTGTCATACGTTGACCTATGACCCCCTTCGACCCATTACATGACGAGATATGTCCCTAGGGGTCCTAGCACCCCTAGGGACATATTAGAATCATTCATATAGGTCGAAGGGGGTCATAGGTTGACTTATGATCCCCTTCGACCCATTACATAATGACATATGTCACTAGAGGTCCTAGGACCCCTAGGGACATATTAGAATCATTCTTATGGGTCGAAGGGGATCATAGGTTGACTTATAACCCTCTTTGACACATTACATGACAACATATGTCCCTGGGGCTCTTAGAACCCCTAGGGACATATTAGAATCGTTCATATGGGTCAAAAGGGGTCAAAGGTTGACCTATGACCCCCTTCGACCCATTACATGAAGACATTATCGTTCATTTGGGTCAAAGGGGGTCATAGGGTGACTTAAGACCCCCTTTGACCCATTAAATGATGACATATGTCCCTAGGGGTCCTAAGACTTGTAGGGACATATTAGAATTGTTCATATGGGTCAAAGGTGATCATAGGTTGACCTATGACTTCTTCAACTCATTAAATGATGACATATGTCCATAGGGGTCCTAGGACCCCTAAGGACATATTAGAATTGTTCATATGGATCAAAGGGGGTCATAGGTTGACCTATGATCCCCTTCGACCCATTAAATGATGACATATGTCCCTAGAGGTCCTAGGATGCCTAGGGACATATTAGAATTGTTCATATGGGTCAAAAGGGGTCATAGGTCTTTGACCCATTAGATGACGACATGTCCCAAAGACCCCTAGGGACATATGAGAATCATTCTTATGGGTCAAAGGGGGTCATAGGTTGACCTATGATCCCCTTCGACCTATTAAATAATAACATATGTCCCTAGGGGTCCTATGACCCCTAGGGACATATTAGAATTGTTCATATGGGTCAAAGGGGTTCATAGGTTAACCTATGACACCCTTTGACCCATTACATGATGACATATGTCCCTACGACCCCTAGGGACATATAAGAATCATTCTTATGGGTCAAAAGAGGTCATGTCAAAGGTGGTCATAGGTTGATCTATGACCTGCTTCAACACATTACATGATGACATATGTCCCTAGGGATCCTCAAAACCCTAAGGACATATTAGAATCATTCTTATGGATCTAAGGGGATCATAGGTTGACCTCTGACCCGCTTTGACCCATTACATTATGACATATGTCCCTAAGGGTCCTAGGACCCCTAGGGACATATTAGAATGCTTCTTATGGGTCAAAGGGGGTCATAGGTTGACCTATGACCCCCTTCAACAAATTTCATGATGACATATGTTTAAAAGGGTCCTAGAAACCTTACGGACATATTAGAATCGTTCTTATGAGTCAAAGGGGGTCATAGGTTGACCTATGACCCCCTTTGACCCTTTACATGATGACATATGTCCCTAGAGATCTTAAGACCCTTAGGGACATATTCTAATCGTTCTTATGGGTCAAAGGGGGTCATAGGGTGACATATGACACCCTTCAACCCATTACATGACGACATATGTCCCTAGGGGTCCTAGGACCCCTAGGTACATATTAGAATCATTCTTATGGGTGAAATGGGGTCATAGGTCAACTTATAACCTCCTTTGACCCATTACATGATGACATATGTCCGAACGGGTCATAGGACACCTAGGGACATATTATAATTGTTCATATGGGTCAAAGGGGGTCAGAGGTTGACCTATGACCCCATTCGATCCATTAAATGATGCCATATGTTCCTAGGGATCTTAGGACCCCTAGAGACATATTAGAATTATTCATATGGGTCAAAGGAGGTCATAGGTTGACCTATGACCCCCTTCGAGCCATTAAATGATGACATGTGTTCCTAGAGGTCCTAGGACCCCTAGGGACATATTAGAATTCTTCATATGGGTCAAAGGGGGTCATAGGTCCCGTTTGACCCATTACATGACGACATATGAGAATCATTCTTATGGGTCAAAGGGTGTCATAGGTTGATCTATGAGCCCCTTCGACACATTATATGATGACATATGTCCCTATGGGTCTTAGGACCCCTAGGGACATATTAAAATTGTTCATATGGGTTGAAGGGGGTCGTAGGTTGAGCTATGATCTCGTTCGACTCATTAAGTGACAACATTTGTCCCTCAGAGTCTTAGGATACCTAGGGACATATTAGAATTGTTCATATGGGTCAAAGCCTTTGACCCATTACATGACGACATATGTTCCTAAGACCCCTAGGGACATATGAGAATCGGTCTTATGGGTCAAAGGAGGTCATAGGTTGACCTATGACCCCCTTTGATGCAATACATGATGACATATGTCCCTAAAGGTCCTCAAAACCCTAGAGACATATTAGAATCATTCTTATGGGTCTAAGGGAGTCATAGGTTGACCTATGACCCCTTTTGACCCATTACATGATGACATATGTCCCTAGGAGTCCTACGACCCCTTAGGGACATATTAGAATACTTCTTATGGGTCAAAGGGGGTGATAGGTTGACCTATGACCTCCTTCAATGCATTACATGATGAAATTTGTCCAAAGGGGTCCTAGGACCCCTAGATAAATATTAGAATCATTCTTATGGGTCAAAGGGGGTCATAGGTTGACCTATGACCCCCTTTGACCCTTTACATAATGACATATCTCCCTAAGGGTCCTACGACCCCTAGGGACATATTAGAATCATTCTTATGGGTCAAAGGGGGTCATAGGGTGACCTATGACACCCTTCGACCCATTACATGACAACATATGTCCCTAGAGGTCCTAGGACCCCTAGGGACATAGTAGAATCATTCTTACAGGTCAAAGGGGTTCATAGGTCAACCTATGACCCCCTTCGACCCATTACATGATGACATATGCCCCTAGGGGTCATTGGACACCTAGGGATATATTAGAATTGTTCTTAAGGGTCAAAGGGGGTCATAAGTTATTCTATGACCCTTTTGGACCCATTACATGATGACATATGTCCCTACGAGTCTTAAGACCCCTAAGGACATATTAGAATCATTCTTATGGGTCAAAGGGGGTCATAAGTTGACAATTGACCCACTTCGACATATTGCATGATGACATATGTCCTTAGGGGTCTTATGACCCCTAGGGACATATAAGAATGCATCATATGGATCAAAGGGTGTCATAGGTTTACCTATGACCCCCTTCGACCCATTAAATGACAACATATGTACCTAGGGGCCTAAGACACCTAGTGAGATATTGCAATCATTCTTATGGGACAAAGGGGGTCATAGGTTGACCTATGATCACCTTTGACCCATTAAATGATGACATATGTCCCTAGGGATCCTAGGACCCCTAGGGACATATTAGAATCATTTTTATCGACCAATTACATGACCACATATGTCCTTAGGGGTCTTAGAGACATATTAGAATCATTCTTATAGGTCAAAGGGGGTTATAAGGTGACCTATGACCCCATTTGACCCATTGAATGATGATATATGTCACTAGGGGTCTTAGGACCCCTAGGGACATATTAGAATCATTCTTATGGGTCAAAGGGAGTCATAGGTTGACCTATGATCTCCTTTGACCTTTTACATGACGACATATGTCCCTTGGGGTCCTAGGACCGCTAGGGACATATTAGAATGCTTCACATGGGTCAAAGGCACTTTCGACCCATTAAATGATGACATATATCTCTAAGGGTCCTAGAAACCCTAAGGACATATTAGAATCGTTCATATGGGTCAAAAAGGGTCATAGGTTGACCTATCACCCCCTTCGACCAATTATATAACGAAATATGTCCCTAGGGTTTTTAAGACCCCTAGAGACATATAATAATCGTTCTTATGGGTCAAAGGTGGTCATAGGTTGACCTATGGCCCGCTTCGACCTATTTCATGATGACATATGTCCTTAGGGATCTTAGGAACCCTAGGGACATATTAGAATCATTCTTATGGGTCTAAGGGGGTCATAGGTTGACCTATGACCCCCTTCAACCCATTACATGAGGACATATGTCCCTAAGGGGTCCTAAGAACCATAGGGACATATTAGAATTGTTCTTATGGGTCAAAAGGGGCCATAGGGTGATCTATGATCCACTTCGACCTATTAAATGATGGCATATATTCTTAGGGGTCCTAGGACCCCTAGGTAGATATTAGAATCATTCTTATGGGTCGAAGGGGGTCATAAGTCAACCTATGAGCCACTTTGACCCATATGAACGATTCTAATATGTCCCTAGGGATCTTAGGACCTCTAAGGACATACGCCATCATGTAATGTGTCGAAGGGGGTCATAGGTCAAACTATGACGCCCTCTGACCCATATGAATAATTCTAATATGTCCTTAGGGGTCCTAGGACCCCTAGGGACATATGTCATCATGTAATCAGTCGAAGGGGTTCATAAGTTGACCTATAACCCCCTTTGACCCATAAGAATGATTCTAATATGCCTCTAGGACCCGTGGGGACATATGTTATCATATAATGTGTTGAATGGGTTCATAGGTTGACCTATGACCCCCTTTGACCCATAAGAATGATTCTAATATGTTCCTAGGGGTCCTAGGACCCCTAGGCACATATCTCGTAATGTAATGGGTAGAAGGGTGTCATAGCTCAACCTATGATCCCTTTTGAACCATATGAATGATTTTAATATGTCCTTAGGCATCTTAAAACCCTTGGGGACATATGTCATCATGTAATGGGTCAAACGGCATCATAGGTCAACCTATGACCCCCTTTGACCCATACGAATAATTCTAATATGTCCCTATGAATCCTAGGACCTCTAGGGACATATGTCATCATGTAATGGGTCGAAGGCGATCATAGGTCAACCTATGACCCCTTTTGACCCATAAGGATGATTCTAATATGTTTTTAGGGATCCTAGGACCCCTACGGACATATGTAGTCATATAATAGCTTGAAAGGGGGTTATAGGTCAACCTATGACCCCCTTTGACCCATCAAAATGATTCTAATATGTCACTAGGGGTCCTAGGACCCCTAGAGTCATCATCATGTAATGGGTCGAAGGGGGTCATAGGTCAACCTATAACCCCCTTTGACCCATAAGAATGATTCTAATATGTGCCTAGGGTTCCTAGGACCCCTAGGGTTCCTAGGACCCCTAGGGACATATGTCATCATGTAAAGGGTCGAATGGGGTCATATGTCAACCTATATCCCCTTTTGACCCATAAGAAAGACTTTAATATGTCCCTAGGGGTCTTAGGACCCCTAGGGACATATGTCATCATGTAATGGGTTTAAGGGGGTCATAGGTCAAATTATGACCTCCTTAGACCCATAAGAACGAATCTAATATGTTCCTAGGGGTCTTCAGACTCTTAAGGACATATGTCATCATGTAATATGTCGAAGGGGGTCATAGGTTAACCTATGACCCCCTTTGAGCCATAAGAATGATTCTAATATGTCCCTAGGGGTCCTATGACCCCTAGTGAGATATGTCATCATTTAATGGGTCGAAGGAGGTCATAGATCAACTTATAACCCCTTTTGACCAATATGAAGCATTCTAATATGTCCCTAGGGGTCCTAGGACCCCTATGGACATATGTCATTACGTAATGGGTCAAAGGGGGTCATAGGTCACCCTATGACCCCCTTTAAGCCATTAGAAAGATTTTTATATGTCACTAGGGGTCTTAGGACCCCTAGGGACATATGTCATCATATAATAGGTTGAAGGGGATCATAGGTCAACCTATGACCCCTTTTGACCCATAAGAATGATTCTAATATGTCTCTAGGGGTCCTAAGAGCCCTAGGGACATATGTCATCATTTGATGGGTCAAATAGGGTTATACGTCACCCTATAATGCCCTTTGACCCATAAGAAAGATTCTAATATATCTTTGGGGGTCCTAGGACCCCTAGGGACATATGCCATCATGTAATAGGCCCTTTGACCCATAAGAATGATTCTAATATGTCCCTAGGAGTCCTAGGTCCCTTAGGGATATATGTCATCATTTAATGGGTCGAAGGGGGTCATAGGTCAACCTATGACACCCCTTGACCCATATGAAGCATTCTAATATATCTCTACGTGTCCTAAGAACCCTAGGGACATATGTCATCATTTTATGGGTCGAAAGGGGTCATAGATCACCCTATGACTTCCTTTGACCCATAAGAATTATTCTAATATCTCCCTAGGGTTCCTTGGACCCCTAGGGACATATGTCATCATGTAATTGGTCAAAGGGGGTCATAGGTCAACCTATGACCCCCTTTGATCCATAAGAACAATTCTAATATGTCCCTAGGGTCCCTAGGACCCCTAGGGATATATGTCATCAGTTAATGGGTTGACCTATGACCCCATTTGACCCATATGAAGCATTCTAATATGTCCGCAGGGGTCTTAGGATCCCTAGGGACATATGTTGTCATGTAATGGTTTGAAAGGGGTCATAGGTCACCCTATGACTCCCTTTGATGCATAAGAATGATTCTAATATGTCCCTAGGGGTCCTAGGACCCCTAGGGACATATGTCATCATTTAATGGGTCGAAGGGGCTGATAGGTCAACCTATGACCCCCTTTGACCCATATGAAGCATTCTAATATGTCCGTAAGGATCTTAGGGACATATGTTGTTATGTAATGATTTGAAGGGGGTCATAGGTCATCTTATGACCCCCTTGGACCCATAAGAATGATTCTAATATGTCCCTAGGGGTCCTGGGACCGCTAGGGACAAATGTTGCCATTTAATTGGTAAAAGGGGGTCATATGTCATCCTATGACCTTGTTTGACCCATATGAAGCATTCTAATATTTCTCTAGGGGTCCTAGGACCCCTAGAGACATGTCATCATGTAATATGGTGAAGGTGGTCATAGGTCAACCTATGACTCCCTTTGACACATACAAATGATTATAATATGTCCCTAGGGGTCCTAGGACCCCTAAGAACATATGTCATCATTTAATGGGTCGAAGGGGGTCATAGGTCAACCTATGACCCCCTTTGATCCATATAAATTATTCTAATATTTTTCTATAGGTCCTAAGACTCCTAGGGACATATGTTGCCATGTAATGACCTATGACCTCCTTTGACCCATATGAAATATTTTAATATGTCCCTAGGGGTCCTATGACTGCTAGAGACATATGTCATCATTTAATGGGTCATGAATGATTCTAAGATGTCCTTAGGGGTCCTAGGACCCCTAGGGACATATGTCATGATGTAATGACTCAAAGGGGTTCATAGGTTAACCTATGATCCCCTTCGACCGAAAAGAATGATTATAATATGTCCCTAGGGGTCCTAGGACACCTAGGGACAGATGTTGTCATTTAATGGGTCGAAGGGGGTCATAGGTCAACCTATGACCCCCTTTGACCCATATGAACAAATCTAATATGTTCCTAGGGGTCGTAGGACCCCTAGGAACATATGTCATCATGTAATATGCCGAAGGGGTTCAGAGGTTAACTTGTGACCCCCTTTGAGCCATAAAAATGATTCTAATATGTAGGGAGATATGTCATCATTTAATGGGTTGAAGGGGGTCATATGTCAACCTATGACCCCCTTTGATCCATATGAAGCATTCTAATATGTCCTAGGGGTCCTAAGATCCCTATGGACATATGTCATCAAGTAATGGGTCGAAAGGGTTCATAGGTCACCCTATGACCCCCTTTGACCCATTAGAAGGATTCTAATATGTCCCTAAGGGTCTTAAGACCCCTATGGTCATATGTCATCATGTAATGGGTCGAAAGGGGTTATAGGTCAACCTATGACCCCTTTTAATCCATAAGAACGATTCTAATATGTCGTTAGGGGTCCTAGCACCCCTAAGGACAAATGTCATCATTTAATGGGTTGAAAGAGGCATAGGTCAACCTATGACCCTTGTTGATCCATAAGAACGATTCTAATATGTCCCTAGGGGTCTTAGGACCTGTAGGGACATATGTCATCATTTAATGGGTCGAAGGGGGTCATTGGTAAACCTATGACCCCCTTTGACCCATATGAATGATTCTAATATGTCCCTAGGGATCTTAGGACCCCTGGAGACATATGTCATCATGTAATGGGTCAAACAGGGTCATAGGTCAACCTATGACCCCTTTTAACCCATATGAATGATTCTAATATGTCTCTAGGGATCCTAGGACCCCTGGGGACATATGTCGTCATGTAATGGGGCAAAAATTCTAATATGTCCCTAGGGGTCCTAGGACCCCTAGGGATATATGTTGTCATTTAATGGGTCGAAAGGGGTCATAGGTCAACCTATGACCCCCTTTGACCCATATGAATCATTCTAATATGTCCTTAGGGGTCCTAGGACCCCTAGGGACATATGTCATCATGTAATGGGTCGAGGGGGTTATAGGTCAACCTGTGACCCCCTTTGACCCATAAGAATGATTGTAATATGTCCTGAGGGGTCTTAGGACCCCTAGCTATATATGTCATCATTTAATGGGTTGAAAGGGGTCACAGGTCAACCTATGCCACCCTTTGACCCATATGAAGCATTCCAATATGTCCTTAGGTGTCCTAGGACCCCTAGGGACATATGTCATCATGTAATGTGTCGAAGTGGGTCATAAGTCAACCTATGACCCCCTTTGACCCATAAGAATGATTCTAATATGTCCCTAGGGGTCCTAGGACCCCTAAGGACATATGTCATCATGTAATGTGTCAAAGGGGGTCATAGGTCACCCTATGAGCCACTTTGACCTATATGAATGATTCTAATATGTCCTTAGGGGTCTTAGGACCCCTAGAGACATATGTCATTTAATGGGTCAAAGGGGGTCATAGGTCAACCTATGACCCCCTTTGACTCATATGAAGCACCCTTTGACCCATATGAAGCATTCTAATATGTCCCTAGGGGTCCTAGGACCCCTAGGGACATATGTCGTCACGTAATGTGTCAAAGGGGGTCATAGTTCACCCTATGACCCCCTTCAAACCATATGAAAGATTATAATATGTCCCTATGGGTCTTAGGACCCGTAGGGACATATGTCATCATGGAATGTGTCGAAGGGGGTCATATGTCACCCTATGATCCCCTTCGACCGATATGAATGATTCTAATATGTCCCTAGGGGTCTTAGGACCCCTAAGGACATATGTCATCGTGGAATGTGTCGAAGGTGGTCATAGGTCACCCTATGACCCCCTTCGACCCATATGAATGATTCTAATATGTCCCTAAGTGTCCTAGGACCCCTAGGGACAAATGTCATCTTGTAATATGTCGAAAGGGTTCATAGGTCATCTTGTGACTCCCTTCGACCCATATTAACTATTCTAATATGTTCCTAGGTGTCCTAGGATCCCTTAGGGACATATGTCATCATTGAATGTGTTGAAAGGGGTCATAGGTCATTCTGTGAGCCCTTTTGACCCATATAAATGACTCCACTAGAAATTATATAGTAAAAATAATAATAATATAGTATAACAATCATATATATTATAATAATAAGAACATAATATATTATTATATATTAATAATATAAGCCATAATATTAATAATATATTATACATTATAATTTACATATGATAATAATAATAATAATATATTATAGATTATAATTTATATATGATAATAATAGTAATAACATAATATATTATTATATATTAATAGATTATATATTATATCTTTACGTTACGTTATATATATATATATATATATATATATATATATATATATATATCTATATATATATATATATATATATATATATATATATATATATATATAACGTAACGTAAAGATATAATATATAATCTATTAATATATTATATAATATATAGATTATATATTAAATCTTTACATATTTCATAACTCAAATTAGTTATATCACTTACAAATTTGTTTTTCTCTCTAATTTTTGTGCCTTTTCCCTCCAATTTTTATGCCGCCGATATCGAATATCCGATCTCAAATTGGATATCCAATAAGGCTTGGGCCTTACTTTTTAGGTTTGGTACCTAGATAGGTGAAAAAAAGTCAAAGCGGATTTTGAAGTGCTTTTAGATGTTCAAACTCTATTTTTTTCACATTGCCACTTTTTGGCACACCATGATCTTGCACATACCCAGGTGAAAAGGGTTTTTTGGAAGTTTCATTTAAATAACGGTTTTGTTGTTGTTTCACAATGTACATCCCATTTCTCCTAGAAATGGGAACCCCCTAGTAAAGTTTTTGTCTCCCAGATCCCTAGTTTGAGGCTTGGGTCATTTTGGAAACTCCACTTGGTGTCTGGGTCAAGTCTTGGTCCTCCAACTAAGAAGTCCAAAGGTAAGAACTGGAGAATTTGAGTGTTAAAGGGTGATTTTTAGTGAGCAAAAAACTAGCTTATTGGGGGAAAATATCTATTTTGACTAGTGTTAACCCAATTTTGTCAATCCAAGTCTTGGGGAGTCCTCATCTCGGTCTCCTAAGATAAGCTAATTAATGTTTTATTCTTTGTGCAGATAAAAAGGTGTCCTTAACTTGTCAAGGTCATAACATTTGACCTAGAGATTGGAGTTCAAAACCGTTTACACCATTGGAAAGAAGAACCAAAAATCTAATTTTAGTCCCTAAAATAGAAAACCTTTGGCTATCCAATTTTAGGGACTAATGAAAGTTTCAACTTGAAATTTTGAGTAGTAGACCTCCAAAAAAGCTAGTTAAAAAGACCTAGAAAATCTTGTTAAAAAAGATATGGAAATATTTCAAACATTTGATCATTCTGGATAATCTAGATCACCTAGTCTCTGACCTAGAAGGATTAGGCAGTTGGAGAGAAGAAAATATCAAAGATACAAAGGTCAAAAAATGAACTAGAATAGGTTCCTCATCTTATGCAACTATTAATGACAAGATTCAACACAAGTGCCTGGGAATTTTAGGTAGAAGAAGAAAAAGGAGTTCAAGTTTATGAAAGTGTTCCAATTTATAGCAAGTATAAATCATCAAAAGGATAAAATTAAGTACACAAAAGTGATCCCAAACCTTGTTTGAGAAAAACCCATAAACCATTTTCAAAACAGAGAACTTTGATTTTTCGATGAATTAAGCACCTTGAACAATTCCCTAAAGGTGCGTAGGTGCACAATTTGAAGTTTTGGTGAATGAATTATCTCTTAAGATGTGCAAGTGCACATATCTAAAACATCTGGAAGCCCCCTAAGATCCTAAAAATTACCATGGCTTCCTTTTCTTCTGTAGTGGCTAAGATCACACTCAAACCCATGAATTTCAAATTCTAGTGAATGCCCAAGAAGTCACACTTCATGATTTGCATAGGAAAGTGAGGGTAAATTATGAAGCTTTAGACTTATTATCTCCTCAAGAAATCACCTGTCCTATCCAAAATTTCAAAGGGAAACATCCACACATCATTTTGGTTGAAGGTCAATAAGACCCAAATGATGGAATCTAGAAAATTCTAAAGTTGAACAAAATCTAACTCCAGAAAATTCTGAAGTTGAAAAAAAATATTACTTTGGAAAATTTTGAAGCCACAAAAATTTCTAACTTTATAAAATTTTGAAGTTGGAAAAATTCTAACTCTGGAAAATTGACACTTAGAAGAACTTTGATTTTTTGGCAAATTGAGCTTCTAAGCTTCCAAGATGTGCTTCTTATAAATTGTTTGGCTACAAAGAGGGTATAAATCATCCAAAAATGGCAAAGTAAGTACACAAAACTAAGCCTAGACCTTGTCTGAGAAAAATCCAAAAACCATTTTCAAAACTAAGAACTTTGATTTTTTGGTAAATTGAACTTTTGAGCTTTCGAGGTGCATAAGTGCAATAGGTGTGCAAGTGTGCTAGGTGTGCCAAGTGCACTGTTTCTGAGGTGCACTTCTTCCAAGGTGTGTTGGAAGTTTTTGTTGAAGAATTCAGAGGTGTGCCAATAGTTAACTGTAAGGAAACTTGGCAATAAAGAATATAACCATTTCCACATAACCCATAATAGATCCGAAATAAATACGAAATTAAAATCCACATGCAAGAGAATAGACAACATACCCACAAAATTGTGACACAAGATATACCCTGGGAAACCCTCATTGAGGGAAAAACCCAGCCTCCAAAAGCATCCATCATCATGTATTATTCAGCAAAAAAATACCATTGCCATACATCCATGGAAGCCTTCATGACCATAGCCACAACCGAGCAAACTATGTGAACAAGCATGAATCCACACATCCCATGCCATGCTTTCAACCTTCACAAATGCTCCTTTGGCTAACCTGTCAAGCCTTGTCCCGCTTGACTCTTGCCTTTTATCTTCTCCTTGTCACTCTCTATCACCCTCTCTTGTCTACAACAACTACCCTTGTGGCTGCTTATATAGTAGCAAGTCCCACAAAACCACTAAGTGGTATTACATAAACCATGTGCTAAAACCATGTGCTACCTAATCCACTAACCTCACATTTAATATTGGACATTTAATACCTTTCTCCAATATTAAATAATTACATGAAATATTTTCACAATATTACAATACAACTCATCAAGAATATTCCATGGGAATCTTTACATGTTGCACGTCCATCTAGGTGCAACATTACATAATAAAAATAAAATAATAAAATAAAAATATTATGCAATGTGTGCAACACCCACTATCTCAACATTAACTACCTATTTCAAACTTAGAGCTTTCTATGCACCGAAAATGCATTCTGACAATAGTTTTGTTGGAATAATCAAATGGGAAGAATACTTCTGAGAGGGGGGGTGAATAAGAAGTATCACACTTTTAACCTTAAAAACTTTTTAACTAAAAATAAACTTCATGCATGTAAACATATCAAACAACCATAAAATAAACACATGCATCACAACACATAACACCAAATTTGGTAACCTAGAAACCCTCCAAAATGAGAAGGTAAAACTGGGGTGGGGATGATACCCACAAAATCACTACAACAATAATGTTTGACCACTTCTAATGGTCTACCTTGTTAAAGGCTTTACACTATATCAATAGTGACCTATTTAAAGGATTTACAAACACTTTACTTGAAGTGTCACCCTATTAAAGTATTTTATCACCTATTCAAAGGATCTACAATCTAGATGTTAAGCTAACCTATCAACATAGGATTTCCTTCTAACACAATTGCTAGAGAGTATTAGACTAAATAAACTTGATAGCTTACAATCCTTGATTGTTGAATTCAGGCACTTGATCTACTCATTCTGATCTTGATCCTCTAAGATCTTATATCTATTTGATTCCCTCACTCTATTTTCATCATCTGAATGCTGCAATGCTGCTCTGTTCCTCTAAGTCTCTTCACACTTCCCTCTGAATTTTGCTATAGTTTACCCATACACTGTTCTATGCATATAATGGGTTTTCATCCTCCTTTTAAAGATATCCAAGACTTGGGGTTAGGTATGAATCTATGATCCATATTGAATCTTTTTTTCCCATTCATTCCTTGCATTTTTCTTATTGGTTGCATGCCTTCTCCATTTATCTTGTTGGCTACATGTTGATTGCATAGGAAATATTAAAGATTTGTTCTTATCTTTAATATCCTTCAAAATTCTTCTATGTCAGCCTAGAAATTTTTTTACATAGGTGTTTGTGCAATTTCAAACAACTATGTCCAATTTGTGTTACTTGGCACATACTAGATTACTGGTGCTCGACACATACATGATTCTAGTTTGCTTGACACCTATTGCATTTTGGCTTGCTCAACATCAATTGTGATTCGACACCTATATATCACTCAACACCTGTATCATGTTTGGCACTTGATCTTCACTTAGCACCTGAAGATTACTTAGCACCTAAAGATCACTCGACACTTGTTTTAGTTCTGTTTGGCTCGACACATATAGTGTACTCAACTTCTTTATAAAAATTGGTTAAGTGTGTTTACACTCAATTGTCAAAACCATTCTAAGACCAACAAGTTTAACTCCTACAAACATCCAGAGAAGGTTGAGCTTCTATTTTTGGCACCTCTTGAGACTCCTACATCATCTAATGGCTTTCTTCTTATTTTCTCATGCTTTCTTTGTTTTAAGAAATGTAAAGGCTCATGCATCCATTAAATGATATAAATAAGGATGGATTCCTACTTAGCACCTATTAGAGAGTCTATTTGCATAAATAGACTTGTTTTATTAGTTTAGAAGCATATATTTTCATAAAGAGATCTCTCAACCTCAACACAAATCAAGGAGATGATTTCCTATAAATTTAGGAATGTAATATGTATTTAGGGCCACCATTATTTTGATGCAATAATATATGTTATTGGTGTTCACATTTGGAGTGTAGTGAGTATTGCCTAAGTGTGTTATATTTTGTGGATTTATGTTCATGGAATGTAATTGAGCCAATAGTTTTATTGCATGGATCTGGTTGTGCAATCTTTTAATTTTGGTGTTTTCTATGGGTCTATAAATCTTGCTATCGTACTTAGTTTGAGAAGAGATTTCCATATTTTTCTTGCATATATTTTCATCTTACATGAGAACACTTTCTATGGCCTTACAATTTGATGAAAAGTGAAACACTTTACAGTTACTGAATTCCCATCGACGATTGCATCAGTTAATAAAGGAAGCATTGCTCCTATTTTCATTGGTTACCCACCAATATTTTTGAAGGCTTAACTTGCAGATGCATTGTTTCCATGGTTTATGTCTATTAGAATTTTACTTTTCATGTTATTTCCTTACATTTCTTGTCACCCTATCTTTATTATTTTCTTTACTAACCCCTTGGTTAAAATTAGGAATTCATTTAGTTGCATTGTTAGATAACATTCATTAAAAAATAGAAAAATAGAAAAAAATAAAAATAAAAATAAAAATTGTGTGGTTGTTTGTTTGAGACAACAAGTAGATTCAAAATCTTATCTAAATTGTTTAAAGAACAAACAAAGGCCTCGTTATGACCACTCACATTTATCTTTTATCGAGCAGATTCCAAAAGGTTGCAAGATCACCTAGAACCTTGGAGTTGATCCTAGATTAAATTTTCAAGAGAGGAGTTTGAAAGGATTCTTGCTATTAGGCATCATAGAAAATGATAGCTCAAGATGTTTTAGGGGGAGCTTGTAGAAATGACCACCTTGGAAAAAATAGACCTCACCATTGGATCCAAGTTGCCTTTTCCATAATTTTTGATATATAATATGCCATAGTATGGCCATGTTGATATAAAAGGTAAAAGGTTTTTAGCTTCATCATATGATGTCTATCAAATTTAATCTGATCAAAAATTTTGTCACAAATAAGAAACCATGCGGAAAATGGTAAAAATACTATCTTGGTAAAATAGCCATAACTTTCACTTAGGATATCAAATTTTTGACTTCTTATAGTCATTGGAAAGCTAATGTAGAGCACAAAAACTTTCTATAAGTTTGATTCTATGATTTTGATATTGTTTTAGGTTTTCATTGCCTATAATTTAGATGTTAAGTATAGATTTAGAAATAACTTGGGCATATGAAGTCAGATTTTAGACTTTGAGTGGTCAACAAAAAATTCTTGGAGAGCTCTATAAATTGGATCATATCGAGTGTAGATTTGGCATGATTGATATGATGATATATTAATTTGAATGGTTTATGATATATACTGACTGTGGTAACATTACAAGTTTATGATGTTGTATATTTTGGAGATCTAGATTTGATGTCATTGTATACTTATTTCATTTTTCAAATTGGTCTCATGATTATATCATTATCAAGGTTTTGTCTAGATATGTATGCCGAGTTGTTGGTCTATAAGTTGTGTACTATTGTAAGAAGTCTATACTTACAGGTTGCATTTATGACTTGGTTATGGGTTGTCTTTTCCCATTGATATTTCAATATCAATGCCTACTTAGGTTGGTGGCTTGGATTTAGGTTGTCTATGCCCTAAGTCACTTTTTTTTTTAAAAACAATTCTTCATGGAGAAGGGATGAGATGTTGTTACTAGGTAGATTCATAGTGGAGGATTATGGTTGACTATTTTGTGCTAATAGGATGGACACATTGAGAGTTAGTTAATCAGTTCATGAATGTGATCATGGTACCATATCTTTTGGCATGACATGATTGGATATATAGGTACATCCTTGATGTTTATTGGTTTGAATTCTTGATTTGGTTATGGTGGTATATCTTCTTGGTTGAAGATCATGGTTTTTGATTTTATTTCGAGGAGCTCATGATGCTGACTTTAAATTATTTTATGATTTTATTCTTTGGTTTATTCTCATGGTTAGAGGATGGTTTTTCACCATGATGTCATGGATACCTAGGACACATAGTTTAGTAGGAGCTTGTGATAGTGATGAAATGGTAGTGAGAGATAAATTCCTAGTTTGGTTTGTATCTTCTTGGTTTGAAGATTTTGGTTTCACTTGGTACTAGCTATTTGGTTGTGTGTAGACCTAGAGGATCTTCATGTAGGAGATGGATGTTATGATTCCATAGAGAACCTAGATGGGCATGCAACAAGTAAAGATTTCCATGGGATATACTTGATGAGTTGTATTGTAACATTGAGATAATAACTGATGTAATTATTGAATATAGGGAAGAAAGATATTAAATATCCAATATTAAATGTGGGGTCAATGGGCCAGGTAGCACATGGTTTATGTAATACAACTTGGTATTTTTGTGGGACTTACTACTATATAAGTAGCCACAAGGGTAGTTGTAGGGGCAATACAAAAGGGAAAAAGGAAAGTTGATCATGACAAAGGCTTGACAAGTTAGCCAAGGGACCATGTGTGAAGGTTGGAAGCATGGCATGTGATATATGGATTCATACTTATTCACATGGATCAATTGGTTGTGGCTATGACTTTGAAGGCTTTTGTGGTTGTATTGCAATGATTTTTTTTTTTTTGAATAATACATGATGATGGACACTTTTGGAGGCTAGGTCTTTCGAGGGTTTCCTAAGGTATATCGTGTGTCACATTTTTTTGGGCATGTTGTCTCTTTCATATAGATTTAAGTTGCATATTTATTTCAAATATATTATGGGTTATGTGGAAACAATTATATTTTTGTTGCAAGTTTCCTTGCACTTAGTTTTATATATAGACAAAAATAATAATAAGAATTGAAAGGAGATAAAAGACAAATGAAATAAAGAGATCAAAAGAAATATGCTAAAGAATTTTCTTTAAGGTTTAAACACTAGACCTTTGACCTACTTAACCATCTATCCACCATCTAACCATTCATACTCTTTGAGAACTTTAATAAGAGAAATAAGCTTTGATCTATAATACATAATAAGACAAAATTGTAAAAGGTCATGAGAGTTGAACCCATAAACTCTTGGTTATAGTAAAGACCTAGCCATTGCACCATAAGACATCGTTTAACTTGAACCACAAGAGCACATAGAAAACAAGCAACAAGTTAGAAAAATAGTCTCAAAAATTATAAAAAATAATTAAATAGATCGATTTAAATACTCAAACCTTGTTGAGATGCCATTTGCAATAGATACAACTGTTTGCAACAACATTCAATATCCCTATAAATTAGGTGCCTTCCCAAAAAAGAGAGGATACAAAATAATTGGACAAACCATGGGAAAATTTATACTTTAAAATTATTATGGGGAAGGAATCATGCACAAAGGAAAGTTTGGAGAATCTAGGATGAAGGAGAGAACCATGAAATCTAGGAGCTATAAGAGTGCTTAGAATATTACAAAGGCTTCGCCTATAACCTTTCTTAGGAAAACTAAGTAGGCTTTGATCCTCTCTCCCTGTCTCCCTCTATTATTCTTAAATTAAAATAAAATAGTCTTTGAAAATGAATAAATGTTTAAAGTGAGAATTGTTGTTTTGCATATAAATATGTGTGTACTATGTCTCTGCTAGTTATGATGGTATTCTTAGGTATATATGTTTATATCTATGTCCATGTTTATGTCTCATGTTTCATGTGACTGTAGTATTGGTAAACTGTGAATTGAATCCACTTGATAAGTGGTAAAAGAAGGTTTCCAACCTAGAGATCAAGCCAGGAGTTGTAAGGAGATCTTTCCCTTATCCAAATGAATTTGGGACTTCAATTCGTAACCTTCCTTATATATATTTTTTGTATTCTCTAGAAAAAATTCACATGAATACTATAAAAATGTGTCATTTTGCCCATTCCTTCTTTGTGTGTCACCTTAAACAAAAGCATACCCTTAGAAAAATAAAAACCTAGCTATAAGAAACAAAAGCACAAAACTATGAAATAAAAGATCAATAGTAGTAATCAAAACATATCTAGTGAATCAAACAAATATGTAGTTATGCATGATGGAAGTGAAACTTTATTATTTAATGTGTAGTTATAATGCATATATGTGCAACTCTACCAAACTCACATGCAAGAATATGAAATGGGTGTATAAATTTAAGAAAATTCTACTAGCTTGACCTGTAGATCCTGATAATTTAAGATGCATTTCATGTTATACATCCTACACCTTTTTAGATAGGTTTCAACTTCATGGGAGTTGAAATAAAGATTATAGATTTTGAGGTTTTAAGAAATTTCAGACTTAGCCACACTTTAGGAGTTGGCAATTCAACTTGTCTATGTTATTTTTTGTGACCTTGTATCTACTTCTGAGGAATTTACTATCTAGAAATGTGATAATCATTCTTGATAAGTGTTTGATAAGTTTTTGTTGCATCTTATTGCTTATGTGATGAATTAGGGTTTAGTGATTACCCTAGAATGTTCCCTAAATTAGTTTTCTCTCTCTCAACTAACTAATTGGATTTTTGAATGGGATTATTTTGGTCACCAGAGGTTTATGAATTTTGTATCTTGTTGGAAGAGAAAATTTCTTACATTAGTATGATTCTATGATGTTTCTTCATGTGAATGTGTTTGGATGCATGAGCTTGGGTTTAGAGAAACTAGGGGTATAGGACCCTAGGTTGTTTGACCCTAAAAATCTTTATACTTTTTTATTCTTTTGATGAATAGGGTGTAGAACCTTGGGGAGTGGCTCACCATAGGTGTTGGGGGCTAGAAATTTCTGCCAAGAATCCTATGTTTGGAAGCTAGAGCCCTCCATGCAATGGTTCCATTTGTGAGTTAGTTAATAAGTGATAACATAATAATAAATGAACTTATAGGTTGGGTTTTTGGATTCACATAGTAAACAAAATAATTTTGGAATTATTGTTGGAGTACTTAGGGAAAGGACATCCTATGTATCTTATACATCCCTAGGTTAGGTTGTTGATCCCAAAATTACTTGGGCATGACTACCCTTGTTGGAGTACTTGGGGAAAAGGCATTATATGTAGTAGGATGGCCTTAAGCCTAGCAAGTTGATCCCAAAACTTTGGAATGGTATGAAGACACTCACCTAGATACAGTTGAACCTCGAGCACCCTGCTTTTGCCTCTGGTTGTCCATTTTCTTTGTGATTTCATTGTGAGCATTTTTATTTTATGGGGCGTTGTGTTACCTTGGTACTTGATTTCAGGGTATAAGCCTTAGATTACCTTAGAACCCATGTCGATCATGGTCTTATCTATTAGCTCAGGGGAGTGTAACATTTATGGCTCCATGTGGTTGGATGGCAAAATATTTTGAGGTGCTAAGTGAGTTTTCATGGATGGATCTATATGGATCCTTTTCGAGTAGCATTCAAAGATTATTTCTTGAAGTCTATATGTGGCATTTACTTGGAAGAAATTAATGTATAATGTAAACTCTTGAAGAAATTAAAAGATCATATTTATATGCATCATGAAACGAAAAGCTATGTAAATGGGTAAAAGGTTAGTCTCTAGGAGAAATAAAGAGAAATGTGAACATATTGTATTAATTCAAAGGATAAATGAAGTTATGATGATGCCATGAAATTTTATATTTCCTTGTATTAGATGAATGTATGATGAATAAAAGAATTGTGTACTCTTTATAATGTTATCAAATGAACAATCTATGATTTGGTTTACATGTATGGTCGGTGGCTTAAATCTATTTCATGTAACTTTATAACATGTTAAGTTGATACATTTTATTGTAAGGATTGCAATATTAGTTTATAATTTGTAAATGGATATTAGGATGGATAACATATCAAATTATAAGTATACCTACACTAATAGATGGATTAACTTAAGTAGCAAGGATAAAATTTTAGAAAGTAAATTAAGTAAGGGTGTTTAAAGATAACATCAAGGAATGTTGTTAGGAGTCTTACATCTCTGATCAAAGAGAACTTGTCAAGTAAAAATTTTCCAAAAAAAAAAACAAAAAAAACTCACCAAATTTAGTAACATTTAGAGTTATCCTTCTGGGTTCCCTTGTAAGGCATTAAACATAAGCATGTAGTCACATCTCCAACAATGCCAGCATACTCTCCCATTGGGATACCATCATCACTCATGATAACAAGACCAATCTCTTTTCCTTCTTCCATTGTGGTAATGTTCACTGGAATAGACTAAAGAATATTCTTAGATGATGAAGGGTACTCCCGTTAATACCACAAACACATAACAAAAAGCAAAGAAACAACAATAATTTGTGAGAAAAAATATGGGATTTCTATTATTGTCACAATTGTGGAATTACAAAATTTAGGATTACAATATGCTAACCCACATGGGCACCTTCATTATAGAAATTTGTAAGACAAGATTGTGAACTAACATCGAGAGCTATCGAAAACTGTCCTAAAAAAACCTACAGGCCTTTCTTACATAGGAAATTTTATGCCACCTAAAAAGGTTCTAGAAATTAACCATCCAGGCTAACAAAACCCCAAATGTCATAAAATACATTTATTACATTAGAGTTAGCTCAAAGAATTACAAACTTAATTTTTATGACCATGAGTAAGGTAACCAAACTTTCGGAGACCGTAACTCACAAACCATAGCTTTGATTGACTATTATAACCACTTTTCAGAAAGGGAAAATCCTAAAATATAGTTCTTGAGAAGTGAGGCACCACTCAATCAACATTTAACCTCATTCTGGAGCCTCTAAATCCTTCAAAATTGAGTTCAAAGATATTTCTGTAAAATTTTCCACTGAAAATCTGCAATAACTTCTCTGATATGGAAGCTAGAGCCATTAGATTTTTATGCTAGGCTTATAATTCTAAAAAAAACCTTCTTGACAAAAATTAGAACATTATGAGCTAAAATGACAAAATTACTAAAAATAGAAAGTTCCCAAAAATAGTGCTTATTAAAATAGAAAAGCCTAAAACAAAAACGATACAAGTTGAAAGTAAAAATATTTTTGGGTGATGCAAGATTACCCTCACACCTAGGATGTTCCTACATTAGACACCCAGAGTAATTTGCGAAGTGACTCTATCACATCTTAGATGTTCAGAGGAAAACCAATGTGGTGAACCTCCTCCATTGCTAGCCAAGATGAATATTTGACTAGTCACCCTTTCCATTTGACTAGGTACTCTTCATAGGTTTTGTTCCTTGTAATTTTGCTAGTATGACTGTCCAATATCTCCTCAATCTCCTTTGTATCTGAAGTAGCTATTGGAATACTCCATTGTTCTTCTGCAACTACATCTCCATCACCTCCTTCATAAACATCTGTCAAATCTGAAATGTTAAATACTGGCAAAATATTCAGTTCAATAGGTAACTTTTCTTTATAGGAATTTCCTGAAGCATGCCTTTTCATTATCTTGCATGATCCAAACTTCTTCATTTTGAGCTTATTATATGTACCCATTGGAAAATACTCCTTCCTCAAATGAACCACAACTTCATCCCCAATCTGAAATTCCTTATACCTCATTTTCACATCAACCTTAGCTTTGTACTATGTATTCATCTTTATAATGTGCTTCCTCACCTCTTCATGGATGTCCTTCAAATGTTTAGCAAATTCTTTTACTTCAACACTACATATAACTCCTTTATCCAACTACCTTTTTTCAAAAGCATTTATGGGACTAATTCCATATACAATCTAGAATGGTAATTTACTAGTAGTCCTATTGACAAAAATATTATAAGAAAATTAGGCCTATGGTAAAATCATATCCCATCCTTTTGGCATGTCTCCAACCAAACATCTTAGCAAATTTCCCAAACTCCTATTCACCACTTCTATTTGTCCATTAGTATGTGGATGATACAATGAACTAAACTTCAAATCTACCTTCAACTTCTTCCATAATGTATGCTAGAAATATCCAACAAATTTGGTATCTTGATATAAAACTATACTCTTTGGCAGACCATGTAATCTCACCACTTCTCTAAAAAACAACTCTACTACATGAACAACATCACTAGTCTTCTTGCAAGGAATGAAATGTGCCATCTTTGAAAACCTATCAACCACCAAAAAAATTGAATCATGCCCACACTATGTCCTCAATAATCCAAGAAAAAAATCCATGTTGACATCCTCCCATGAATTCTCTAGTACAGATAATGGCTGATAAAACCTCGTATTCTATTTCACTTCTTTCACCATCTGACATACTCTACAACTCTGCACAAACTTCTTCACATCTTGTTGGAACTATGACTAGCAATAATTCTTAGCAACCAAAGCAATGGCTTTATCTCAACTAATGTGTCTAGCCAATCCTCCACATTGCTTCTCCTTGATGAGATTCTCCTCATAGAACTTCTTGGAATGTACAACTGCCTCCCTTTGAACAACATACCATCTTGGATTAGGAAATCCAACTAGTTCATCTTGTCAAGTAAAAAGTACTGTACAAGCCTTCCATGCTTCACAAAAATTTGGATCATCTGGACACAAATTCTTGAGTTCCTTGAACTCAACCACCTCAATCTGCATTTTTGTTTGCAAAAAGGTGTCTTCTACTAAGAGTGTCTACAACTCTACTAGACTTCCCACTCCTGTGTTTCAAAAAAAATGTATAACTCTGCCAAAACTCAACCAACTTTAAATACCTTTAGTTTAATTTTCCTTAACTATTCAAATATTACAAAGCTTGATGATCAATACACAAAACAAACTCCTTAGGAAGAAGATAGTGTCTCCACTTTTTCAATGCTTGAACTATAGCATAAAATTCTTGATCATAAAAAAAATATTTTCTTTTTGCATCCTTTAATTTCTAATTAAAATAAGCAATAGTTCTACCTTCTTGGCTCAAAACAACTCCTATTGTAGTACCACTAGCATCACAATCTACTTGGAACACCTTGTTAAAATTAGGAAGTGATAAAACAAGCTACTTAGGAACATTTTGTTTCAATCAATTAAAACTCTTATCTACTCCTATAGTCCACTTAAATTCTTTCCTATCCCGCCCCTCATTGTTTTAGTCAAGGGTCCACAAATAGTTTTAAAACCTCTTATGAACCTCATGTAAAAACTAGCTTATCCATGAAAATATCTTACCTCTGTCATACTCCTTAGAGTAGGTCATTCAAGGGTAGCCAACACTTTCTCAAGGTGCATTTTTAGACCTTCACTTGAAACTACAAATCTCAAGTATACCAACTCCTTCTTCACAAAATTGCACTTTCTCAAATTTATTAGAATTTTTATTCCCTCAACTTCTCAAGCACCTTGTGAATATGTAACATATTCTCCTTCAATGTCTTACTAAAGGTCAAAATGTCATCTAGGTAAACAATGAAAAACTTACCTAGAAACTCCTTCAATACCTCATTCATGAAGCTCATGAAAGTGCTTGGTGCATTGGTTAGCCCAAAAGGCATGACTAAGCACTCGTATAGTCCTTCCCTTGTCTTGAAAGTAGTCTTCCATTCATCTCCTTCTCTGATGTGAATCTCATGGTACCCACTCTTCAGATCTATCTTTGTGAAATACTTAGCTCCATTCAAATAGTCCATAATATCATCCATCCTTGGCAATGGAAATCTATTCTTGATTATGATTTTTTTAATAGTGTGAGAATCTATACACATCCTCCATTCTCCATTCTTCTTAGGTGTTAATATTGCTGGTACAACACATGGACTTAGACTCTACAACAACTCATGCACTTGTCTATTCAACTCCTCACTTTCTATTGGTGTCATTCTATGTACTGCTTTTTTGGAAAAATGGCTCCTTGAATCAAATCCATCTAGAGATTGATCTTCCTCATTGGAGATAATCCATTAGATACATTATCTAACACAATATCAAAAAACTCTCCCAACATATCTACAACTTGTATAGGTACCTCCTCTACTTCTTCTTTACCATCTTTTGGAATTATAGAAAAACACATATGCTCATGCTTCATACCTTTGAGAAAATCCTTTCCATCAATGAAACATATTGTAGTAGCACTACATACCTTTTCTTCTTTCTCCTTCAATGGCTTTGACTTACGTTTCACTCCATCCTTGGTTAGAGTGTAGGTATTTGTTCACCCATCATGTACAACATGCCTGTCAAACTGCCATGACCTACCCAATGACATATGACATATGTCCATAGGTATGATATCATGTAGTACCTCATCCTCGTAACTTCCAATCTTGAAATTCACTGAGCATTGCTCATTGACCATGACCTTGTGGTCATCTTGGAGCCAAGCAATATAGTATGGGCCTGGGTGTTTCTGCCTCTTCAGCTTCAACTTTTGGACCATGTTTTCTGATACCAGATTGTCAATACTTCCACCATCAATGATCAGATCATAACAATTATCTTCACATCTGCATCTTGTGTGAAACAAGTTCCTTCTTTGATCAGGTTCATTCTCAACACTCGATAGGACTCTTCTATTAACTAGTACTTCTCCTCTTTTAGCATCTTTAGAATGTGATTATCTGGCATCTTCATCGACATGTGCAACTATGGCCTGGCCTTCAATTCTTCAATTTTCCCTTCCTTGGCACTAGGAACATTCAAATTCTCTATGCCCTTCTTCTCTATAGTGAAAACATTTCCCACAGAAGCCTCCTCTTCTAGATCCTTTTCCTCTACCTCTTCCTCTCTAATCTCTATTGTTTTGATCATGGAAATGATTGAAATTGATTACCCTCTAGTTGTGACTACTATTTCTAGCCTCATCCTTGTTCTTTTGATCATCATTTTGGCTGCCATAAGATCATCTACTAGATCTTCTGCTGCAACCTTTTCCACTATTCTTGTTGTCAAACTTCTTACTCAACTTCTCCTCAACTCTTAGGGAAAATTGGTATGCTTCCTCAATACTAGCCATTCAAACTAGACTTAGCTCACCCTAAATACTTGGCCTTAACCTATTAAGATAATGGGCCACTTTCTCCTTGTTAGCTTCTACATGGCCAATTCTAATGAGAACTTAGTTGAACTCTTTGGTATACTCTTGAACAGATTTTCTCGCTTGCTTCAATCCTTGCATTTTCTTCAACAGGTCAAGATCATAGCCCATAGGAATGAATTGTTGCTTCATTTCAGCTATCATTTGATCCCATCTAGTGATTTTGTCCTTTCCCTTTCTATTTCTGTCCAACTGAACCTCTTGCCACCAAATCTTTGCATGTCCCTTTAGTTTCACCTATCCAAACTTGACCCTATTAAGATCCTCGATATCTTCATACTCAAAGTACTCCTCTAGTTCATTGATTCAATCAATCTACGCCTCTGGGTTAAGATTTCCTAAAAATTTGGGAACTTCAAACTTAGGTTTTTTATACCAATCTTGGAGATTGCCTTAAAAACCCTCTCTTTCTTTGGGTTTATAATTGCCTCTGTTTTGGCATTTTCTTCTACTTTATCCTCATCCTTGCTTTCATCTCTTACATGAAGATTTATTTCTATATGCATTTTTCCTTCCAATGCTTGCATTTGTCTTTGGAGGGCTCTAAAACCCTTAGGTGTAACACCTACATCTCTTCTACCATGCTCTTCATGAAGGCATTTCTATGCTTCTACTGAAACCCTAGTGTAAACTACCTCACAATTAGTGACCTATCTACATGCTTAGCCCAAACCGTGGTCCTAGTGCAAACCGCCTCACAATCAATGATCTATCCACACATTCAGGAAGCTAGCTTTGATACCACTTGATGAAGGGTGCTCCACTTAATACCACAAATACATAACATAAAGCAAAGAAATAACAATAATTTGAAAGAACAAAATATGGGTTTTTTATTATCACCACAAATGTTGAATTAGAGAATTCAAGATTACAATATGCTAACCCACATGAGTGCCTTCATCACAGAAATCTGCAAGAAAAAACTATGAACTAACACCCAGAGCTATCTAGAACTATCCCAAACAAACCTATGGGCCTTTCCTAAATAGGAAATTATCACCACAAATGCAGAATTATTGAATTTAGGATTACAATATGCTAACCCACATAGGCACCTTCATTACAAAAATCTGCAAGATAAAACTGTGAACTAACACCCAGAGCTATCCAAATCTGTCTTAAAAAAACCTACATATGGGCCTTTCTTGAATAGGAAATTTTATGCCACCTGGGAAGGTTTTATAAATTAACCATTAAGGCCGAAAAAAACTCAAATTACATAAATTATATTTATTACATTAGAGTAAACTCAAAGAATTACAAACCTAATTTTTATGACCATGAGTAAGGTAACCAAACTTCCATAGACCATAACTCACAAATCGTAGATTTGATTGACTATTATAACCACTTTTTGCAAAGGGCATATCCTAAACTACAGTGCCTAAGATGCAAAGCACCACTCAACTGAAGTTTGACCCCATTTTGGAGCTTCTAAATCCTTCAAAATTGAGTTCAAAGACATTTCTGAAAAATTTTCCACCAAAAATTTGCAATAACTTCTCTGATATGGAAGCTGGAGCCATGAGCTTTTTATGGTAAGCTTATAATTCTAAAATGAACCTTCCTGACAAAAATTAGAACATTTTGAGCTTGTATGAAAAACTTACTAAAAATAGAAAGTTCCTAAAAATAGTAACCCCCTATGTACTAGTCCTTATTTAAATAGAAAAGCTTGAAACTAAAAGGATGCAAGATTGCCCTCACACCCAAGATACTTTTGCATCATTAGAGGCCTCTACAAGTGCTAATTTCCAACCTTTTTTGTTGAGGATTGTTTAGGCGTAGTGGCAATCTCCGTGCATCCAATGCACATGCATCTTGCCTGACGACAATGATAGTAACCACAAGTGGTGTGACATGAACCACCTTGATGACAAGAGTGTCAATAATAAGGTTAGTGAGCACAAGGCCCATGGGCATAGAGGGGGAGAATGAGTCCTTTCTGACAACATCCATCAAATTTTGAAAAATTTATAGGGTGTGAAAACCAAAGGGGAGTTGTAGAGTAGGTTGTGTTATCTAGGAACCAAACCTTCAAGGTTTGTTTGTATTTATAAAACACTTCTTCAAACTTGTTCATCTATAACATTCAACCAATCCAGTCTACATTTGTGGTCTTCAAAAGGTCTTTATGGATGCTCTAAATATTGATTTGCATCCATTAATTCTTTATGATAGCTCTAGATTGTGATTAGATTTTTTTTATTCTATATTCTTTCTCTTGCATTCATCTAATGTACATTAATTATTCTCAGAAATAGATTATTTAATTTATTAATGATGCAAAATGAAAGTAATAATATAGAAGGCACTAGAAAATGGAAGTAAGTTATAACTAAGATGTTGTATGGTTTTATAATGTTAGGGAACATAAAAAAATGGTTAAAAATAAATGTTAAAGTTGAGATATCTATAGAGGTGAGGGCTAGACAAGAGCTATGTATTATAGAGTAGGTTGATTAAATCTTTTTCTTAAAAGGATCTAAGATCAATCCATTTGTGCTACACTTCTAAAACATAGAACCTAGTTATGGTTTGATTTATGCTTCAGATGGTCATTACTTAAAAAATCGCCCCACTTTACGCAAGTATAAGATTTGACATATTGTCTCTATAGATCTTTTTAGAATGTCACTAGGAGCAATACTAACCTAGACACATAATTGACAAATAATGAGTAATATGAATTGAGTTGAGTTAATTCGTATTTAACTTTAAATTTTAAATCAAGTTAAATTTATGAATCATGACATTCATTTTAATCACATTTCTAAATTTAAACATAAAAAATATATTAAATTATAAATTATTAAAAATTAAATAAAGCTACATTTATCATATTCACTCCAAATAAAAAATTTAACTTAAAATATAGATAATATAAAATTAATAAATAAAAAATTAAATAATAAAGTAATAGAGAGAAAAATTATTTTACAAAGCCATATAGATTTTATCAAATAATTATTCAAATATACTAATATTTGAAGTTAGCACAATCTTAGAGCTTATACCAAGTGTTCTTTGACAAAAATGTCTATAATAGTAATAATCCTTTCATAAAGAAATTTTATACCAAATAGAAACAAGTGCTAGGTACTAGCTAGTATTTATTGAATAATTGATTATAGTTAGAATAATTAATATATCTATAGTTAAAATATTAATTACATATAATTTAACTATTAATATATTTATAATAAAAATGTTCATTATAACTATTGTTATAGTATTCAATTACATATAATTTAACTATATTAAATTTATTAATCTAATTTTAAAATAAAACTAATTATTTGTTATTAACTTAAGTGTAAATGATAATTAAAAATTATTTTTTTAATAATAATAGAAAATTATATTGATGGGGACACAACCCAAGCACAGAATGGACACAACAAGAAAGGGAAAATTTGTTTAATTATGAAAATATGCTAGTACATTTAGTGCAGAGAAGTAGATTCCAAAACATGCCCTATGGGCTTGCAATAGCATAAGTCTGGAGATAATTTCTTCTCCCATTACCTTCTCTCAAACTCCACTCCAAACTGTCTTTTACAATGCCAGAAATGTCCTTAAATAGAACCCAAAGGGTAAAGGATTAGGAATACATTCTAGAAAGTGCTAGTTGGCATCCACCGACCAAATAGAAGGCTCCAGAAGTTGCGTTAGAAGTCAGCGCAAAACTAGAAGAATCTAGAAATGGTAACCGAACTTTCGGGAGGCATAACTTTTGAACTGTAGCTCCGATTGACGAACTGTTTACATTTTCGAAAAGCTTTCGAAGCGCTCTATAGCCTTATGGAGGAGCTTAGCTCGTCCCCCATTTTTTGGCCTTGTACGAGGTCATTTAATGCCCTAAACCTGACTTCGAAGCATTCTTAGGAGGTCTCCAAAAATTGAAAAACTGCAATAACTTTCAAACTGTGCAGCCTTTTGACCTGATTCTTTTTTTGGAATATTCTAAATTACAATTTTAATCCTCCCTCCAATTTACACCTTCTAATCCACCATAATTATGGCTCAGTTACATAGTCCTATTTTTTTGGCATTTACACATATCCCAAGGTGCTCGAATACTCTAACCTAGAACATTGATAGTGGAACTGTGAGAGCTGGAATCTTTATTTGACCCAAATGGGTATCCAGAAATGATAACACATGAAATAGAAACTAAGTCTAAGTACATTTTTTTTTGGTTAACACAGGATTGCCCTTATACCTCTAGATGCTCCTGCATCATATATATATTTTAAAATTATTTATTTTAAATTATAAAAACTATATATGGAAAGTTAATTTTTAACAATTTTAATGTATATGTTGGTTTATTTACATAAAAATCTCATCTTAATATTAAAATATTGAATTCAAATCTCAAAATAAATTTTTTTATTAATTGATTGATAATATCAAGTCAATTAATGTCATATAATATTTCCATAGTTTTCTTAAGTGAGAGGTAGTGGGTGAGAACAAATTGCCTAAAAAATAGACATTTTCCATGAAATCTCTCCATAAGTTCTCAAATCTATTATGCAATAAGAATGGAGATAAATCAATTTTATCATTTTACTATTTAAAATTTGTACATGTTACTTTAGAAAACATTTTAGAACTTTTCAAAGATAAAAAATGATAAGTTTTAAATGGTTTAAATTGATTTTATTAATAATTAATTAAAACAAATCAGTTACAATAGTATATGCCTATCAGCAAATACTAATAAGAAAGGTAAGCGAAGTTAGATATAAGGATGATGACATGCCTTTGAAAACAACACAACATTTATGATGTGTACTCAACAATTACTTTTCAACATTCAAATGCATTTAATATTAAATAAAACAAAATTATCCTTCCCTTCTGAATAATACATCAAAATTGCATTTATTTTTCTATTGTAAAAAGTATTTTAGACACATTGTTTATCCCTTCTCATGTGCCCATATAATTCACATCACAAGGTTGATATCATTATATTTGTGATGAATATTGTTGAAAAGGCATGATCAAGTGAGTGTCGAGTTCAAGATAAGACAAGTTTTATAAATGTGATTAAAGGAAAAATTCTATTTTATTCTGTATTGGATAAAGGTTTGAATTAATGACTTTGTCAGTGTGTATTTATATATCAGCATTGCTCTTTCATATGTTATAAATAGATGGTTCAATTGATCAAAAGAAAATAATTTGCTAAATAAGAATCTTTTGAATTTAAAGTTAATTTCTAATAACTATTTGAAATTTTCTAATGTATTTCTTTAATAATCTCTTGATTTGAGTGTAAGTATAAGTAATGATGAGATAATGGATGAAAAAATACATCTTCACATGACATGCATTTTAAAATAGACTTTTAAATCAAAGATGATTTTTTCATTGTTAAACCTACAACAAGATGCTTTTAAAATGTTGGTAGAAATTAGACTTATCTTTAAACACTTTTATCTTTCTTTCAATCACATTTTTATCTTTTTTTCAATCACTTAACTATTTGTTTTATAGATCCAACTACATAATCTAGAAATCAGACTTGAGCTATATTTCATAAGCCATAATTCACATGAACCTACATTATGTAAGAACGGAAAATACATTTATACAAATTACATCTAAATAATGTTACAAGAATGAAGCATTTAAACTTAAAAAATTCATCCAATCGACTAATTTTAGAGTTTTTCAAAAATCAAAGCTATAATGATCTTTTAAAAAAAAAACCACACTAACCATTTAAAAATATATATTCTTTCACCTGCAACACATTAATCTTAAAAATATCATTGACATATTCCAAATATATCAATCTCGTAAAGGACATCAACATACTCCAACTAAGTACTAAAGCTGTCTATATTTGCAATTACGGATTGAATTGTGAATGGCCCACAGCTCTGCACGTTGAGCTCTCTCTACCGTTCATGAATTTTCAATTCTTTGAGAAAAACAAAAAATTTATGCTTGGAATACTTTAGGTACAAACAAAGCAAATCAACGTTGGCTTTCTCCAAACCTCTACTGACTGATTGTGATTCATTCACACTTATTACCGATCCAATGTTTCGAATCAGATTTCTACAGATATGAGAAAACTGAACATATCACATTCACACTTATTAATGAACACCTTTTCAATCAAATTTGCTTCTTCAAACAGGCAACAAACAACACATACAACATTCAAAAAGCCTTGTGCTCTCATCAGAGACAGAAATGGGCCCATAACCTTTCGATGGAGGAGGAGAGGTGGAGTAGACAGATTTTGTAATATTTTATAACCGTGATCAAAGCAATCAATTTTAATGAAGTCACCGAAAGTAGTTGAAAAAAATGGCTGAAGCATCAGCAGTATAAGTACAAGGATAAGAACAAAGAGATATACAAGATGAATGGGTGGTAGGTTATAATTTGACTGATATTGAAATAAATTTATGTTAACTTTGCAATAGAAAATGTGAATCTGCGTTATAAAATATATTAGGATAATATTTAAGCTCAAATGATTTTAATCACAGTAGTCTTTCTTTATATGTCAAAAATTGATTTGTTCAAGAATGGCCATATCACCTCCTCATATTTCCTTACCAATATTTCAAAGTGTCTTTTAACCTTCTTTAGAATTTTTTTCTACAAAAATATCTTACTATTTTATATTAAAACAATACAAATTAGGAGCTTTACCTATTAGTACAGAACAAGGGAGAACTCATTATCAACAGACAACCAGTAAAATCACAGCCCACAATATAATATAAAAAATCCATTCTCACAAACTACATAATCTCACTTACCTATCTAACGTTAAATTGTAATTTTTCTTAGTACTATCCAACATCATAAACAAAAATAAAAATACACCTAAAACTAGTTAAAGAGTTAACTTGTTCATTATCTTGGAGAGTGATCCCATTTATGGTGACCTTCTTGTCATTCCAAGAATTGACAAACTGGGTGTGAAAATTCTCATCGTGCCCTTTCATCAACTCCATCTAAAGAAGCATGTCACCCTCTTTGATTTTCATCCATGCACAAGGATTTTCCTTGATGTAGTCCTCAATTTTTAGAGGCTCCACTTACACTATGTCACCTCCCATATCCAACTGTTTCTTGGAACCCTCTGAGAACTCCCAATTGATAGAAATTAAAAATCTCACTTCATGTAAGCCCTTAATGTAGAGAGATCTAATTGCAAATAAATCAACACCCTTGAGCTTAGTACTAAAAGATACTTTTAGATCACTATAATTATTATTGAAGGTAGTAATGAATTCTCTAGCCAAATGCTAACACACTATAATGTAGAGAGAGCTAATTGCAAATAAATCAACACCCTTGATATTAGTACTAAAAGATGCTTTTAGATCACCGCAATTATTATTTGAGGGTGGTAACAAATCCTCTACCTAAATGCCAACACACTACCATGCATCTTAAGCCTTCACCATATTCAAATATCATCAATAGAACCCTCCAAGGATTGTGAACTTTAATCAATGCCAAAAAGCTCAAGAAAGAGGAAATACATGTTTAAATTTGAGCTCCTTTTGAAATGATTGCTCAAGATCATTATCATTATTTTTACAGATTTAGTAATTATGGACCAAATAATAATAAAATAAACCACATTCCTATCAATTACATAGCTCTACTTTTTATGATGAAACTTGAATTTAAATTCAAATTAACAGAGGCACCTCATTTAAAATTCATCACTACCTTTAGATTGCAATGAGACTTCTAGGGAAACTAGAGAATCATCACTTCCTAGGTATCAAATTTTGTTCCTTTCAATTAGGAATTGGATATGGATTGGTTGAGATGTCATCTACCACTAGCACTTGACCTTCTGCAATTGACTAGCCAAATAATTTACCACAACATTCCCCTCTTTATAATTGTGATATATAGTGCATCTCTCCAAGCCAACAAGGAACATTCATATGTTAATAATGGTGTTGGAAATTGACCAATATGGCTCCATATATCCTCTAACCATTGCCAAAATTATTTTAGAGTCACCCTCAACATAAAAGTGTTTCAATCCCATATTAATGTCAAATTTCAGACCCTAATACAAAGCTAAGGCCTCTGTCACATTGTTAGACATGTAGCCAAAATATATTAATGTTATCATTTTTCTTTTTATACAAATCATATTTGTAGAGGTATGCATTTTTAGACACTTTGTGTGACTTTATTTTTTGTTTTTTATGTAGGTTCTTTTTGTTGTTGTTCTTGTCCGAAAAGACAAATCAAACATGTTCTCTCAATAAAGCCATTATCCTTATTAATTGTTTAAGGTTCAAATGTCTTTGCTTTCATGTTCAAAGAAATGTTTCACTTATATTATCACTGGTGTAAGACCTAGCTTATTCAAATCTTGTGTCTATGTACTTGAAGATTTCTCAAATTTGTTTAAGGGATAAGAACTTTAAACCTTTAAGTACTTAGAGGGATCATCTCCTTTTATAGTTGTTGTGGAAGTTTTGTAAGGATAATACTACTAAGAAAAAATTGTGAAAAAATTCATGTAATTTAGAGTGTTATAAAATTTTTAGGATTAAAAGAATAAATGATTTTAGATCTTAGCATCTATGATTTAGATTTAAGGTTTTATAAATCATTAAATTATAAAAATATAACAATATAGAATTTAATACTTAAACTATAGACATGTAAACCAATTGTAAATATAATTTTCGTTCATAAATCTTACATTATATTTAACTGAATGTATTAAAATTAAATGAAATAATTGTTAAATTTGTATGGAAATTATTTTTGATTAAAAATGAAAGTGATGCATGTGGATTAAGGTAAGGTCCTATATTCTAAATAAACCTTGAATCCTAGACCATTTATGCTTATTGTAGGATAGGAAAAAAGATACACCTGCATGCTAACGAGATCACTTAACTTTGATGAGATGAATACAAATAATAGACCTATTGTAATATTAAATAATTAAAGAAAAAAACAAACTATTGAAACAAAATCAACATGAAACTCTCTTCAAGATACTCTAATGCTTTCTTTCTTCTCGAAAGGCTTAATGTGGCTCTTATGATGACTTTATGCACTCAATAAAACCAAATTTATTACAATCACTACTACATTTGATACCAACTTACCATGGTAGGTCTGTCGCAACCTGTCATTGTCACAATTTTGACGGCACCTACCGTGATAATTTAGTATCAAATGTAGTAGTGAATAGTGATAATATTCAAAAGATAGTAGTTCCTCATTTGAGAGAAAATGAGCCAAATTTTTAAAGTATGAGGGAAAATATCCAAATTAGGGAATTGATGAAAATTAGGAATCTCTCATTGTTTATTACACATTATGACAAGATTTAGAGTGCATTACAATATGCACAAATCAAAAGGGGAGTTTGGAAGAAAAGGAAGCCGGATCAGTCTGAAAATTGAGAAGAAAAGGTGTGTGAGATTAAGGTGATAAAATAGGAAGTAGAAGATAATTAATAGGGATTAATTACCATGTAGAAAAGTGAGAGAATATTTAAATTTGAATATTTATTTATTATCAAAAATTTAAAATTAGAATTTATGAAATTAGAAAAACTTCATAATGTGTGTACAAAAAGTGTCACAATTCTATAAATCATTATTCTTAAGAATACTAATGAAACAGAGCATACCAAAAGGTGACTTACAACTCTCTATGTATGATGTGCAAAGGCTATGATACGATGGCTCTCAAATGAATCATACCTATGCAACCCTTGCAAGGTGCAACATAGAATGTAAGAGATTCAAAGAGTAGAGGAAATGAGTGCCAATATCCAAGAATCCTCAAATGGGTATGAAATGCAAATGCAAAGTAAACTAAATGAGATGCAAAATGCAAGATAACACATATATGAAAGATTAAAAAACCCCTATTTAGACTATGTGAGCTAATCTAAAGTATAAAGGAAAAAGTAAACTAAAGATGCCATGATGAAAGAATGAGAAAGAAAATATATGAGATGCAAATGCAAGATTGCTTCAAGTCCTTCAAAGCTCCAAAAGTCACCAAGAAAACTTGTAGCATAATAGTAGCCTAAGAGGATAAAATTTGAGAATGAGGAGTGAGCCCTCCCTTTAAATAAAAATGGATAGTAGAGATTAAGAGCCATAATCAAGGGAAGATAATGCAACTTGAGTGATCCATGTGCACAAGCATGCCAACCAATCACAATTAATGGTTGATTTTTGAGAGGGTTTGTAATGTAAAGTTATTTTACAAATAGAAGATTCCTCTGACATAGAAAATTGTGCATTTGTGTGTAGACATTTTTTTTTTCTTTTATTTTTAAAATAAGAATAATGCTCTATGTACACACACTTGTATAAGTGGGAAGTGGACTTTTTATTTAATTAAAATGGAGAAAATTCTTTAAATTAAATAAGAGACTTAGGATAAAGTGGCCAAGACATAGATTATAGTCGAATAAAAATACTTGATCAAGAAAATTGACTTATGGCCTAGCATTGGAATAGTTTAAAAGGGAAAAGTGGGTCTTATAACTTACTAGACCATTTTTGGGTGATTACATTTGGCCCTCTTTGACTAATATATGATCGATCTAAGAACACATTGCTTAAAAGAATAATGATACATCAATGTCAAAGTAAAAGAGAAATATGAAGATTCTAATATTTTAATTCTTTAAATGGTTTATATGAAAATTATTAGAAAATGAAAACTAATTATGATGTTAAGGTGATTTATTTAATATGAAATTGTCATGCACTTACATGCATTTTATATGATTTTTTCAATTGGGCTATTGATGTTTGAGTTGGTGTGCAAGCAATTGAACCATAGAATCATTTGGGGGAAACGAGATCCAAACTCATGTGAACATGGTTTAGCCAAGGTGAATCCTAGAAGATTCAAAAGCCTCGTTGTAATGTGTTTTATTTTGTAAATGTAAGCTTGCATGTGTGTGGTAAATTTAAATTCATGAGTAAGTAGGGACATGCCATTGTGATGTGTAGTGTGTTTTAATGTGTCACTTGACACTTGTGGTTGTTTATGTGTTGATGACACATCACCTAGGGTTTTGGTCATGGTTATACTTAACCTGAAACTAATTACCTTTCATATGATTAAGAAAATCCACTTGGAGAAAGGATTGGATGGGTCAGCATCAAGGGAAATTTGAATTCAAACATTTTAAAGGGTCAATAGGTGGTCCCAAAGTGCCATTTTTGTGAAAATAAACTACCCATATGTTAGCATAACATGTTAGGAGCCTAAATTTTATCATTTTATTGTTTAGCTAACCTAGGGGACCCCTTAACCAGTGCATTCTTCCACTAATTCAAAAATTGAGTTATCCCATCAGTTCAACCTCATCTTTTCTCTTAGTCAAAAGTAACAAATTTGGTAGGGACAGAGTTGTAAGAGATAGTAGCTTGATGTTTTTGCCAAAAGGAGGTAGTAGGAGAGTCTTTTTTTAGTGTTCTTAGACAAACTAGTGGAATGTTCACCCACTCTCTAAGTTTAGAGACAATTAGGGTTTTAAGGGGGAGCTAAGGAAATAGGAATCTCTTTAACAACCTTCCTTGTCATTAGCTTGGACAAAGGTTGGTGCCCATTCCATGATCCTCATTGCACTTGTTCATTGTGTAGAATACTTGTTCATATTATGAATGGAAATATGTAATGTATGTGGTGTTGTATTTGTTGTTATGTGTAAATATTGTGATGAATTTCTCTTGCTTTTTCTCTTGATTTTGTGTATGTTGTATGGGTGTGAAGGCTTCACTCACCCTTGGGAAGGAAGTGTTGGTGTAAATAATTATTCACTATTTACACTTACTTAAGTTAATGCATTATTTTATTATTTCTTAGGTGAGACACTTAGGAGTTTGTCTACTCTTATGAGTTGTCATATTGACAAAACTGGAGTAGGGAACTCTAATTTAGCACATGGTGTCTACAACACTAGATTTTTAATATTTAACTAAGTTGTCATAGAGACAACATAGTTATTCACACTCCTATTTTAGCACATGGTGTCTAGAATATTATTTTGTGTGCTACACCTTTGTAGGCTCATCCTCTCATCATCACACTTACTCTTGTGCTTAATGGAGGATAACCCACACCTAGTGGACACATGCCTAGTTGTATGACTTATCTTGTTGTTGATTCCTATGCATTCTAGAGGCCTTTATATACAGGAACTCCTAGTGTACTTTCACATTGAATTGAATACATATTGTTATTCTGATCATACTCTTTCTAGTCTACTATTGTGATTTTGCTTGAGTTCTTTGATTTTGGGTGTATTTTTCCCTATGGAAAATTCTTACATGGTATCAGAGCTTGGATAATTTATTTTCATATAGCCATTCAAGACCATTGTTGCTTTAGCATCTCAACCTAGATCCAAAGTATTGCAGTCATTGGGAGCATCTAGAGCCAAAACGGACCTTGCCATTATGTCTAGGACGTTGATTTGATGAAAATCGACTATAAATTTGCCTACCCTAGGCCAAAGTCAATTTTGAGGAAAACTTTTTTTGCAAAACAACACCTGAAGGCCTAATTTGCAAGTTTGGTATGGTCATTTTTTAGATCTGCTTAACTGTTTTTCAGATTTGATAGTTTATTTTTTCTCTTCTTTTTTAGAGTATTTTTTTTGAATTTTTTTTTAAGGCCAGGTCAACCTATAGAGAAATTTTTTTTGCAGCCACTGGGTAGTGACACCCTAGCCCCTACAAAGAATATTCATAGAATATTCTTCATTTGGCACTTCAATTTACAGTGGCCATAATACATTTCTGGCATCGATGGCTAAACACATCGACTAAGCACCAACTTTTTACCAAAGCTAGTAGCTTTTCTTTTTATAACCCTTAGCGGTAATTATTTTTAAGCTCACCCTACAGTCGATGTGGGATTATTTCAAATCCTTGGGGCCCATTAAATTCCTATCACTAGCCTGCAAAAAGAACTCTGGCCCATGCTTTTTTAGATCCCAGTGGCTGCTACAATTATTTCTAACTCTCGATATTTCTACATCCCTAGCACTAGTGACTCTCTTTTTGGATCTCGAACTACGATCAAAATTTCCTCTAGTAGTTGGCAATTAAATCTAGCAACCTTTCCGCGATCTGCAAATCTCTTTGACGATCATCAAGACATCTTACCTGGCCAGTACCTTCTTCTTTTCTGGCACCAATTTTTTTGTGGATATCAGATGCCACGTACGTGTTGACCTGACAGGGTGGACCTATAACCCTCTATGTCAAATGAAATAAGTGGCAGACACATCATCATTTTTTTGTACACCACATAAAATTTCTTTCCTGCCACAGTAGCCAAGGGGATATTTTTTGTTGATGTCAGCAATTCATTTTCCTAAATTTGATAGTCGTCTAACCATCATCTAGAGGAAAATTTGAACTATTACAATGACCATTTGACAATAAAATTTAAGCTCATAGTTTTCTACCCAAACCCCTCTCCAGATGCAATTTTAATTTGACAGTCTAACTTTGCAAGGCCATAACTCAGTCATCCAGACTCCAAATTAGGTGCCATTTTTTTGATTTTGGGTAGAATTTCTTGAACTCTTTAGTAGTGCTATTCTTTTCTAGTTTTGGTGCATGGATTTTTCAAAAATTGTGTCTTTTGGCAACTGTACTTGTCCAATCCTACATTTTGTAGCTTGAAACACTTTGTACAGGCTCATTTAGACTTGAAATTAGGTTCTATTTTTTTTTTAAAGTGCTTAATTATTTGTCTACTTTCTAGATCTACAATTAGATTATAGGGTTGTGTGGAAAAAAATATCACTTATAGACTTAGGGCCTTTTCTACATTGTATTTCTTTGATTACTTTCAAAATTGTTGCACATCTAAGCTATAGTGCTTAGTGATAGATTTGAGCCTTAAAAGGTAGTTGTAAACAAAAGAATTAGAAGTCCACTTTGTACATTTTGACAAGTGGCCTATTTTACATGCACTACATCTAAAGTGCCAAAAGCATCTTCTTCTTTCTTTTTTTTTTTTGGGGGGGGGAGTGTTGATTGAGTGAAAAGGGGGGTGTGTATTGTATTTTTGTGTCTCTCTTTTGTGCTCTTTTACTTCTCTACATCATGGGTTCACCTAAAGGTCCACTTCTAACTTTAGACAATTATTCTACATGGAAAGATATTATATTCAGTAGATTAATGGCAAAAGGTTTAAATATTTATGTTGATGGTACAATCCCCAAAACCACCGATGCTGCAAAACTCTCTAATTGGCAAATTAAAGACCAACATGCTTTAGGAATTATTAGGACTTGTGTACATAGAGATCTCTTGTTCCACATTTCTAGTTTCAAGGAAGCCAAACCTACTTGGGACAAACTTGAATCATTTTATGGTAAGGTGGATGAGGAAAAGGGATACCAGATTGAGGATGACCTCCTTCTATTGGATCCAAAGAATTTTGGCACAATTCAAGATTATATCAACAAAGCCAATGATTTTAGAGCACTACTTAAAGATTGTGCTAATCCCATGAAGGATGATCAGTTGATTCATCACAACTTGAAGAGGCCACCTTCAGAGTATGCTTCCTTTGTTTCAAGTTATAGCACTCACAGGTTGACCATGGGAAGTGCTTTCCAAAAGCCTACATTTGATGCTTTTGTAGAAATGTTGATCATGGAACAATCCACATTGATAGATATGGGACTTCTCACATAATCAAAAACCAAAGCATTGGTGGCTAGTGATGAGAACCAATCAAGTCAAAGTAGAAAAAGTTCTAGCAAGAACAAGAAGTAGTGAAAGCAAAAATCACAATCTAAGATTCAACAACAGTCCTCATGACAAGGAAATTCTTCTTCTAACAAGAAGGGAAGTAATGAAAAGAAGGAAAAACTTTTTAATGCATATTGCAAGAAACTGAATCATGATGAGCATCATTACAAGACGAAGAGAATCGATGAGTTGGAAAACCTACTCAAGAAGAAAAAAATCAATGTGCCAAATGCTTCCAAGGATTGAACTCCAACCACTTCAAAGGGAAAAGGAAAAGCACTTATGGATGCTTCAAGTTCTTCATTGGAATGGATTCTTGACTTAGGTGCCTCATATTATATGGGTTCTTCAAAGGGAGACTTTACTTCATTGACATAGTCATGAGTATCGCACATCTTTGTAGGAGATGATACAAAAATGGAAGTTGAAGGGAAAGGACACGTGGAGATGGAAAATGAGGAATTCAAATATGTTCTCTATGTTCCAAACCTTAGCCCTAATCTCCTCTTAATTTACCAAATCACTCACCCTAGAGATGGCAACAAAGTTGAGTTCCTTCCAGATTTAGTAATGGTGTACAGTCTCAAAAATGATTCATTAGTTGTAGTGGGGAAAGTCAATCATGAAAAGAGGCTTTATTTCTTCTCCCACTTTGTGCCTAAGTCTCCTTTACATGCCTTGTTGACTCAATCTAATTCAAAAAACAAATTATGACATGAGCGGTATGTTCATCTTGCCTTTTTCTATCTTCAACAACTTTTCTCAAAAAACATGGTCAAAGGTTTACCTATAATCAAATTTTCTAAGGGTGAATGTTCAACATGTTTAGTGGATATGCATCTCAAGGAGGAGTATGATAAAGGGAAGTCTTCAAGAGCACCAATTGTTCTTTGGTTGGTTCACATGGTTTTAGTAGGTCCTTTTGCAATGACATCAGTTAGCTAGGGTCGCTACATAGTCACTTTCATTGATGACTTTTCATGCTACACATGGATCTACTTTCTTCATCACAAGAATGAAGTGTTTGACAAGCTTCAAGCCTTCAAGAGTCATGTTCAATAGAAATAAAGGAAACCCATCAAGGTTCTTCAAATGGACAATGAAAGTAGATATGTGACCACATGACTTAAAGACTTTTTCAAACTTGAGGGTATTGATCTTCAAAATCCACCAGCATTTAGTCTGCACAAGACAAATGTTGTAGCAATGAGGATATGAAATCTTAAGTCGATGGAAAGTTTCATGATACAAGCCAAGTCTCTTGATCCTACACTTGAAGTCGAAGCAATAAATAGTGCCAATCACATACTTAATAGGTCTCCTAATGGTGCCTTAGATGGTAAGACTCCTTTTGAGGCATGGTATGGTAGAAAACACATTGTGAAACACTTCAAAGTCTTTAGTTGTCTAGAATGGGAAAACATATCTTCCAAGGGATGCAAGGCGCAACCACCTAGGCCTTATACTTTTATCAGATATGAAGAGAGTGTTAAGGCATACTCTTCTTTCTTATGGGGGGGTACTTTTTCCTCTTATGGGGTTTTTTTTCTTCTCATTATTTACTATTGTATATGCTTGATGTATGTCATAATGGGGGGGTCTTGATTACTCCATCCATCCATGCATCTTGTCTTTTCATCTCTCTTTTTGGGGGAGGGTTTTTTCCATGAGGTTTTCCCTCTTTCTCCACTTTATGAGAGATTGCATTTCATTATGTACATGGGTACCTAACATGGCCTAGTAGCCAGGACCCATTCTACATTTCATCCTAGCTTTTAGCTTAAGTGCATTCCCCTAAGTTGCACTTAAGGAGGGCTATTGGTGTAAATAATTATTCACTATTTACACTTTTAGGTTAATGCATTATTTTTTATTTTGCATTATTTTATTATTTCTTAGGTGAGACACTTAGAAGATTGTTTACTCTTATGAGTTGTCATGTTGACAATAATGGAGTTTGCATAATTAATTGAGTTGTCATGGAGACAACATAGTTATTTGCACTCCTATTTTAGCACATGGTGTCTAAAACATTATTTTGTGTGCTACACCTTTGTACACTTATCCTCTCATCATCACACTTAATCTTGTGCTTAATGGAGGATAACCCACACTTGGTGGATATGTGCCTAGTTGTATGACTTATCATGTTGCTGATTCCTATGCATTCTAGAAGCATTCTAGAGGCTTTTATATACAGGCACTCCTAGTGTACTTTCATAGTGAATTGAATACATAGTGTTATTTTGATCATACTCTTTCTGGTCTACAGTTGTGCTTGTGCTTGAGTTCTTTGATCTTGGGTGAATTTTTCCTTAAGACATTCTTACAGGAAGAAATGCCTTGGGTGAAGGGGTTAGTTGGGCTCAACAATGAAGTTGAGAGATTTTTCTCTTGGAGAGGGTTTTGTTGCTCATGGAGTATGGGTTCCATTGAAACCATATGCCTTGTTTGATAGTGTTAGTGTAAATAGGTATTTACTATTTGCACTTTAGTTAAGTTTACTTAGGTTAGTACATTATTTTATTATTTTGCATTATTTTATTATTTCTTTTTATGAGACACTTAGGAGTTTGCATACCTTTTTGGGTTTTCATGTAGACAACATAGAATTATGCAACTCTAATTATGCACATGGTGTCTACAACACAAGAGTATGCATCATTCACTGAGTTGTCATGTAGACAACATAGTTATTTGCACACCTAATTTAGCACATCTTGTCTACAACACTGATTTGCATGTCACACCATTATAGGTTTATCCTCTCATCATCGCACTTACTTCTATGCTTAATGGAGGATAACCCATATCTAGTGGACATGTGCCTGGTCATAGGACTTACCATGATGCTAATTTTGAGGCATTCTAGATGCATCTTAGAGGCCTTTATATTTAGGTACTCCTAGTGTACTTGTATATTGTATTGAATACTATACAGTTATTCTGATCATACTCTGGTCTAATTTGTGCTTGTGTTTTGAGTTCCTTGGTCTTGGGTGAATTCTACCCTAAGGTAGATTCTTACATGGTATCAAAATTGAGGGAGATACTCGTCACATAGCCATTAGAGACCTCATTGCTTCATCTCTCTAAGGGACCCAATTCAGATTTGGAGCATCAACTACAATTGGGAGCATCTAGAGCCAAAGAGGACCTCACCATTACATCTGAAGCAATGATTTGATGAAGATTGACTATAAATTTTCTTATTTTAGGCCATAGTCAATTGTGAGGCAATTTTTTTTTTGCAAATCAAAACACAAAGGCCCAATTTGCAAAGGCAAGTATGATCTTTTTTTGATCTATTTCATTCATTTTTGGATTAGTTTAAATTCTACAATTTTTTTTGCAATTTCAAAAAAATTTCCTAATATTCAGCCCAATTAGAGGTCTAGGTAGAGAAAAAAAAATTTGCCTAGGCACTGGGCATTCACACCTTGGCCCTAAGTAGTGCAGAATATTCTGCACTTTGCAAATTTATTATTTATTACAGAGGAAATTAATCAGTGATCTATACATCAAATCTAGCAAGTCACAAATTTTTGGGTAGCACTTAACCCATGAAGAGTTCCACATACCACACCTCAAATTTCCTATCCACAAGTAGTTATCAACCACAAGGTCACAAGCACTTCCCAACTACAGCGCCTACCTTTGCATTCATAAGTCTATGGGTTGGCTTTTAAACTTCCTTGAGTCTATAGCTTTCATGAATGTCAGACTATACACATATAGTCCCCAACAATTTCATGAATTTGGCAATTGAAAAAAAGATTCCAGTGGACATTAAATAGATTTTGGCACCTAAATCTCGTCTGCTGCATTCCAAACCTGCCACCCTATAACAAGTTGACACGCAACATTTTTCTACTCACTGCGTACAATGACATGCATCACCAACAGAACCATGCCATGTGGTAAGTGATTGATAGACCAAGAGGTGCCACCTGCGTAGTCTGCCAAACATTCCACGCTTGACATATGGCTGTCCACGAGGACATCTAGTTAGGCCTACTATATTCCACATCAGCATAGCTATACCCTACATAGTCAGCACTGACATAAGCACCCAATTGCATATATTATACATATAGCTAGTAGTACATGTCATCATTTTCTGTACAATTTTGTACAATTCATACATGCCACATAAGCATCCGTACAGGGTGACATCATCATAACTTGCGCAGACATTGACATCAATAAATGCCTATGCTAAAATTGATGACCATTTGACCATCATAATAGGGCATTTTTGAATTGCTTTGATAGCCATTTTACTATCAAATTTAGGACAGTATTTTCCTCTCTAGACCCCTCTTCAGATGTAGTTTTGATTTAGTAGCTCGATTTCAAACAGCCATAACTTAGTCATCTGGACTTCAAATTAGGTGCAATTTTTTTTTTTTGGGTAAAATTTCCTAAATTTTTCAATGGTGTAGCTGTTTTCTAGTTTTGGTGCATGGATTTTCTAGTATAAGCATTTTTTGATGACTATACCTGTCTAATCCTATTTTTTGCAACTTCAAACGCATCGTACAGGCTTATCTGTACTCCTTTTCAGGTTCTATTTTTTTTGAAAGTGTATATTTTTTCATTTAGTTTTTAGATCTTTAGTAAAATTATAGTCTTATTTGGACAAAAGTATCACTTTCAGAGTTAGGTCCTATTTTGCATTGTATTACTTCACAATTGTTGTGATTTTGAGCTACATTGTAAAAGTCCAAATTTATACTCTATACAGAGGTTGTAATCAACAAAATTAGAAAGCCCACTTTGTCCATTTTGGCAAGTGGTCCATTGTAAACACTAAAGTGAGAAAATCATTCTTTTGCGGGGGAGGGGGGGGGGGGGGATTTTTTGATTGAGTGAAAGGGGGGGGGGGGCGGGGGGGTGTACTATGTACAGTGTCTCCTTGATCTTGTGTTCTTTCATTATGGGTTCTTTTTAAAAGTTGACTCCACATGAATATGCTACTTGGAAAGGAAATATTAAAGAGCCATTGGTAGAAAAAGGTTTATTACATTATGTCATTGGTGCTGCAAAGAAACCTCCTATTGATGCTGATGAAGCTCGAAAAGAAGACTAGGAATCCAAACAAGAGATGGCCCAGAGAACCTTGTTGAAAAATATCTCTAATCTTGTCAAATTTCACATTAGGAAGTTTACAGATCCAATAGAGGTTTGGGCTAAATTTGAACCTTTGTATGGGACAGTAGATGTAGACATGGCTTACACCATAGAGGATAAACTTCTCAAGTTGGATCCTAGAAATTTTGACACCATCAACAACTATCTTACCCAAGTAGAAATGTATAGGGCATAGCTAAAGGATTGTGGTGAACCCATAAAGGATGGCAAGATGATCAAACACATCATGACTCATCTTCCACCTTAATATGCTCCTTTTGTTTCTAGCTTTAATATAGACAAATTAAAAATGGGTAGTGCCTATGTTAAGCCTTCATTCAAGAAATTCTTAGAAATGTTGATCTTAGAACATGAAAATCTAGTGGGTATGAGAATTCTCAAGTCTTCCAAAACCAAAGCCTTGGTAGCAAATGAAGGTAATTCAAGTGGTAAAAACTCCAACAAGAAGCAAAAGCAATGGAAGGCTAAGCTGCAAGACAACACACAATAGTCCTCAAAACAATGATCTTCCTCAAATCAATCTTCTTCCACTCAACATTCTTCTTCACAACAAGGAAAGTCTTCTTCCAAAAATAATCAGAAGGGGAATTCCAACAAGAAAGAGAAGAAAACTCGTTCCTATTGCAAGAGGAATGGTCATGATGAACATGAGTGTAAAGATAAGTAGATTGATGAATTGGTCAACATTATGAGGAAACACAAAATTGATGTACCAAATGCATACACAGATAAGGGATCACCATCCACTTCAAAGGGCAAGGGACAAGCTTTAGTTGCAAGTACAAACAATGTAGAGGAATGAGTTCTTGATTCAAGAGCAACACATCATATGGGTGCTTCAAGGGAGCAATTTTCCTCTTGAAAACCATCAAATGTACCTTACATCTATGTGGGCAATGACACTCAAGTTGAAGTAGAAGATAAAGGGAATGTTGAGTTGGAAAATGGCATCTTCAAGGATGTACTACATGTTCCTAATCTTAGCACCAACCTTCTCTCCATCTATCAAATAACTCACTATGGATGTGGAAACAAAGTAGAGTTCCTCCCCAACATAGTTATGGTGAAAAATCTCAAAGATGATTCTATGGTGGTGGTCAAAAAGGCAAACCATGAGACTAGACTTTATTCTTTCACACATTTTGTGCCTAAGTCCATGTCTCTCGCCTTGTTGACTCATTCAAACACACAAAGTAAACTATGGTACGAGAGATTTGGATACCTTAATTATTGCTACCTTCAACAACTCAACAGCAAGGAAATGGTCATTGGTCTACCTCAAGTCAAGTTTTCAGAGGGTGTATGTCTAGGTTGTGAAGCAAGTAAACATCCTAAAGAGAAATATGACAAGGGGTGGTCTTGGAAGGAAACTACTATTCTAGAATTGGTTCATACTGATGTAGCTAGCCCTTTTCCAGTACCATCTTTTGGTAAGGCCCACTATGTTTTCACATTTATTGATGACTTTTCAAGGTACACTTGGGTCTTTTTTCTTGGTCATAAGAGTGAAGTCTTTGACAACTTTATCACCTTCAAAGCTCAAGTTGAGAAAAATTTAGGGAAAGCCATCAAGATCCTAAGAATAGATAATGGCAGAGAAAATGTCAACTCTAGACTCGTAGACTTTTTCACACATGAGGGGATAGATCTTCAACATTCAATTGCATACACGCCATAGCATATGGTGTAGCTGAAAGAAAGAACAAAACCCTTAAGGAAATTACTACTTGCATGCTTCAACACCAGTCTCTTGATCAAGTGTTTTGGGTTGAATCCATGTGCTATGTCAACTACATCCAAAATAGAAGTCCACATAAAGCCTTAGATGAAATAAAACCTTTTATGGCATGGTGTGGAAGGAAACCAAGTGTCAAACACTTCAAAGTTTTTGGTTGTCTAGCATGGGAAAGGATACCTCCACAAAAGTGAAAGGCATTAGAACCACAAAGCAAACCATGCATATTTGTTTGATATCTTGATCATCTTAAGGCATACAAACTAATGGATCCAGAGACTCATGAAATATTTTATGAGAGGAGTGTTCACTTTGAAGAGACATGTCCAAGTTTGGCTTCTTCAACTCCTCCTTCTTTCTCCTTCATGGATAATGATCATAGTGATGACAATGACTCAAAAGATGAGATTCCTCCAACTTTGACTCATAGGGCACCACCTTCATTGGGTCAACAAATAGTTCAAGGCATTCTTCCTTCTTCTTCCACTAAACCTTGATGGGCACAACAAACTCTTGATGTAGTAGGTTCGTTGGTGGGAAATCCTTTAGATACTTGGAGGATTAGGTCACAACACAAGTCATTTCCATTGCATACATAGCCATTGCTTTAGATCCACAATCTTTTAAGGAAGCATTAGGGATTCCAGAATGGGACAAGGCTATGGAGGAAGAATATAATTCTTTGATGAAAAACAATACATGGGACTTAGTTCCCCTTCCTAAGGGAAGAAAAGTGGTTCAATGCAAGTGGATATATCAAACCAAATTTGTAGCAAATGGAAGTGTTGATAAACATAAGGCTAGACTAGTTGCCAAAGGTTTCTCATAGGCTCCAAGTATTGACTATACAAAGAATTTTGCATCGATTGCCAAGATGAACTCCATTCACCTAACACTAGCAATTGCTATACCTCAAGGTTGGGTTGTACACCAGATGGATGTTAAGAGTTCTTTTTAAAATTGAAGATTGAAGAAGTCTATTTATGGTCTTAAGTAGGCTCCTTGGGCTTGGTATGCCAAAATGGATTCCTTCCTCCTCTCAACAGGTTTCACCAGATGTCACTCTAATTCGAATGTCTACATTCTTTAGAAGGATGAATCTCACTTGATACTAGTGCTTTATGTCCATCACTTGATCATTATAGGGAGCACTTCATCCATTATTGCCAGTGTCAAGATCTCTCTACAAGATAGATTTTCCATAACAAACTTGGGTTTGCTACATTACTTCCTTGGCATTGAGATCACACAATCTTTAGCAGGGATATCACTTTCACAACCCAAGTATGCTCTTGACTTGCTTTCTCAATTTCACATGATTAATTGCAAGCCTGTTCCTACTCCCTTCCTATTAGGTGTCAAGCTAGAAGCTAAGTGTACCACTCCACTTGTTGATGCTACTTTTTAGAGATAATTAGTTGGGAGCCTTATCTACTTGACATATACATGCCTTGATATTGCTTTTGTAGTTAGTATGGTTTCACGCTTTATACAAGAACCTTATGAGCTTCATTGGAAGGCTACCAAGCATATTTTTCATTACATCAAGGGTATACATACACATGGGATACATTATGTAGTAGGTATAAGGCTTTAGTTGATTAGATACATAGACTCAGATTATGTAGGAGACTTAGATTCTCACAAGTTTACTTTAGGGTACATATTTCACCTTGGTTCCAATCCAATTTGTGGGTAGAGTAAGAAGTAGAACAATGTTTCTCTCTCTTCCACAGAGGCTGAGTATCAAGGAGCTATCAATGTAGCTACAAAGGCTCTTTTGTTACAACACATCCTAGAGGAGTTTGGATTTGATCTACCTAATCCTATAGTTATTCATTGTGACAATCAGGGTTCCATTGAAATCTCTAAGCATCTGATTTAGCATCAACAGACCAAGCACATTGAGGTTCATATGCACTATATCAGAGAGCTTATACATGAGTAGATTATTGCATTAAAGTACTATCCTACAATAGAGTAGGTCGTTGATATCTTAACCAAACCCTTCACCGATGTCAAGTATATTAACTTGGGAGATCTCTTAGGGGTACGAGATGTTGCAAAAAGGGGAGTCCCTTGTCTTATCTCTTCTTCTTCTTTTGGGAGGGTTTTTTCCTCTTCTAAGGTCTTCTTCTCTCTCCTCTTCTTTGTTGTACTCATCTCTCTTTTTGGAGGAGGGTTTTTCCCATGAGGTTTTCCCTCTCTCTCCGCTTTATGAGAGATTGCATTGCATCATTATAGATTTACTTTTGTACATGGATACCTAACATGGCCTCATAGTTAGGACCCTTCATACATTAGTGAGCTTAAGTGCACTCCCCTAAGTTGCACTTAAGGGGAGGTGTTAGTGTAAATAGGTATTTACTATTTACACTTTACTTAAGTTTACTTAGGTTAGTGCATTATTTTATTATTTCTTTTTATGAGAAACTTAGGAGTTTGCACACCTTTTTGGGTTGTCATGTAGATAACATAGAAGTACGTAACTCTAATTATGCACATGGTATCTACAACACATGAGTATGCATCATTCACTGAGTTGTCATGTAGACAACACATTTATTTGCACTCTTAATTTAGGACATGTTGTATACAACACTGATTTGCATGTCACACCATTGTAGGCTTATCCTCTCATCATTGCACTTACTTCCATGCTTAATGGAGGATAACCATATCTAGTAGACATGTGCCTAGTTGTAGGACTTATCATGATGCTAATTTCGAGGCAATCTAGATGCATCTCAGAGGCCTTTATATTCAAGCACTCCTGGTGTATATTGTATTGAATACTATAAAGTTATTCTAATCATACTCTAGTCTAATTTGTGCTTTTATTTTGAGTTCTTTGGTCTTGGGTGAGTTTTACCCTAAGGCAAATTCTTATAGATAGCCTTGAAGAGGCATTGTGTATTTGCAAATGTATATGTGTATATGGATATGGCATTCTCCTCTTTGGAGAGCCCACCTTCACCCATTATTTTCATGATTCCATTAGTGAATCATTGTGTTTAAACCTTGGAGGGATTGGTCATGTATCATGATGTTATATTGTATGCAATGTTAGTTGTATGGGTATAATCTATTTGAGTCTTATTTCCCTTGCTCGGTAGGTGGCTTCATAGAAGCATAGGATGGGAGGTGAGCCTCCATGGTTCTTTTTAAAATGTTTTGCACATCTTTTTTCTTTTGGATACAAGGAAGAAGTTTTGTTGTTATCCCCATGTGTGGAAGAAGCAAGTCAATGTCATTTTGTAATACATCTGAAGGGATGTAATCCTTCTTCATGCTATTGCATACTACCTTGTAAAAGTTGATCCCTTCATTTATGTCTTTTTGGGGTTGAATTGTAAAAGTGAGATTCTAATATTTTTTAAATCATTGTGAAGATTGGTTCCTTGAAAGGAATAAATAGATTTGGAAGAAATACCATTCATCTAGTGTCATAAAGTGAGATAATGGAAGAAATAGGATAATCAAAATGGTGGATAAAAGAGATTCTTTTGTAGAATTCTTGTTATCTTTTTATGCTCAAGGGATATGTAAATGTAGATTTGCATTTGTCTAAAATCTTGAATCAATATAAGGAAGTGTAGTTCAATATGATAGAAGAATTTCTAAAAATGTGATTAGCTTGATAAGAAATTTCACTTAAATATGCAATATAAGGATTACTAATTAGTGAACTTTTAATTTAATTTTGGATTTTGCATATTGTATGTAACCCTCTATATGGATATGGACCTAATATGTGAATTTTCATGCATTCAAACAGACCTATTATATATAGTTAGTGATAAATAAATGATTTAATTGATGTAGTGGTACAATATGGATGATGGGCATCAACAAGTAATTAAATTAGAATGTATGAAACAAGTTCTTAGTGAAAGCTAAAGTGCCAAACTTAGTTAATGACTAATAATAAATAGATAGTATGTCATTATAAACTAGTAGAATTGGAAACAATGAGAAAATGAAGGTATACAAATAAAGTATTATCCCATAAATGGGGTTAGTAACCATGCTCATATAGCAATTTTTTGAGTGGTGGATTCCACTACATGATTAACGTTAACATGTCACCCACAAGATATATATATATATATATATATATATATATATATATATATATATATATATAGCATAATTAAATGAGGTCATTTAGTAACTAAGTATAATTAGAATCTTAACATAATATTTATGATTCCCTATTGCTACCTGCTAATTGGATGTGTACAAACTATACATGTTATATATGTATACTAAGTTCATCTGTGTAGATTGATCTAGAACCCTTATTGTGTTTTACAACTAAACTATTTGATAACTCATAAATAAATTTTGTTGTCATGAAATTTGAATGTTAATATATTCTAGTCTTAGCAACATGTTCCCTTAATAACTAAGACCTCAACTAGGACTAAGATACGATTAACTTTATAGTAAGAACATGACCATAAGAGAATTGTTAATGAATAGCTTCCCTTTTGTCAAAGTTTCAACCACGTAGGATTATTTTAAACAAATAAAAAATTAAAAAAATTGTTGTGTTTTTGCCCTAAAATTTTGGGCATGACATTCCCCAGTCTATACCTCAGCCATCTAATTGAAATTAGTCGAGCCCAAAGTGGGTCTGGCTAGAATATTTTTTTGTTTTCAAATGATTGACCTTTCAAATTGATAAAGAAATCACCTAATCCTAATAAAATTCCTCAAATTGAATGGATTCAATTTGGGTCACTCAATCACCTTTTAAATTTTAGCCCTTTCTGCAAACTATAACTTTCCTGCCAATAAGCCTCTGGAACTAGCTTTAAAAATTGAGTGAATCTAATTGTTGGGCTCTAAAAATTGACACACTGATTCTTTGTTCCAAATTATTGCACCTTGCTTAATTTAATCTCATGATGACACATGGGTCGAAAGATATTGACTGCCAAAGTTTCCTTCATGAAATTGCCTTGAAACAAACATGTCAAGAAACCATAAAATACATTCAGTTTTAGCTTTGAAAATAGGTAAAATGGGTACTTGGGGACATAAATACTATGAAATTAGTTCACTACCATGAGGAGAATATAAATTTGTGATTTGGGCTCATGATAAATAGTTGGGTGCATTTGGCAAGTGGTCAAAATAGAGTACTTTGTTAGAAATAGATAATACTGAGAAGGAGGGTGAATTAGTATTTTCAATCGTTTTACCCACAACTAAATATTATTAACTACTTTTCCACATGAATAAGAAAGAGAACCAATAGTGCTAGACAAAATAAACAACCATACATAGAGAGAGATCATAACACCATATTTTTTTAATTAGGGAAACCCTAGCTAAGGGAAAACCTCGGTGGGGATGGAACCCACAGGATGATTCACTATATAAAGGATCCAGTTAAGGATATTGACCCTATTAGGAGTCTATGAAGAATTTATAGTGTCTCAAGTCCTTGTTAGAAGCCTCAACCCTATTAGGAGTTGGTGGATCATATACAAGTGTGTGTAAGAAGAGCCCACTACCCTAACATGCAACTATATAATAAGTTCTTCAAGAGAATAAATATTCATACAATATTGGATCACTTGCTATACTTCACAAATATTCTGATTGTCAATTCTTCATACAAGGAGTAATTGCACATATATCAGATTTCATCTTATCTCGCATAACATAAAATTACTTTGCATAGCATTTTTTATCATACATATCGCATACTAACTTTGCAATTGAATTTCTTTACATATATCAAAAATATTAACAATTTCTTCCTTAGTCGGCTCACATATCATCCTTAGAGTTAGCTCATCAAGAATTAATAATTAAAATAATTATTCAAGTTTTTTAACTCGTTCTGGTAACATACTCTATTATGCATTGTAACATCACTGCATCACCAATTTCTTCATAACTTGAACTTGGTTGATCATACGAACATGAACACTAGTGTGCATCATGAGGATGACATCATGCATCTCTGGTTAACTACAAAAGAGAATATTCTAATGGAATATTCTTCTATCATCAAATTTTTCATGCTCCTGTAACACTATCTAATACTTAGGCAATTTTTTTTCACAAGTAAACATAACTAAACTATAAAACAAATGTTTCCATGAATGAAAACCACATAACTCATCTTATTAGATTGATTGGTCATATTGCCAAAAATCTTCCCCTTTGGCATTGATGGCAAAATTTTGGGAAAATTGGCTAAGTCCCAAACATGTCATCATACCAATCAAAGAAAATAACCATAACATAGTAAAAACATTGTATTCATGTTTTGAAAGGATTTCATCCCTTATAACTCCGATTACAAAGTTTTCTTGAAGAAAAACTTACTACTATACTTATAAATATAACTATATAACTTATTTCTCCCCCTTACAGTTACAATTTTCTTTATTTCTCCCCCTTTGACATCAATGAAAAAGGTGCCAAAAAAGAAAAATATGTCAAAATCTAGTAGCTACATCAAAACTTGGAAAAAAAATCACTGAAGTTGGTGCATCAGATACATTGATTAGTGCACATAAAGCATATGCTACCAACTCCACTGCATTCAAATCTATAACCACAAACTTGTCATGTCAAGATTTTTCTACCAAGCATTCCTCCAATTGATTTTCTAGCAATGTTACCTATGGGGATAAGTGATCTCTCAAAAGAGTGAATCTCTTCAGAATTTTCTCTTTCTCTACATGAATTTCCCTTATGTTGTCATGAAGTTTCTGCATTGTATGCTTAATGTCATCTAAGTTCTAATTCTATCTTAGAAATTTGTCAATGAGTGTCTAAAGCTCAATTAACTTCTCTTTGATTTGATCATGAAAACTATGAAGATGGATGTATGTGGTGCAGAGGCACCTAAATTTGAAGAAGACAAAGATATAAAAGCTAGAGAAGCCATTTGTAATAAGTTGTCAAAGGAGGTCTTAATATGATAAATAATGTAAAAATGTTTATTTAATTGGTGAATGGATATATTTACATCCATCTAAAGTCATTTGAGTCATAATGTTGGTCTAAGTTGGGTTTGTATGAAAGTTGTAATGTAAAAATGCATAAAGTGCATAAAATGTTGTCAAAAATGCAAAAGGGTTAAAGGAATGTAATGGATTGGTTTAAAGGGTGGTTTGGAAGTTATAACCAACCAAAAAATCTATAAAACTGTATGTAAGGTCGAACCAAAGCATGAAGGAAAGGAAGAGATACATTTTGAAAGAAATTTGGTAATATTCTGAGTTGTTATTTTGATTGGTTTTCAGTTTTAGTGTTGGTTCCAGGTCTTGTACGACCATGTACAGCCTGGAAACCATGTAAATTTTGTATATTTGGATAGATAATTGAATAACCTTTATTTTGGCTTTGTTTTGGATTTTTTTCATTTAGAAATGAAGAAGTTATGCAGGTTTTGGCAAAGCTTGTAAATTGCAGATTTGAGAATGACCAACTACAGTCAGATTGAAACGTTTGGTACAGGAATATTTTGGAAAATAAAGACCTCTAAAAATATTCATTGGAAAGATAGATGAATTAAATTTCATTTCCTTTTGGTTTGGGTTGTTTTTATATAGATTTGTGAAAGTTATGGGCATTTGAGTGAAAACTGGTTTTTAAATGCCTTCAATGGTGTTGCAGGCAAAGATTTGTGCTTATACATTGATTTATGTATTGGATAAATTAATGGCTTACAGATTTGAAAACTAGACTCAAAAATGGATAATATGGAATTGGTTTTGTTTCATTTAGATTTATTTTGAGGAAGATATTTGATGCCCTAGGCGGGGTTACCAGTTTTGTCTCTGGTTTATGACAGAAAATATGGGTCTTGGTTCAGAGTACATAATTCATAATCTGCTCATTGTATTGGTATCATATTTGGATATGTTTTAGAATTACTAATTTGGAACAATTAATCCAAATATTTTTTCAATCAGATATTTTGAATTGAAGTTATGAACAATGCAATCAGACATCGCAATCTGATTGTGTGAGTGAAGATGTTGTCTTTATCAGTGTATAATGTCAGGGTTCTTTGTTGTAATATTTGAGATGTTCTTGGTTCCTTGAGGGTGTACTGGCATATTGTGAATCCCTTGAGTTGAACTAAGATTCTTTGAAGATAAATACAGAGGGCTCTGCATCAGTATGCCAAATTGCACTGAGCATAAGCTTGTTTTCCCTCTTCTATACTCTATCTTAATGCCTTAATGCATACATTCAAAGTTTCTATATCATTCCTTATATTTGTATACATGGTGTTAAGGAGTTTACCATCATGCTCCATTTGTACTTGAATTGTAGCCATATTAGTAAGTTTTGTGAACTCATCATCAAAAGTTTTACACAAAATTGTTGCTCATTGCTGAATATCTGTAGGTGTGTCAATAGTGCTTACTATTTTTTCCATTCTGTCTAGAACTAAAGGCAAGCTATTTTCAATGGACTTGACTAATTTCTTCTTCTCAAGAAATTTACTCAAAGAAGATATGATATTTTGCACTTCATCTTCTTCATTTGACTAACCTGTTGTTGTTGTGACCACTATTGCTTGAGTAGGTGGTGTAGAGAGTGTTGCTACTACTATTGCTAAGGGCACACTTAAAGTTGTTGCTTCAATGCTAGATTCAATTTTCTTTGTAGAAGGTGCATCTTCTTCCTTTGGCTCTTAATCTTTTTCTTCATTAGATGAGTTTCTATAATCCATAATATTACCAACAATGTTGGCACCAAAATCTTTAGATGGGTCCTCAGTTATGTCAACTATCACATTGGTGTCATCCACTTGCATAGATTCACTACCAATGGTAATATGGGGTGAATCACTTTGAATTGGTTGCTCAAAACTGTGAGGTGGAATGACTATATTAGGAGTTGCTTCCTTTGTCTGCACGCTCTTTTTTGACATAGGGTTTTCCTTCTCTGGCTACAGACTCTTTTCTATCATAGGGCTTGCCTTCTCTACCTGTACACTCTTCTTTGTCATAGGGCTTACCTTCTCTAGCTATGCACTCTTCTTTGGCATAGTCTAGACATATATGTGACTATAGCCTTTTTAGTTTCCACATTTACTTCTTCATAATTTCCTCCCATGAGGAGAATGGGTCTCTTTTTGTTCCTCAATAGTGTTGCTATACCTTTCAGAATTTCTATTATTTCTTCCTTATTATTTACAATGCATAGCTTTTTCACCATATTAATTATTATTTTCTTATCTTCTTCTATTACTCTACTTTTTCTATTTCTCAATCTATTATACAAATCTTTAGGTATCTGTCCTCTTATGCTATTGAAAATTTTATCTTTAAGAATCATAATTCTAACTACAACATTCTCTAGTTGTCTTCTATCCATATTATTGTACAAATCATAGTATTTGCTTAATTGCACAAAATTATTATCATTAATAATTTTCATGTTGAGATTCTCTACCTTGGGTTTCCATCCCTTTCATCTAGCTAAGGTCTTTGCTTTGTGATCAACTAGCTCTACTGGTCTATCACCATTTTCTCCTTTAGATTTAGAAGAACTAATTTGCAAGGTTCTTCTCTTCTTTCTTGGACCACTTATTGTCTTCTTGACTCTCTTCTTAGGAGGGGTTTTGGTCCTTTCAAGTCTTGTAGACTTCCTAGGTGTTGACACTTCCTTAGTCTTCACTGGATTCTTTGGAGGTTGTTGATGTGCAACTACTACATATGGCATAGTAGGTTCTTGTTCACTTGTCTAGGAAATTGTGACCTCTTTAGTAGGTTTGGCCACTGCAATGGGTGTAGGGGTCAATAGCATAGATTGATCACTAGCCTTCAGTTCTATGGCTATCCCTTTCACCTAATCAAATTCATTTCTTGTCATTCTAGATTCCTTCAAAATAGAATTAATCACTTTTTTCACCTTCTTCTTGGACTCCTTTATTATTTGACTTGTCTTAACTTCTCTCATCTTTTCAATATATCTCCCCCATCTAGGATATTCAGAATCAACTTTTGAGTGTAGGATTATCTGTGCATATCCTTCAAATTATTCCCCACTCATCTCATAACCCATAGGTTCAATAAACTTAACTCAAGGAACTACAAGCTCCATACAAGTGAAATCTATTTCAACCATGAAGCATAGTTCATCCTTATATTTTTCCACTAGCACAGGAGGTATCCTATACCTTTTCTTCATTTATATTTGGAAAGATTTCATTACTCTATCAATATCACTATCTTTGACTATTTCAAGTCTGGCTTTGTATGCACAAGTGATTATCTACATTGTGCACTCACTTTCATCCCAATTTATGATTCTAGGAAACTGCTTAGTTGTGTAGAAGAATATGTGAGTTAGTAGGTATTCAAACCTAAAGACTATAGTCCTAGACTTCTTGATTCTTGATATATTATCCAACAACTATGTTCAGATAACATCACATATATTAACATCTTCACCTTTTACTGCTAGGTAAGTTGCATGAAGAAATCTTGCAAGAACTAAATCTATCCTAGATCCATGATTGAATTTGTATCCCAAAATTTTGCAAATTAGTCTTACTCCATCATCCTAAATGCTATTAACCTTCATGTTTCTACCATCAAAGCATGTGTTGAGATTTTTCTTAACTATCTTGTGCACATTCTTTATGTTCACTAGATTGTATCCTTCATTGTTTAAACCTGTGACCTTGTGAATTAGGTCATTATCAATACATATGATAGAATATCCTAACCATATAAGATTATGATGTACTTTACTCAGAATTATCCATGTCCATTCATGATTGTCGAAGTTTGTGTAGAACATATGCTTAACTAGGTTAAGTTTCTCTAGGTGTCCATGTTCTAGTTTTAATGACAAATAATTTTTACACATTTTCTCCAATTCCCTATGAATTTTGGTATCACCTATGCTTTCAATTTTTCAATGAATATAACCTCTTATATCTTTGACATAAAGAACATTTTCCAAAACTTGCAAAAATGCTACAATAGGGTCATCAAGAAAAGAGACAAATGGGTGTTTCTTGAAATTGTATCTAGGTCTATTGCTAACATTAAAAACTTCTTGTCTTGCCAGCTCTATAAAAATATGCTCAAAAAATTCAAAAAATACCTTAACTTTTCATATTAGGGTTTTTAACAAATTTGTGTGTCTGTAGACCTCTTTACCACTTCAAATCTTGCTTTGATCTCACATTCAAATTTCACAGAAACAAATGATGTTTGTAAATCAATTCATGTCCTTTAAACCTTTTGTAATCTATACTTTGCATTAAATGCATATCTGCCACTAGTTTTATATATTTTCTCTATATAACAAAGAGATTATTCTTCTTATATATCCTTATCCTAATCATATTAAGCAATGTGCACTTCACTATAGACTTCTCTCAATGTCTAGTACATACTGTTAACTGTGCAACCCATGATATTTTCTCTAACATTAGTTATCAATAATTGATGCTCTGTTTCATTGAAAATGTATATTTTGGTAGGAGGAGTCACAAACAGCAAGTGACTTTACTATCTTGTTAGTTACATTAGGATGAGCTTCTTCCTAAACTGTGTGAGAACATCTAGCTCCTCTTTCTTTTACAAATGTTTCCTTAAATTCTTTTGTCAGCTCCTTCATTTCTTCCTTCAGACTGTCATCATTCCTTTTGTTGTTCCTTCTATGATTATGATTCCTGTTAAGGTTTCTTCTATCCATTTTGCAAAACTATTGTGTGTCCAAATTTATTACATAATTGGCATATAGGTACATTCCTTTATGGTTCATTATTCTGGTTGTTAGGTGCTCTACAATTTCTTGCTATGTGTCCAAGATTGTTGCATCTATAAGAAACAATTTGTCTTCTTTCTCCACTTTCATCATTGTGAGATCTTCTTCTATTGCCTTCATGGTTAGTGTTCCTAGACATTCTACTATTTACATTATTACTATCAAATTTAGGTTTCTTATAGTCTACTACATAATGTCCATATCCATAACAATTATGACAATAGAAATTTGAAATAGGTTTGAAAGACTTACTTTTGAAATCATCTTTAGTGTGCTCAAGTTCATCACACTAGACATAAGATTCCTTTCTTCTATTATCGTTATCTTCATTAAATTATTTAGATTTCTCAAAGTGAGTAACATTCTCTTTATTTTTAGATGTATCATCTATTTTACTTAGATCCATCTTGACTTGAGGAGTATTAGGTTCTTTTATCTCAATAGATTTCTTGGCAGATTATCCAAGGAAAAATCCAAGTCTAGTCTTGTCATAACTGGGTCTTTGTACAGATATTTGTTCTTCAATCTTTTCACTATTAGTATCCAATTTCTCAAGTTCTTTTTTGGTTTGTACCAACTCACCTTTCACAATAGTGTTGTATTTTTCTAATTTTGCATGTTCTAACTTGATAGATTCTAATTCATATGTTACCATGCTTAACTAGGATTTTAGATCTACATTTTTAGCTTTTATTTTAGAGTCATTCTTTTCTCCATTTTTCTTAAGACTTAGCTTGAGTTCAACTATCTTTAACTCATGTTTTAGGATCTCATTTTCTTACTTTAGATCTTCAATATCACCATCACTGGTTTGCTCACTAGATCCCTTTTGCTTCAGGTCATCTATCTTGTCATTTAGTTCACCAATGTAAGCTTTTGCATATTTATATCTATCTTTTAGGCCATCTCTTTCATCAATAAGGAGATCAATTTTTTCAAGAGATTCTTCAAGATTCTTCTTTAATTGTTCCATATCCATAGGGATCTTTATAAGATGTTAAGTCTCTTCTAAATAAGTAGGTTCTAATACCAATTGCTAGAAATAGATAATACTAAGAGGGGGGTGAATTAGTATATTCAATCTTTTTACCCACAACTGAATATTATTAATTACTTTTCCAAATGCATAATAAAGAGATCCAATAGTACTAAACAAAATAAACAACCATACATAGAGAGAGCTCATAACACCATATTTTGTTAACTAGGGAAACCCTAGCCAAGGGAAAACCCTAATGGAGATGGAACCCACAAGATGATTCACTATATAAAGGATCAGGTTAATGATATTGACCCTAGTAGGAGTCTATGAAGAATTTATAGTGTCTTGAGTCCATGTTAGGAGACTAGGCCTTGTTAGAAGCCTCAATCCTATTAGGAGTTGCTTCAACCCTATTAGGTGTTGGTAGTTCATATAAAAATGTATGGAAGAAGAGCCCACTACCCTAACATGCAACTATACAATAAGTTCTTCAAGAGAATAAGTATACATAAAATACTGGATCACTTGCTATACTTCACAAATCTTTTGATTGTCAGTTCTTCATACAAGAGGTAATTGTGCATATATCAGATTGCATCTTATCTCGCATAACATAACATTACTTTGCATAGTATTTGTTATCATACATACCACATACTAATTTCAAAATTGAAGTTCTTTACATATACTAAACACATTAACAATTTCTTCCTTAGTTGGCTCACATATCATCCTTAGAGTTGGCTCAACAAGAATTAATAATTAAAACAATTATTCAATTCGTTTAACTCATTCTACTAACATACTTTGTTCTACATTGTAACTTCATTGTATCACTAATTTCTTCATAACTTGAACTTGGTTGATCATATGGACATGCGCACTAGTATGCATCATTAGGATGACATCATGCATCTTTGGTTAACTATGTAAGAGAATATTTCATGGGAATATTCCACTATCATCAAATCTGTCATGTTGCTGTAACACTATCTAATACTTAGGAAATTTTATTTCACAAGTAAACATAACTAAATTGTAAAACACATGTTTCCATGAATGAAAATCACATAAATCATCTTATTTTATATATTTTTCATATTTCCAACATACTCATATTTGCAGGACAGAGAACACTTGTAGAACATAATTTTTTACAAATGGAAGCCCTAGTAAAGTGTGTAGATGGATTGGTCAAGGCTAAAAAACTATCACAATTGAATTATTTTCCTAGTAGAACATAGTGGTACAATCCATTTGGTATCATCTATCATGGATTCAAAGTTATGACATCTCGAATAGGGCTATGAATCAATCTTCATTTCTTGACACCTATATAACTTTATAATTTGTATTTGGAATCACATTTGAAAACTAGTAAAATGAATTCATCATAAGCTCAAATTTGAAACATAGCAAGAATGTGACCTCTAGAGTGAAATTCCAAAGTAATTTTCTTAGTATGGTCAACTGGGTTAAAATTGTAACTAGTCAAATAGGTCCTAAGAAATTTGCATTAGCATGAGAATAGTAAACAACCAACTTTAAGGGATTGAAAACCTAGTAAAAAAAATTGAAATGACTTGTAAAATAAAACATAGGTTTTTAGATATGTATAGTAAGCACTCCCAAAGTAGAGAGTCATGAAACTTAACTGGGTGCAAGATATTCAATTTCAAATTAGGCTTCCTATAGTTGTTTGACACTTAGGCAAAAAAACATATCTGAACATTTCTCAAAATGAAACATCACAAAATGACCTAAAATGAAAATTTAACATTAGGGGATGAATGGATATGCTAAATGCAAGGTGTTAAAAATAGAAAACACCTCATAGGCTTCCAAATGACAGCCATATACACATGCATTGAAATGCACTTATAGGGCTCAATTTTTAGGATGGTACTCAAAATTAGGGCTTCAATTTTGAGTCCCAACAATGGCTCTATCTAAGGATGCATGTCCCTTCCAGACATGGAAAGGATTTTGATCTTTGGAGAAGTAGACCACTCAAAAGTTTTCTTTCAAACAACTTATTTAAAGCAAGAAAAGCTACTCCTAAGCTATACAAACAATGACCACGGGCCACCAAACTTCAAGAAAACTACTTACCTTAGTCATAGACTTGATTTTCATTTACACATACTTGAGGTAAGTTGAAATTATCATTCGATCATCAATTTTACCAATAAAATCAACATTTTGAATCAGCTCATTTGGTAAAAAAAAACAATTCTCGTCATGTTCATAGTGGATATACAAACTAGGAACCATTTCCACAAAATGCTCACTATAAACATATAGATCAACATACTCAAATATATCATAATCAAACTAACAGTCCTCTTCATCAAATGAATCATGCATACTATCAACCTTGAATATGAAAGTTTCATATTCAACTTGGGGAAAAAGATCACACATACCTTGAAATTGTGTATCTTCATGTATAATCAAATAGTACTCCAAAGATAAAATAGATTTATGCTCATAGATTTCATCCATGTCAATGTCTAAAACTAATTTAGTGTTCTCCAATAATTATTTGCAAGTAACAAACAAATTAGCCATCATATTACAACATTCACCATAAGGATCCTTGCAAGGTGCAAGCTGATCTCTAATCATAACTTCATCTAACACCTTGTTATCATCATCGTAAGCTGCAACATTAGCATCACAATCATTGTCACACCTAGAAGAATAAAAATATGATCTCTTACACTAGTAAGACAATGTATCATCATCAAGATCAACATTAACCAAAATTGAACATTTCATGTGCCCTTCAAAAATGGGTTGATAATTCCATGCAAAGCTCCATTATAAATGTTATAAGAAGTGATGTGTCGATCAACATCAAACTCTTCAGCATAGAATGAATTAGTGAAAATTTTGAAACCATTTCTAATATCACTATCATGAATACTTTCAACATGTGAAGAGAGAAAATCAAAATCATCAATATATGAAGACACATCATCCACTTCATCAATGAAGCATGTGGAGTATAAATCAATATTACTTACATTATCTTCTCTAAGATGATTCATATGACTTGACCACCAATCATCTCTTATTTTATTAATAGGTGTTGATGCATTAATTTTGGAATCGCCTATATACTACTGATTACAACTATATGCTACCTTATGACATTCTTCTACACAACTAGGTGATTTATCCTTATAAATTATCTCCTTATCCTCATATTGTGTAGACAATTCCTCTTCAACACTTTGAACCTCAAACTAATACATAAAATTTAGAAATGAAACTTCATTTTCAGTTTTAGAAGAAGAACCCATACCTCTACTTGCATAGGAGTACCCACTTTGATAATTTCTCTCTTCTTCCTAGTTTTTATTAGGCTCATACAAAGATGCACATGTATTATCGATGTCATTACCTTGACTTGATTAACCACTTTAATCATCTTCTTCATATGATGCTGCCTCATGACATACCTAATCAACAACCTTACTTCCATCACTTAAATCATAACTTTCAGCCTCTTCACCTTTATAGGATTGGAATGAAAACCTTTTAACTTCATCATTAGTAACATTCTCAACACAAGGAAATCATCAATAGTAGAAGCAATGACTAAAATTACTTCTTGCATACATAACTTATCAAGTGTATCAACCTTTTCATCTACTATTGTAACACTATAAACATATTGACTCTATTCAACAAGAATAGGATCAACTCTTCTTTGCAAGAAAGAGGATTCATCTTCACATGTTTCTAAATCTGAATTTTCAACAAGATTATTTACAACAAAAGGGTAACATATACACCAATCTATATTTGAACACTTATCATGACATTGGTTTCTCTTCTCAAATTCATCTTGCTGATAAACATTTCTAGTGAAATGACTCTTAGTAAATCCATACTTTATATTGTTTTCAATTTCTATTGTTGTCTTGAATGCCTAATACAAGGTCTTGAGTTCTTTATCCCTTAATAGATAACTCATTTTTTCATCAAATGCATCAAGATAAACTACTAAAAAATATGATCATATGGTCTACAATTATGGAATACCATTCAAGGTTCTTGCAAATATGATATTGAATTCAAGAATAAGTTCACCATTCCTAATTTGGATCTTCAAGAACTTATCAAAAGAATCAGAGATGCTTATTATTTCTGCAAATTTCTCCATGAAGGTTGAATGTAACTCACTCCAAGATGAAATAGAACATGTTGGTAGAAAGGAAAACCAATCTCTAGCATCACCTTCCAATATTTGAACAAACAACTTCATATGCATGTATTCATAGGAAATCTAAAAATCACCAATCACATCATAGAACATCTGACATGATGATTGGCTGAGTCCAAATGGTTCCCAATAAACTTAGGAAAAACTATAGATGCCATCAAAAAGTAATGGCATGTACCTCTTGGTAGAGATAGATCTACAATTTTTATCAATGAATTGCATACTATGTGAAAAGAAATATGCCATTTCTTGCAAACTTACAACTCACCAAAATAACTTTTCGAATATATAACTTGTAGTATATCTGAAAAATCTTCTACCAATTCAATCTATAACATAGTTCAACATGTAAACACATTTGTTGAATCTACCATTCATAAAGTATGCTGAGATGAACCAAACAAATCTCCTATTTAGTGCTAAAAAAATCACTTAATGGATAAAATTGTGTATAACTTACTTTCATGAAAAAGAAATCTCATGAAAGTGGAAAATACCTTTTAGTGTTGATGCCTGCAAACTCAATTGGCTGATTGTATGGTCTAAAGAAAGTAACAAGAACCTAGTATCCAAGGTTGGAAAAGTATTTTGCAAAGCTTGGATTTTCTAAAGGTATGAAAGATAGTAACCTAGGTTTGTAGATTGTGCAAAATAGTGATGGTATTTCAATATAAAAGTTTTTGAAAGACCTGTTTAAAATATTTGTCTTGGAAAGTTGTAAGCCTATTGGTACACCAATGATAACTAGTCAAATTATCTAGCAAGGATGAAACACCTATAGTTAAGTAGAATAAGTATATATCTCTAATTGGAGGTTTGCAATATTAGACTCACACTAGACTAGATATAGAAAATAAAATTAGGATTGTAGAAAGATTTCAAGTTGATCCTAAGGACTATTATATGCAACAATAAAGAAAATATTATATATTTGAAAGGAACATATGATTATGGGATATGGTATGATAGATCAAGTGATTTCACTCTATGTGCTTATACTAATGCAAATGGGTAGGCAATATGGATGACAGAAAAAGTACCAGTGGTGGAGCATTCTTTCTTAGAGGAAGATCAGTTTCTTGGTTAAGAAAGAAACAAAATTGTATTGCACAAAGTATAACTAAGGCAGAATATGTAGTAGAAAAAAATAATTGTAATCAAGTTATGTGGATGAAGTAGAAGATGAAGGGTATTCAGATAGAATTCTTAGAACATGTTATCATATATTCTGATAACACAAGTATAGTAAGTATGTCTAAGAATCCAGTATTGCATTTAGAGACTAAGCATATATCTATTAAGTATCATGTTTTGAGAGAGAAAGTAGTAGAAAAGGAGATCAAATTGGAGTATGTCAGTACTAAAGATTAGATTGTAGATGCCTTTACAAAGCCTTTTCCTAAAGATAAATCTGATTACTTTACAGGTATGCTTGAGGTTTTTCCCCTACCTACTTTAGAGTGGATGATGTAGAGATTGCATCAATCTAATGGTACAAAGAAGGGTAAAAGTACAAAGCTATGTCACGTTTCAGGTTGACTTATCAGAATGACTGAATTTGATTATTTCTATCTAAAAATCATTTGTTTTCAACCATATGATCTAGAGAAATTCATTCAAGCTAAGTTATATGTGGTCTCTCACTTTTCCAATTGGAAATGTCTATTAAATGCATGTTTTATACTAGTTTGTGTCCAATTACTAAAGAAATACCATTATTTCATAAAAGTGGCATTCCAATAACTCTTATCATTTTTTTTGAGAGTTTTTAATAACATATAAACACCATTTTATAGAGTTGAGAGTCAAGAATATTCTCATATAGAGTTTATAGTGTTTTAAATAGATATAGTATATTATAATTAAAAAATTCTACAAGCACATATTTTAACACTCAAAATGGTGATGGTTTTGGGAAAGAAAAAAATTAAATCATATAAAAAAATTTAAAATTATATGATGTTCTAGAGGAAAGAATCCTCTTCTAGAATGTATAAGTTTTATCCTAGTTAGAATAGGTTTATTTTGAAAAATGTGGTGGGAGATGAAAACTATCAATTTCAAGTGAGTTGAAATTTGAATCATTATAAAAGAGAAAATATAGTATATTGATTTCTAGGAAAGATTGTGTAAAAATTTTTTCATCAATGTTTCAGATCATACTACATGATCCATCATCAGGATGCCAAAGAGTCAATGAGAGAAAATATAGGTCTAAAGACAATTCTTATTTTTTATTGTTCTAGCTAAATGTATTATCTATAACATAGTTTGAGATCAAAGGTAAATAAGTTTATTTCCATATAGTTTTGTGGTGGGAACTAGACCCCTAATTTACAACATTTTTTAGCAACTAAAAATTTGTCTATAAATATTAAGAAAATATATCAATTCTTATTCCAAATAATTATTAAAAATTATAATCATAAACTTCATCCTTTTCTACACATTTCATTAGTTTACTTCATTTTCAAATTCAAAATAATAATACCAATTTTATGTCATTGAAGGTGAATAGTTATACATTTGTTAGCCTTTTCCTTTACAAAAGGGTGACATGGGTTTGTGCTTTTACCCAAAACTATTATTTGACTGGACTAAATGATGATACTTCCTATATGATGAGGTATTTGTGATGGATAGATCCATTAAGGACTCTTGGTAATTGGTCTTGAATAATGTCTTTGTACCCTTAGAATTGATGGGGAGGATTGACATAATGAGGGCTTTTTCATTTATTTTAATGAGGGAGATGAGTGCATGAAAAGCATCTCTACTTTATTAGGGAAATTTAGAAATATTCATGTTAGTAAGGAGTATCTCTATGGGAGAGATACTCAACATGAACAGTTATTAATGCCAAAAGGGAAGATAAGTACAAATTGATGAATGGTGAAGACATTAACATTTCCTATTGAGTATCATTGAATGGGGGAGAAGCTAAGAAGTTTTTTAGTGAAATAATCCAAGATGCTGATCTAGAAGATGTAGAATAAAGCAATGTTCTAGAGGAATCCGGATTTGATTGATGAAGAGAATTTGGAAAGATGAAAACAACAACATCAATTGAGTATTATTTGGTATTCTTGGAGCCTATATTTTGTTCATCTATTTTTCCATAAATGTTAAAAGGGGAGGTTATTAGCATGAATATTGAAGGTATTGTGATATTTCTATTAGGATTTAACTATGCAATTTTTGAGTCAAGATAATTGACCCATATTTCATGAATAGTGGCTCACCAAACCCATTTCTCATGAGAAAAAATGTAACACTTAGGTGATTCTCACAGAGGTGAAGCACCAGGACTTCCTAGGAGGTCACCCATCACAATACTACTCCAGCTAGAGCACACTTAACTATAGAGTTTCCTCCATGGTTAAACCCACTCTTCTTGCAACCCCATTTGGAAAACCTTCACCAAGTATTGGGCCTTATGAACCATTTATTAGAAATCCCCTTAAGCTAATCAATTGATAACTAAGAGATATCATTTGCATCAAGTCAAACTTTGTTATATTGCTATCAAGATTTAACTATGTGATTATTGATTCAAACTCATTAACCCATATTTCATGAGTAGTGGTTAACCAAACCCATCTCTAATGAGACTGAATGGAATGTTTAGTACACATTGGATCTTGGTGATGCTCACAGAGGTGAAGCACTAGAAATTCTTGGGTGGTCATCTATCCTAGTACTACTCTAGCTTGAATGTGTCTAACTATATAGTTTTCTCCATGGTAAAACCCACTCTACTTGCAACCAATTTGTAAAACCTTCACAAAGTGTTGTGCCTTATGAACCAATCATTAGATAGCCCCTTAAGCTCATCAATTGATAAGTAGGAGATATTTTCTGCATCAAGTCGAATTTTGTGATATTGCTATCATGTTTTAACTATGTGATTTTTGAGTCAAACTCATTGACCCATATTGCATGAGTAGTGAATCATCGAACTAATCTCCCATGAGAGTGAATGGAACACTTATCACACATTGGATCTAGGTGATGCTCATAGAGGTGAAGCACTATAACTTTTTGGGAGGTCACCCATCCCAGTACTACTCCATCTCAAGCATGCTTAACTACAAAGTTTCATCCATGGTTAAAACTACTCTGCTTGCAACCCCATTTGCAAAACCTTTAGCAAGTGTTTTTCCTTATGAGCCATTCATTATAAATCCTCTTAAGCTCATCAATTGATAAGTAGGAGATATTTTTTGCAACAAGTCAAATTTTGTGATATTTCTATTAGCATTTAACTCTATGATTTTTGAGTCAAACTCATTGACCCATATTTAATGAGTAGTGGTTTATTAAACTCATCACTCATGGGAACAAATGGAACACTTAACATGCATTGGATCTATGTGACACTCACAAAGGTGAAGTACCATGACTTCTCGAGAGGTCACCCATCCCAATACCAATCCATCTTGAGTGCACTTAACTATGGAGCTTCTTCCATAGTTCTATGAAGTTCTATGATATTATGTCTCTGGATTATTGTCATATTTTGTTGGGTAGACCTTGGAAATATGATAGATATGCTATATGTTGGCTTGATTTTCCACTTACCCAAAATATTGTGAGACATCTGTGAAAATCATAAAAAGTTTTATTTTCCTTGCTTAGGGTTTCTAAAAATTGTCAACCTTCATGTAAAACCCTAGGTCAAAAATATTTCATCTTTCTGACAAGTAGAAGCTCTTTCAAAATTGTTCATAGGTTCAAAGTAAGGGATATATCAATTTTCTTGATTTACTTCATGTTCCGAAAGTTTACGATGATTTTTGGGCTTTCATCTTATAATCCTTTCATATATTTTAACTCACGATGTTGTGAAACCTATATGATCACAACATCATGCTACTCTACTCAATAACTATATCCAGGGCTATGAAAGGGTGAAAGGTCTATTTTAAGTTCTATGTAGCTTTGTAGGGGTCAGTGACAATATCTCTTTCTAATGTGTGAAGGAGAAAAAAGGGGAATGAGTGCATGGTTACAAGTCTTTTCTAACTTAGGCTAATTTAAGTGGTGATGGTGTGAATAAGAAAGAAAATATATAAAGGTGCATCCTCATAGCTGAGTTAAGACAACCTTAGGTTAGTGGAGTGAGGCAAAAATATATTTTAGTTGCATCTTCATGAGGTTACATGTTGGGTTAAGGCTTTAAGTGCTGATAGTGTGAAGAAAAGGAAAGAAGTCAGTATAAAGGCTAATCACATAATCACATGGTTAAGTGGCAAGGGTGGTTGCAGATTTGTGACACTACAAAATATATCTGATAGTTAAGATTTTTTCTATCACTCCATCACTTGAGTTATTGATTAACTCATGGTAAAGGAAATGAAGTGGTGAATGCAATGCATCTCACTATTGCAAGGTCTAACTCTAGTTACACAGTTAATGTTGCAAGTAAGTGAAGAAAAGTTCATAATTGTTAAGGTTAAAGACCATCACATGTTCACAATGTTTAAGTTCAAGTGGTGAAGCTAGAAGAAGAAGATAATGGTTAGTTAAAACAACAGAGCACATCTTTATAGTGAAGAGTAAAGATAAACAAACAATGATGCAAAGCTGCAAACAAAGGAACCTTTTTACTTAATAGCTATATTTTCACCCACACATGGTTCTTTAAGCTTTTAAGACATTAAGTTGTGATGTTCCAAGATAAAGAAAATGTCAAAGAAAAATGCTTGGCACAACATCAGACAGTTAGAGTGCACATCTTGTTTGATGGTCACAAAGGGGCAATATGGTAAGAATGTAAAGTAGCACATCATCATAGACATAAAAGGTGTTAAGTGATGAATGGTTGCAAAAATACAAAATTTTAAGTAAAAGGCTCATCAAAAAATCATGACGGTTATGAAGTTAAAGTAAAATTGAGTTGTGAAGGAGTGAATAAGGGTATTCCCAGCATTGCAAGACAAGCTCAGTAGTTAGAAAGATAAAATGCAAGGGTGAAAAACATTAGAAAGATAACCCTAGTCACATGGTCACAACAAAATCAAGAAGAACATAAAATTCATGGTGAAGGAGTGAAGAGCTATTCTATGCATCATCACAATTGTCAGTTTTATGGTATGAAAGCAGTTTTAAAGACCACATCTAAGCTAGATGTACGAAGATATGAAAAAGTGTGGATTTTGGTAGATTTTTGAGAATTGATAAATGTTTCAAGTGTGCTAATCTTAATTTCCATTGATGTCACACTCCCCTTGTGAAATCAAATAAAGTTTGAAAGATAGGGAAATTTTAGTTACTATTGTCATAATTGCTTAAATTCTAGACTAAATTTTGAGTTGTAGAGTGATTTTTGGTAAACTTTTAGCATTCTATATACAAATTTAATAGAATCACTTGTAGAGATGGCTCAAAGAGAAGGAGAACTAATTGCACAATCAATGATTGAGGATCTAGATGCACCACCAAAAATTCCCAACACATTTGTAGAAGAATGGATACATATTCTTCCTGGTTCCACCAATTCTCAAAATGAAAATGATCTTACTTTCAAAGACCCATATGCATCATGTAGAGATGTAGAGGTTCCTAATAGGAATGGGTATGGATTCTAGTACTTCTGAAAGAATAGAGCAATAGAGGTTCTAGTATGTAACCCTTGGGTAAGGAATTTGGGTAAGTTGATTATGCCAGAAGTGTTTGTGGATGTGGACTTGGGGAAAGCACTAATCGAATGCTATGATCCTATTCATAAGTCATTCCACATGAGAGATAGAAGTGTTTTCCTATCCTTGGATAAGGAAATATTCATAGAGGCATTTGTCTTGGGTGGACCTATGTCACTACCAATTGAGATAGAGAAATTGAATGAGAATTTCAAAAATCATAAGAGCTTCTACATGGGCAGGAATATGACTGAACACATTCCCTCACTAAAGAAGAATATGGGAGACATTCCAAAGAAAAGAGATATTGAAGAGATCATGCACTTGGAATTTTTCCAAAGACTCTTTCAAAATATTGTGTTTGGAATCAAAAAAGCCCTAGGTATAGATGGAACCATGAATGCCTCAAGAGCACATTATATCATGGCTTTGAATATCCAAGACCAAATCATAATGTTGGATATGATTTTGTGGAGTATATCATTAAGAGTATCCATCAGGAGGTAACTACTACCTAGCAAGGAGAATCAAATTCCATCATTATTTCTTAATCATGCACATGATCCTATTCAAGAATGTTGATATACTCGATCAAGGTTTCTTCAAATCTATACAAGAGTGGGGAGAAAGGATGCTAGTACAAAGGTGGACAAGGGTATGGCCAATGTCTTACCCATATTCTAATGTCATTTCTTTTATATAATGCATTTTTTTAATCTAGTTTCGAAGATGGTAGGATTTTTAATTGAAAGAATCCCTAGGAGTGTTAGAAAGGTTGTTAAACCTAAAATGTTCTTTGATGCTAGAAAGTAATTAACACATGATTGGGGAAGTGTTTTATTGTTTGAGGAATATATTCTTATAAGAATATTTCAATGCCCTTAGCCACCCCATATGTTAGAGTAAATAATTATTTATTATTTATTCTATTTCTTAAGTTTACTTAGGTTAATGCATTTAGTTAATATTTGTAGTTGATGAGTTGTTGACAACTTGAGAGTTTGTTCCTATTTAAAGTCATACTTATCCTCTCACCTTGTTCGAGGATACCCCACCTTTTGTGGATGTATGCTTAGTTATCAACCTTATCTTAAAGCACTTTCCAACTTGTTCTACAAGCTTCCTTGAGGCCTTTATATTTGGGCTCTCTCATTGTATTTCACAACTCATTTTCAATAGCAATACTTTTTTCTTAGTTTGCAATATCTTCTCTCTTAGTCTGTTTAGTGTTTTTCCAAGCTCCACCTCTTCCTTCTTTGGTTTCCCTTCAACAGGTTATTTGCATGTAGGTGATCTTGGGAAGCTATGAAGTTGGCTTTCATCAACTTCTACATGGTATCAGAGCCTCCCTACTACTTCTTGGCTGAAGGATTTTTGAAGTTGCAATTTGGAGACACAAACCCTAGTTTGTTCATGATTTTTTCTTCAAGCTAGGGAAAGAGCATTTTTTCAGAGCACTTTGGGCCTAAATGAATGTTTCCATTGAGTTTAGAAGGCTAGTTATAGTCAAGATTCATATAAAAAAAATTGTTTTTGGCTTCCAAGCATCTAGGAAATTCTTTTTAGCCCTCTATAGGTGGTCGTATAGACTGTATCGACTTGGTGTACCAAAAAATAAATAAAAAAATTTAGCCACTACAGCAACACCCCTGCACTATTGCAATGACACCCAGGCTTAGCCACCACCAACGGGCCTCCCACCTACCACCAAAACCCATAGCTCCTCCAATAGTAGCCACCACCATTGGCAAAAGCCACCACTATGGCTACCGCCACCAGTGATATCTGCTGCTCCACAACCCCTCCTGCACCTACACCCACGTGGACATCTTTTTAGACAGTTGGCATGATTTGCAGCCACCATGTGGCACACATAGCCCCTGCCAAATCATTTTCCCAGTCAGTACTCTATCATGTTGATGGCATGTGGCTCTTTTTTTCTGCAACAACCTATAGGCCATCAATTTTAAGCTAGTGGAATGCTGACATCAACATGAAATCAACCTGCATCAGTACCCCTACTAGCACTCCAAGTCCCTTTTTGACCTACTTGCATTTTTTTGGCCATAACTTGAGCATACAAAGGTATTTTTTTGATCCAAACACTACTACATCTGAGACCATTTTTTGACCATTATTGGTCAAAATTTTGACCCATTTTTTGACCAAACTTCGACCAACTTTGACCAACTCATTGGTCAAAAAATTTTTGAAGGTAGAAAATGTTGACCAAGAAAGGTAGAGATTTTGACCAATGAAGGTCAAAAATTTTGACCATTGAAGGTGGAAATTTCGACCAATGAAGGTCAAAAATTTTGACCAATAAAGGTAGAAATTTCTACCAATGCCTGGGTGTAAATTTTTTTCAGGCATTCTATAAAATAGTTCACATGGTTTGCGTATGATATGAAATTTTGCATGCATCCTGAACTCTCTCATCCGGCTGATGATGGATTATGGAGAGTGATCTGAAATGATGACTCTAAAAAACACACAATCAAATCCAAAATGAGCTTGCATTACAAATGGATTGTGGAAATCTGATATTGTTGATTTTGCACGCATGTCTACCAGGATAATCACAACTTAAACATATATAAATATGTTATATATGTTTAAGTTGTGATTGTCCTGGTAGACATGTGTACAAAATCAACAATATCAGATTTCCACAATCCATTGTAATGCAAGTTCATTTTGGATTTGATTGTGTGTTTTTTAGCGTCATCATTTTAGATCACTCTCTGTAATCCATCATCGACCGGATGAGAGAGTGCAGGATGCATGCAAAGTGTCATATCATATGCAAGGCATGTGAGTTGTTTTATAGAATGCCTGAAAAATATTGATAGTAACTAATCAAACTATCGTAAACACTGACAGTAACTAATATGCTTCTTCATTAATATGCCCAATATAATAACCAAACTTGGCAACTATGCACAACAAGTTATACGCTAAAAGGAAATCATTTGGGAGATACAAAATTTGAACAACCATATGTTAAGATTCTACAATTTGCATATCTAGTCCAAATCATTTGATTGCTTGATGCTGCTAAAGCTTTTGTTCTTTTCATATCCTCTTCAATTTGAGATCATCTTGTAGCATGCCTAACAGCATCAACAGCCTCCAAAATAGCATTTTTTGAGTGCTGGAAAATGCTCAAGGCACCCTCTATCTTTTCCTTTAGAGAAACTTTAGCAACCTTTATATTAATCTCATCAAGAAGAATTAATGAAACAAAGGAATGTGGCATTTTTGTGGAGGCTACACACTATGGCAAGAGAAAATATTCTTGCAACATGGTGCAGGATAGTCATGTGAACATAAGCAATACAAGTAGGATAGATTCTTGCAGTTCCAGTCCTATAGAAGTTTAATTACTTAAGGTTGCATTAAGCAACATGGTGAAGACCAAGATAAAAGAAATATGTGGATGATTTTATCAAGGTATGCATGTAGCTAGATAGCCACAACACATTAGCTTTTTCTTTAAAAAAAACATGATCTGGGACTTTGGTTCAAGAAATACAAGAGAATTTCTACATGCTTTTGAAGAAGCTGAGGTGTGGTAGAATATCGGTGGCTATGAGCAAGGTGTTAAGATCCCTGAAATAAGCTGCCCAAGAACACCAAAATTCATTGATTTCCAAATTCTAACAGTCATCCAAATAGCGAGGTTCAAGAAGATGGTCACCCACAGTCTTTTAAGCTTGGATGGATATGTATTGCTATTGTTCATGCTCACTATTTAGTACAACAATTCTTTCTTTCTTTTGGTTTAACATAATAAATATGATATGATTGTGCACTTTGTTTTAACACTTCAACAGTTAGTGAAACTACCATGATAAGTGCTAACCACTTAATGTGATGCATGATTGACAAACTACAATGGATGGTACATTGAAAAGTTCATTGCTTACAAATTTTCATTAATGACAGACATGATTGGAATTATTCTGAGTATAAATAAAATCCAGAATCAAAAGAACTAGAGAAAGAAAACATCGCCACAAGAGCTTACACAAATATACTAAGCAAAAACTTATGTATGGGTGAGAACTCTAGCAAAAGGTGATCTACCACTTAGATCCCAATTCTAATGGTAATTTATAGGTCTATCCTTCTGGGGTTTACTATAAGCTTAAATCACACTCTGACAGCCCCTACGACCTCTACAATGGTCTCACAAGCTCAATCCCTTGTGACTTGTTCAAACAGTCAATTCTGGAACTCACTAAAATTCAAAAACAACTAATCTAGGTCCCATTTTGTGCCCTCAGATTGCCTAGCATTCCCGACTTGGGTGTAAAATTACAACAATGAAAAAAATTTGAAGTCATATGAACTAAGAGAAAACAAAGAGAAATGAGATGCCATGGGTTGTTTAGGTTTCTTAAACAAATACTATGAAAATAAAACAATCAATCATCTGTACTATTCTCAAACTCCAAATCTTAATTAGCTTTCCTTGATGCAACAATTCATCTTAACTATTAAATTCAAAATTGCAGACCTTATCTATAGCCAAATTCAATTCTGCAAAATTCCAAGAATGTCATCCTCCCGATACAAGTGATACCTAATTCCAATATTAACAACAAAAGATGACAATTTGCATTAGAGAAATCTATACATGGGATAATCTACAAATTCAATGTCATTTCTTGGAGCTTTTCTTATATAGTATAATTTTTATATAAGACCAATGCATTCATTACACAAATCATGCTTCAAAACCATAAGAAAGTAAAGTTTCAATGATGTAAACTTACTCTTTGTCTCCTAGTTTGATTTCACTACCACCATATTCAGGTACAAGAACATGATCACCTTCCTTCAAGCTAATAGGAATGTTGTTGCCTTCCTTACTACGAGCCCCTAGTCCAACTGCTACAACCCTTTTCCTAAATGAACCAAACCTTTAGCAATGCGGACCTGTAATATATCTATTTATGTCAGATTTCCTGAATTAAGATTTGTTAGACATTGTTAAACTTATAAAATAAAATTGCAGCATCAACATTAATAATTGGCAATATAGCATACATAGAATAGAAGGCTGGGATCTTTGTAATAATAGCTCGATAGATTTCGTAGCATGCTAGCTATTCGGGCATTATTTGTTCTAGCACCAATTAATCCTAGAAAGATTACAAAGAAATATTATAACAAATACCACTCACCATAGCAACTTCTAAATCGGTATCATGACTAAGCCTACTCAAAGTATCCATCACATTGACCTAATATAGATGTTTACATGTCAGATTTCAACAATAAACTTCTATCACATAAATAATCAAGCAAATTAAGGGTCCAAGAATTGAGTATTTCAGCAAATGGAAGGAAAAAACAATGAATATTACTTTTGGATTTTATATTGACAATAGGCCTAGAGCCAATGGGACTGCTCTTGTAATATTTTGCTCTCCGTACTGTAGGAGATGCTCCAAAGAATGAATGGCCATTTCAAGTCCTAGTTCTTCAACCATTGCAACTAATGCAATTCCAATTATAGATGGTGCCTAATGACTTTCACCCTTCTCGAGGTGTTCTATGTAGTCCTAAAAGACTTTGTACCTAATGGGAGAAAAATAGTTTACAAGATAATTAAAACTTAAACCTAAATGCGAGAAATATGGGTATACTGCATACAATATTTTATCTTGCCAAGTTCAAGCTGATCAACAAGCACCTTGAGAACATTGCTCGTGCCAGCATATGGACAAGAAACCAACGTGACTTGACAATATTTTGAGATCTTCTCATTGAATTTTTTTACCACTTCCAAAGTTGCATCCACGTTTTCTTGTTTATTTTAACAATGGAAGATTAAATTTTATAAAGAAGAAAAAATAATCATGTAAAACACTACACATCTAATGACTCAGATATTTAATTTAAAAGCTATCAAAATAAGAAAACCTATCAAAAAAATCATGTGACATCATTGGAATCATGCCATATGTATTTTTTATATATGCATTAAAATGTCATTGACTGGCAATTTTCTTCATTCAAGCCTAAAATACCAATTCCAACTATTCTTAGTTCTCTAAGTTTCTTTCGCTCTAAAGTTAAAAGTAAGACTATGCAACAAAGGTAGTTTAAAACTATAATAATGGAACCCCATTGGAAATTATCTTTGTATTCATTGGGGATGTTTGACTATGGGTTACTGAATATTAGAGAGAAATTATCACATATCCTTGTACATTACTATTTTATATGGCCATTTTGTGTGTTATACTTCATTTCATAATCTAAAATATATGAATGTTAAAAACCTTTAAACATTTTCCAAGATATGATCATTTATAGGCCGCGGTCTCCAAATAAATATTTGATCTCATACAATAACTATGAAAGTTAAATAGTTCATGCACTTTACCCTATTGCTAGAGTAAGCCCTGCATAATTTTAAACTCTTGTGAAGACAAAATCAGTTTCCCTTTATTGATTCCCCATTCAAACATGGTGTGGTTTCCCTTAATTGATCCCCATTTGAAGGCAGTATAGTCCACATTGTTCACTTTTACGTGTGATTCTCAGATACCATAGGTGTATTGTATTGCTCATAATGCTTCTTTACTTGACTAACCAGTGTATCATCTCATGACCTGTGTGAAATTGAGCTAAGAAAAGACAAGAAGACTTGTGCATTGAGTTCACACTCTAGTAGACTACATCTGTGATAAGTTTTTTCTTTTCTCTTCTAATATATGTAATACAGCCCAGCTATTCTATCTAGAAGAAACATAATAGCAATACAAATTTGAAATAGGAAAGAGTCTTATAAGTATTACAATGAAAATTTTTCTTCTTTTCTCTTGATCCTAGTAAAAACATTAAACTTTTATCCAAAGTTATTTATGCTGCATAACATGACCCACATCTGCAGACAGACATGTAATTGGCATGATAAAAACTAATCCTACATAATTCAAATATATTTAAAAATATGTTACAAGAACATACAATCATAGGTACAATGAAAAGAGGGTACAACAGCATGTGAGGAGACAAAAAAATTACAGTCTCGAGGGGACTGAAATAAAGACTATCCAAGCAGACAGAGACATAGTTGAAATAGCTATGGTGACTGCCCCAAGGGTAGAAGTTAAGATTTCTAATAAATATTTGAGTGTTTTGCATGTAGGTAACAAGAAGAGAGGGAATTTTACACTAGGAGATTTCATTCCTAAGCAGCATATGCAGAAATATGGAGTAAAAGAGACCATCCATGCGAGACAATGTTCTTGGGACAAGAACAACTTTCAAGGTGGTGAATTTGATGCAGGTGCATCATATGCTCTTCTTAGACACATTGGAGATCCAGGTCATCAAAGAGATCATGGAGCATCTCATGATATCAATTGGTCAATTCTACAGCCAATCATGGCTTTTGAAAGCACAAAAGGATATGGTTTTGTATGATGTATTGGCTGATTCCAATGTTGAAGAATTGTAATTGATCCTTGGAATGGGATCTAGTGGTTGTTTAAGGTAGAGAAGTCATTAGTTAGGGTCTAGTATTATGTCATAACAACCTCAAGTCATTTCATAAGTTAAAACAACCAATAAGTCCCTTTAGATATATTTTTTTGCTTTTCAAAATTCAAATTTTGTATGTAACGGCTATAAGAGCCATTTTGGAGGGAAACCTTCAAATTTTAATTTTATAAAGGGATAGGTAGTGAAACAAATTGGAGTCCGTTAAGGAGGTTGAGAACTAACTCGTGAACATACATACATACATACATACATACATACATACATATATATATATATTTGTGTGTGTGTGTGCGTGTGTTGATACGGCCTGTACCTTAATATAGTATGGACTGTCATAGAATTTGCAATAAAAAGTGCTTTATTTCAACAGTAAATTGAGGTTTTCTTGGTTTTGGGAGTATTATTTCATGTTGGAATGATTGGTAACATCTTGGTAGACATATTTTAAGATTCCTTACTTCATTTTACTTTAATATTTGAAGTTTTGTTCATCAAAAACCTGTACTATTGGCTGTAACAGGATATTTTAAAACAATTTTGAAGTTTTTTTCCAATAATACATGATCATTCCATGAAATGTTCATAATTTCTTCATGGAATGACATTTATCTGACATGTAAAATGATTTCTAACTCTATGATGAACAACTAATTTGAAGATTTGGTGGTGACCAAGCAAATACTTGTGAAAAGAAAGTGTAAATTGAAGGGTACAAACCTACAACAAAGGATTCGCCTTAATGAGGGCAGTGTTTAAGTTTTGAATCATGTTCACAATGTTGAAACATTGATGTTTACACCTTTAATTGGTCCAAGAAGTTTGGCACGTGGGAGATCTAGAAAGCCTTAGATAAAAAGGTTTGAAGAGGGCAAATTAGGGCTTTTGGGGTTAGAAAGCTCTTAGACTGAAATTGGTTGGGGAATCCTCTAATTGGGGACATTTTATGAGCCTCTAAAAAGTTTGGAGTCAAGACATTAAGTATTCCTATTGGTTGCTTTGTAATTGCATCACTCTTACATTGTTGAAAATAGGGGAAACATGAAAAGTTCATTGATATTTGCCAAAGGAAGTGTATCTTAGTTTTACATATGTTTTGTATAAGGATAAAGGGTATCTAAAAAATCCATTTATTCAAGGAGTCTTTTGGGAAAAACAAAAGTTATTCACCTATTTGTCTTGCTGCTGTCACAGAATTGAAAAGTTGCATTGACAATATTTGGGTGCATTGTGCATTTTTGCTTAAAAGGTGTTGAAACCCAAAGGTGATGCTTGGTACATGTTAGATAGACCAAAAAAAACCTATTGAAGCTTTAAAACCTCCTGGAGTTGACCATTTGCAAGATTTGACCATCAAGACCTAGAAGGGTCACTTGGAACATTACTACAATCTTGCTCATTTTGGGTTATTTCTTGGTTCACCACTCTATCCTCTACATCAATTAGGCACTCCAAGAATTTAGTCTTCTAACAACTTCAAACAACACCATATCTATTAGTTCCCACTTTCCATACTCTAAATATTTAATGTGCATGCAAATTGAATCAGAATACTGCAACTTGAAATAAGGCTAATAAAAAAGTCTTCCAAGTTCATAGCATGTAAAAATGTAAATGCAAAATACCCAATTCACATATTATAAGAGATGTTGATCTCTTCTTTTAGCTAATTGACAAGTAACTACAAACATGAGATAGAGATCAAGAGGTCAAAAACACAACCAAAATGAAGCTAGGCATGCTCAAGAAAAGATTGAAATTCAATTATGCATTGATAATAGCAAACAATAGTCCAACCTTTGAAAAATATGGGGCTACATAAAGCCTTGAATAACATTTACTGACAGATGCAATTCATTTGCTAACATTCCATTGACTCAATCTAACAATTGCAATGCAAAACATAATATCAAAAACCCATAGTTACACTGCCTTGAGAGACAAGTGATAGCAAAATGGGGGACAAGTTTCTAGGACAAGAGGATTGAGGGGTCTTCATTTGGGGACGACAGGGGGTGGTGGTGGGGACAAGGTTGTGTATACTATACATATGGCACTTAAAATGCTAGTTATGACAAGATGTATTGCAGCATAAGATATAGAGATGTAAAAGAGTAAATACTTGAAGATTGCATTAAATTCAGGGTTCACTTGATAATCATACTACTAAATAATACCTCCAGTCAACATGGAAAGTTTGGGGGCAGGGTGGGGAAGTGTTTTAAACTACTCTTAATTAATTTTCCTTCCTTCAAACTTTAGAACTCCTTCAGCAGGCCCTTGAAACCTACAAACATTTAGTAGATCCAACTGTCACTCTTAATGATGATAAAATTTTATTGAAGGAATATTCTTGAAGAACTACAATGATAGTTTGTTGATGACTGAGAACAGGCCCTGGATAGACACTAGTCATATTAAAAGTAATTTACTTTAGGATTGAAGATGTTTGGTGATCAAAAGCGTATGGGGGGATCAGTTATGAAGTGTTTATGCAATTATTTTGTTTTGGTTATATGGTTAGAGGTCCTGTTGAATAGGCCCTAGATTAGTGATCCCAAAACCAAGGGTTTTGTGGAAAATGTGTTGTGTAAAGGGTAGAACATTAAAATCTTGAAAATCTATTGTTTCTCAACCCCTAGAAGGACTATTTCACCCTTTGGAATCGTAGGGTTGAGTGGAGTTGTGGGTGTTTGTGTAAAATTGGAGAATTAGGCCTAATGTGGATAGGCTAGGGGTATTGGATCTTGGGTATGGTCCAAAAGAGTTGATATTGAAACTTAGGGAGGATGTATAGATCCCAAAAGGGTATCTTAATCAGGTTTTAATTTCTCTAGTTGTTTGGGAACTATTGGAGAGAAATCCAAATTAGTGACTGGTGAGGGCTACTAGCTTTAAGGCTAGATATGAATGTTGGGTAAGAGATTAGTTTTAAAAAAGGAGTGGATGGATGGAACATGGTGGAAAGGTCATTAGGAGATGATTCAAAAAGTAATAATGAAGGTTGAAGCCTTGGAAGAAGTTATGGTATTTGGGAAACTCTAAGTGCACTTGGGGTAGCCTGGAAGGTAAGTCCTTGAGGGGACATTGGAGTAAAGAGTTGTTGCTAAATGAATGGATTTTCTATCTGATATGAAGAAGATGGATACCACACACCACCTCTGCATCATAGACTAATAGTGCATTGCGCTTGTTATGGTGCTTGGGAATGTAGTTTCTTCATGTGATGCATTGGTCTTGGGGATCAATCTCAGTTGGGTGGCAATGTTGGGATTTCTCAACAAGAAGTAATGGAACTAGTTGGGATTCACTGGAGTGACCTTGGAAGATATAAGGATGAAATTTTTAGATGTTTAGGTGTTATTCACCATTTGACTAGTCACTTTGTGTCCCTATTTCATCTAGAGATTGATTGGGATAAGATTCTCAATAACGATTGGAGCATTGATCAAATTGGTACACTTGAGATCATTGCTTGGAAATCCTTGGCAAAGGAAGGCTCATTCCTTTAATTGTGAACTTATTGGTTGGTTGCAAACCAGCCATACCACTCTATAGTTTTCCCTAATACTAGAGAGTTGGCAAGTTCTTCTTGGCCAAGGTGGGGAGAGTTCATAGTCTTAGACTTGTGCAGGCTTCTTCTAGCCACTTCTGAGGCAATCTGGACTAAGGCATTACTCAAAATTCATGCTAACACTATAGGCCACTCCTATGCTTCGAATAGAGTGTTGAAATTGGTGATATCATAATGTATTTCACAAATTCATGTTATGGGCAGCAGTAGTCGTGGATCATTTTAGACCTACCACATGCGAAGTGTCCATTTTATGTTAGTTTGAGCTTCACTTGGTTTCAAGAATACTATAATATTCTCTACTTAACAAGGCCAACCACATGAAGGTGGAAGCTCATCTGGCCTCACCCCCCTCCCCTTAACATCAATCTAAAGTACCCATTATCATCTAATTACATACTTCATTCATTCATTCATCCATTTATGAACTATAACATTCAATCAATACAATCAGATAACATTCATTAATATGATATAAAATTCATTAATACACAATACTAATCAAGACTTCATTAAGACATAAAAAATATTCATTAACATAAAATAAAAATTAGTATTAATATGCATCATTCATACATAATTACTTATAACAAAGTTCTTTCATTATCCAACAAGGTTCATCAAGGAAGATTTTTAAAACATCATTTCTTCTTTTTGTTTTTTTAGCTCTCTTAAGAAAAGTGCTCATAGGAGCATCCATATCTGTATCATTCTCCTCCTCTTCTGGCACGTGTAATGTTAGATTATGATGGCTCCTTCTCTTTTGAGGAGCAGGAGGCTGCTGCACTAAAGGGGGCTCTATTGCAAGAACAAGTGAATGGGATAAATTGGCATGCTCTTTTTGTTTTTTTAACTGTTACCAGTCTATAATTAAGTACTAGTACAACATAACATGCATTTTTCTTACCTAAAAATGCCACATCATGTACATTAACATTTTGATCCGCCACCATGTCAACATGTTGAACACTTTGAACATGTTTCACTCATTTGGCATGATGTTCAACATGCTCTGAAATATTCCAAAAAAGGATACACGTCAAATTGCAATTGAAGATGTTAAATTGTATTCATAATTGCATAATTAATTTCCAATAGCAAATTAATACCTCCACCACTATAATGCACATTATGGCCTTTGTCACGAGAAGGTTCTATGGTAGGATATGAAGGCTGCAATAAAATGTTATGCTCATTGTTATGTAGTCAATTTACGTTCAAAACTAATACCAAAAAAGAAAAGGATCAACTATTCAATTTCATTTACTTTTCATCTAACCAATTTACCTGTGAGATATCATTTGGTGAAATAGATTCTTGGGTAAGGCTTACAGATTCTTCGTGTAGGCGTGCAGCCACGACTTTATAGCCTTCCTTCAAGGCAAGTTTTCTATTGTCATCTGTGACCTCCACATTGAATTCTGTGCCCTGTATTTTTTGCTTAATATCATTAGTTCTGTATGTATGGTTTCACTAAACAAAATTGTTTGCAACATTATATTAAAAAAATTTATTTCATATCATTGCTCCTACTTACAAGTTGAGACTGGAGATTCATATAGCCACCAGAGCCAAGTTTGTGTTGGCCAAACTTTTCTAGTCTCTCTTTTGTAGCCACAAATGTGTCTTGCAATCTATGAACAATTTCAAACATCTTAGATTATAAATTTACAAATATGAATAATTAGTGCATGATTACAATGTAGTTAATACTATCATGACATACCTCTTTTTGCCCTATGCTGCTTCATTATCTCTATCTTCACATAGCGTTTTCTCCTTTGCATCTTCTACTATTTCATTCCACTCCATTGGTGGAATCATAGGAGGACGGTCATACTTTGGGTTATCCTTATGAGCCCTTTTATATTGATCCCTCACATTCTTTATATGCTTTGCTGCTCTTTTGAGAAGTAGGCCATTGTCAAAAATATTTTTTCCAAATTTCTCGTCAAAAGATGCAATGAGCTGATTTTTTAATTCCACAGCTTGTAAATTCCTCCTTTTTAAGAACAAATAGATTGTTAGATCAATAACTTTAATATATTACAATAAATGGAAGAAAAGAAAAATTATGTAGCAATGATATGAAACTATGTACCTTTTATGTATGGTGGGTCTGAATAGTCTCAATGTCATATGAAAAAGATGTTCAAAGAAAACATTATTACCTACAAAAACATAAAGGATTTATTAGTCCAAAATGAGTAATATAAAAATAAATTAAATTTACACTTTAAATAAAAACAATTTTAAAGCACCTGGAAGCTTTCATTCTTTTAACAGAAATATAGTTTTCTTATTCAGCAATAATGTCCCTTCATATGAACCGGTACTAATCACATGAACTACTCTAGGAAATGGATCAGCTTCAGCAGTATTGCTCTTTGCTAGTCCACCAACTGAAACATCGTGACAATTAAAGCAGACACCAAATGAATTAAAGCATACTTATGGATATAATCAAATTGAAGAAATTGACTAGCAAAAATGTTTTTTCCTCACATTCCATTAAGGATTTAATTTAGGATTTTCTTTCCATGTATCTTATTAATAAGATCACATTTTTGGAAAATCATTCATTCTAGACAATGTACCTTCATTTTGTGAATATATTTGTAAAGTAATCTCTGTAGGCAGCAAAGCAATTAGAGTTTCTAGTGGGTAGAAATAAGAGACAACCTAACACCTATTCTTTGGAAGAAGCAATGGCAGTTGCACAACACCATGTGGCCAATAGCTGGTACATTGTCCAAAACATGATGTCTGATATTAGACTAGATAGTGTGGGATTTGTTTCCATGAAGCGGTTGTGGTGCAGGACACCTAACCAATGAGGCAGGGGAACAAGTATCTATGAGGCAAGAGAACAAGTGCCTATGATGTAGGACACCTTGCCACTCCATGAAAGGGAGAATTCAAGTAGTTAGGGTGTTGGAATAAAGGTTTGGTCCATACTTTACTAGGTGGCCCATGTTTTGTAATAAAGGCTCATGTATGTAAGGTCCATTAGTACTTTGGTGTGTTTATAAACCAAGTGGCTCAATGGGACCAAGAGGCCTTAGAATAGGTTGTTTGAGTCAATATAGGCCAATTTTATGGTTTTTTAACTTGTTGAGTTCATTAGGTAGTCGGATTTGCAAAAATGCAAAAAGTTGCATAAAAAAGTTGCTGACAACCTTTAAAAATGTTGCTCGGTATTGTTTAAAAGTTGTTATTGTCTGTTTTAAGTTGGGGAACGGCTACTTGGTTGTTCTAATGGTCCTATAGGCCTCTATATATTTCATTTGTGATCTCATAAGGTGAGGGAGATCAGATTGTAGTCGATGCTTAGAGAAAATGAATAAAAAACCTCTGATTTACTGGTAATTTTGTTGTTACAATGGGTTGTACGGTTCCATACGGTACTGTTATGATTGCTAAGTGTGTGTATTAGTTGCAAGGGTGTGTTCATAAGTTTTTTGACTTTGATTTGACATAAGTTGGAGTTGGGTTTTGCAAGTTATCAACATTTTAGTAACAAGGGGTCTGAATAGCCCTGTTTTCTATGGCCTTGTACAAATGCAGCCCTAACTTGCAAATCCACCAGTGGAAACCTCTAAAACTTGGGGATATGAAAGTTAAGGGACCTAGGAACATGATTCTAGGAGTTGGAGGTGTGGTGAGAAGGGAAAGTATTTTTCTAGCTAGCCCTAGGTCAAGCAAGACCATGTGCTTGACTGGTTTTTGCAAGTAGAATGGTGACAATCATATTGGGAAGCACTATTGACTAGTGCAAGTGATGAATATAGTTACAAATTGATAGGTTAAGGATTGCCATAAGTAGTTGGGGTCTTGGGAACCCACCTTGTCCATTCTTCCTTGAAGCCCTAGCCTAACTTGATCAACAAGACCCAGGTACCAAGAAGCAATTTGGGGGTGCTAGAGCAAGATTTGCCTAAGAAACTTTTGGATCCTTAGTAAGTGCCTAAAGAGGTGCTTGGAGTGGTGGAGAAGTCCCTATGCCATTGAGGGATAGTTGGTGAAAATATAAGAAATTAGATTGGAAAGGCTACAAGGATTGTAGGCCTAGAAGTGAAAAGGTGTGTTGTGGGTTTGATGGATTCCAAACTAATAGTGGATTGTGGTTGGACTACATGTCCTATTTTCTATCACCATTTCTTGTGTCAGTGGATGAAGTTTTTGAAGTGGATTGCCCAATTGGGCTCAGTAGTTGTGTATACCCGGTGTGGGTAAAGGGACTTGTGCTAAGTCCTAGTATCCTATGTTGGATTGTGAAAGCCATTAGAAGTATAGTGACCAATGCTATAATTGTGGTTTAGTTCAGTACCATTCATGTAGTTCTAGAAAGATCATGAAGGCTGCACTAGCACCAAATCCAAATAAACCACACTATTTATGTGATTCTTGTTTTGCCAAATTGAAAAAAGCATCAGAACTGGCAATGGTATCTTATAATAACAACCAAAACATGCTTCCTAGGCATTTGAACGATATATGAGATAGACCAAAAAAATCAAAAAGAAAAGGTTCAAAGACACAATTTACAACTCTGGAAGTAAAGACCTAAGGCGACAAGTGTGGTATAGAGCTGGAATCTTCATCCCAAGTACCTCCTTTGCTACAGCTGAAGGATATTACTATCTCAAACTTACTTGATTCACAAAAAACACTAACAAAAGCAGCTATTTCAGTTCCATAGTCAATAAACAACTTACAATCAATATCACCACTCTCAAGGAGATCTAGTCCAACACCTTCTTCTACAACACCAAATACACCAATTCCAACAATGGGAGCCCTTTCTTCTAATAGAGGTCTAGTTGAAAACCTTAAGAAGAAAAATCAAGTCTTGAGTGAAGAAGTCCTCAAGTTGCAAAGGAAGGTACTTCAATTATTCAATAACATTTTCATTATATAAAAATGTAACTCTATTCCATAACACTTTGTTATTCAATATGGGGCCTAGAGCACTAGCCTCATTTTGTAATTAGTGCTTAGTAAAGCAATGCAACTTCAAGATCTTAAAAATTAGCATGCAAAGAAGGCACAAGAAGCCCTATCTTTTGCTGCGGCAGAATCTTGTAAATGCAAAGCTGCAAAAGAAGCAATCAAATCCTTGAGTGAACAAGTAGATTCATCTAGAATTCAAGCATATTATGTAAACTTGGTTTTCGCACTGATTTTCTTTTAGAAAATGGTTGGGCACTACTGTTATTTGTCACTTAAACTTGTTATACCCCTTTCTTACAAGAAATACTGCAGAGGAAAGAATGTATCTGATAGCATGCTTTTTATTACAATATTTTCTAGATGTTGGACTTGGGATGTTAAAGGAAAGCCCAACTAATTACAATATGAATATTCTTTATTATAAAAACTACGAGTTTTATGGAAAATTATCTTTTCTGCACTCTGGCCATTCTATTTATACCAGCTGGCATAGATATTTCTTTTTGTTCCAATTAAGTCTTAATAGTTGAAATATTTCAAGATTTGAATTTTTCGTACATTTGAAGGGGAAGAGTGATTGGAAATTATTCCATTGTATGATTCAACACTACAGATTTAAGTTTCCTTTTGTTGATTGAAATGACAATTTAACAATGCAACTCAATGCTTCTTATGACACTATGACTGGCATCTATAGATCATATATTCATCATGTCATTGCACACATGCTCATATATATGCTTGTAGTCTCTGCATATAATATATCTGACCCTGTTCTATGCTAGGATCAAAATATGATTTTTTTGGTCCACAAGATTGTTTCCTCAACTAATGTGAGAACTGGTTATGCTTCTTAGGGCTTTTATGAACAAGTACTATTCTACTCACTACTCATGAAACATGGGTCAATGAGTTTGACTCAAAAATTACACAGTTAAATCCTGATAGCAATATCACAAGTTGACTTGCTGTGGAAATTATCTCCTACTTATCAAGTACTATTCTTATAATCATCTTTATATATCATTCTCATGTTTTCTTAAGTCCTCCCAACGATGAGGCAGCGACATGGCATGGAAGCAAGCAAGCAAATGAATCAGAATGTGCATAGGAGAGATAAAATAAGAACTATCCTAGAGAAACACAAATGAGAGGAAACTGTTTAGAAGGGTGAAGCTATGTTTTCTTATCGTCACTATAATCTTTCAAATTTCGACAAGTAATTGGCTCTATTTGAGCCTTCAAGTACACTGTAACTTTATCCTACACTCTACAGTGATCTATCACATTTCTTAATATGGGTTATTTGAGCCATTAAGTGCACTAACTTTGCTTAGACTCTATAGTGTTCTATCACATTTCTTAATATAGATTATTTGTGCTAACTGAAGAGCAACATGAGTGTAACAAGAAATTCCAAATATTAGGGAATAAGAAATAGTTTATGCTTTCACTTCTACATAGGTGAATTTGCCACTTAGGAGAAAACATCATGGCACATATGCAACCCCCATGACAATAGCAAAGCCCAAGTATCGAGTGCTTCTAAATTTACTATACCTATCAGCAAGAAATATATGATGTCATGCATGAAAAATAACAATCCATGCCAAGATATGTTTTTTCTACAATTCTATTCTCTCAAAGATTTTTATGGATGTGCTAAAATCAAGTCTTATTTACTCTTTTTATGAAGAATTTTTGAAACTAGCAAAGATGTAATCATGGCAACGTGAGGATAGCTTTCAATGGTCCATGGTCTATTATCATAGTGAGAGTTCAAGAATATAAAAGTATCTATGCACATACATCCTAGAGAAACATAAAAGACAAAATTAAAATATATTTTTTAAATGATGTTTTAGTTTACTTTTGGATTCAAAATTTAGAATTTTTTTCCATGTGAATCTGAAACATTAATTGAAAAAGTAGCACAATTTTATTTTCATAAATGCATATATAGAAATGTCTTAAATAGTAGGTTGAGTAGAAATATATGCAAAATGATTTTTATTTAATCTTTTAATAAATCTTTAAATAGAGTAGAAATTTCTCAAATAGTGATCAAATGAGATATTTTTTAACAATAAGATTTGGCAATAGTTTATAAGGATTTTATGAGTAGTTAGTTCACAAGAATTCATCTCTCTTGAATGGAACATATAGCAATCATTGCATCTAAGCAGGGTCTTCACACGAATGAAAAATCAAACCTTCCTATGAAGTCATCCCAATATGCTTCAATGAAGCCCCTTTTACTCATCAATTACTAAATAAGAAATAAATTCTATAACAACTCAAATCTCAATATCAAAATTCAACTATCTACATATTTTATCTTATAAAAAAACTAATTTTTGAATAACAAAATTGAACCATTCCCATGCTAAAATCTTGGGCACTTTTTTTCATTGCTGGATAGCTAGTGACAAAATCTTGCCTACGTAGTACAAAAGGCCCACACGAAAAAAGTCTTGATAAGGGAAACCTCCTCAGAGTTTCATTTTCATTGTTTCCTCCACTAACCTCAAAAGGATAATCATTTTTTTTTGTGGGTGCAATTGATTTCAAAAGCTATTATTATTAAAGAAATAGCCTTTCAATTTCAGCATGTGGCAAGATTCTTTGTTCCCCACTCAACAACTTTCACCAGTCTACAAAATTTAGAACTCCATTTTTTTATCAGTGCACTCATATTTCTAGACCTTATATTTTGAATTTCCTTAATAGGTTTCTATGTCTAACCATCATCTACCACTTATCTTTGTTACCTATGATTATAAAGTTTCTCAACAATACTTGTTTCACATCCTAGGCTGGCATGGCAGTGTCTTTGAGGGAACTCCATGCAAGAATTGAAGAGAGAAAAATAGTACATTATCTATGAGGAAGCTTACTCGCCATTGATGGCATTCAAAGTTCAAGAGCTTTAGTAACCTCATTATAACTCAAATTGAATTCACACTAATAGCAAGGCTTTATTCTTACTAGTGATTTGAACACAAAGTTAGCAACTAAATTATAAAATAAGAGGTCATGTAGAGATTAAATGTTGCATGTGAAACTAATAGCTAGAGATAGGAACAGATGGTACCAACATATTACAAGGAGAAATAGTCAAGGGTCATGAGCCCAAAAATGTCAGAAGTGCAAATGAGAAGTCATGAGGAAAAGGTATATAGGACAAAACTGAAATGTCTCTCTATGTGTGGGTGTATATATATGTATGTATGTATTTATGCGTGGTGTGTGTATGTAGGCTTCTATAGACATCATTTAAGCACTGATATGCTACTTCGTTGTTCATCACATGTACAAATAGATTACAAAATATAGGAAAACAAGGTTCTACCAGTTCTAGTGGGCATAGATGAGGATGTTTGCATGGCCCTTGTTGTCGACAATGCACTAGGCAATAGTGGACGGGAAATCGAAGGAGTCCACACTTCATCATGAGCTGAAGAATACAATATTGTTAGCAAAGACATTTTCAATGGATAAAGATCAAATGGGATACTAGCTAGAAATGTCCACAAAAAAAAAGTAAGTGTTATAATGTTGATGAAAACAAACAAAGTGCTACTTACACAAAGGTTGTGCGCAATGACCATCACCATGTTCACCATGTGATGTCACAAATGGCACAAATGTCTATACAAGTACAAATAAAATTAGAGATCATGATCCATAAGATAGTATAAAATATTCATATCTATTGAACTTCTATTATTGCTTTAGTCAAATTACTGCTTAACTGCAAAGATTGGATTCTACGGCCCAATTATGTTCTTAGTGCCTCTTTCTCCTCACTTCTGTCACCCTTGATGATCATGTTAACAAGTTCATCAGTGTATCTTTGCTTGATTTGCTAGGTGATGAATACAGGGTCAGTACTAAGGGCAATGCTATGTAGATATGAAGCCAGTATTTCAGATCGCATTTGATCAGCGATCATTCTAGCTTTTTCCTATCATTTGTGACATCAGATATCAGTAAAATTATATCAAAATTTCTCCAAAGCCATAAAGAAAAGAAAATAAAAATACGACATTTGTTTCTATATTAACATTAAAATTTGCAATATTTAATGTTTACCTCTACTGAAGGTGTCTAAGATGGTGCATCCATATCGCCCTGTGAAAAAATTAGTAAGTCTTAGAAATCAGCAGTGAAATTAAAGTAATAGACTTACCAAAAGAATATATTAATAATAAAGTAGATTGTATATGTAAATCATTTGTCTTAAGTTAAAAATTTAGTGTAACTAATGTGTGTATCTAAAAAAATATTTGACATGTTCTACTTAATGTTTATATGTGCACATATGGTTTAGAAAGAAAAGTTTATTCGTACAAGACCCCATCATAGTTAACATTGATCCTAGTTGGACATTTCATTGATCATCATGATCTTCATCCATGTCATCATCATCATCATCACCATCATCGTACTTGTCACTTTGATCGTCATCGTCACCACCACCATCTTCATCGCCATCATCATTATCTTCATCACCATCATCATCTTGACCATCATCACCATGATCATCACCATGATCATTATCGTCATCAGCATCATCATCATCATTATCACCATTATCGTTAGCATGACCAAAATCATCACCATCTTCTTCATCTTCATCACTAGGTAACTATTGTTCCTGATAATCATTTATTTCCTCTTATGCTTTTTCAATTTCTTCTTCTTCGGTCACATTATACTTTACCGACCTTCCTCTCGGGTCATTTCTAACAACAAATGACCAACTTGGTTTGTGTGGAACACCAAAATAAAACACTTACTCACATTGGCTTGGAAGAACATAGGGCTCATCTCCGACTGGCTCAAATGACCTTGTATTAATCATAGTAAATCCACTATCATGTTCAATAACAATCCTATCAAGATCGTTTCGATTCAGTTGTAACCTAAACCATTTGACGACAAATAGAACTATTTTGAATGAATTAAAGTTGCACTCAAGTATATCATCCAAAATGCCATAGTATCAATTTTCAGATCGTTGAGGATGTATATCAATTCTAGATGAAATATTGGTGACTGTGAAGATAGCACTTATCCCAGAATCACATGTTTTCTTCATTTCATCTAAAATTTTTGTGCGGAATTTATAGCCATGGTAGTACATAGCTTTGTGGTGTTTGACCTGCAATTATTCAAACATATCAAGATTATTTGCATCGATCTATGAGTTGATATTAAACTTATGTGTGATGATTAGTAATCTTATGCGTACCTTTGTATCTTTTAAACCATATATTAGATCAAGTACCATTTGTGTAACATTGGGATCTCTATTACGATGAGCTTCTTTAACCAACGATACAACACCATCCCATGTTAATGAGCGACCATTTTCTTGAGACTGTTCAATCCATACCATCATCCAATCAAGATTTTTTGCAATATACAAGTGTAGTGCATCCCACTCACAACCAACTATAAAGAAGACAATTACACTAGTTAGAAACAACTTATATATATTGATGATGAATAATAATTAATAAACTACAAAAAACAAAACTTATAATTACCTCTCACCCTCTTCAATCTACCTTTCCCCGTTAGGTACTCCCCTTCAAATTTTTCATTAGATTTGGGATCCCAAATGCCATCTACATGGATATCTGCTGCAAACTTTGGAAGATATTCATTAATGTACACCATGGTCTGGTATATCATATATCCCTCTAGCATAGAACCCTCAGGACATGCTCTTTGTCAAACCAAGCCCTTCATAAATTTCAAGTGTCTCTCAACCATCCACATTGATCTAGCTTGTATAGGTCCACACAATTCAATCTCCTCAACTTGATGTATGAGGTAGTGTTCTTGAGCATTGAAAAAGGTTGGAGGTAAACACTTTTGCATTTCACACATAAGCTGTGGAATTATTCTCTTCCAATATTTTATATCTTTTATGTTGATTTCTTTAGATGATAACCACCTAAAAGAGATTCAACACGCAAAACCACCTAAACAAGATTTCAAATAAAATTATACAATAGATTTAAGAAAAAAAGCTACAAATCTAAGAAAAAACACTTCTAACCTCGTGTATTTTCCAAGATCATAGATAACTTGTTTAATACTGTTGTCAAACTATTATGGAAGGGATAAAGGTAGCATGAACTGCAATCATTAAAAATGATCATTTCAATATATTATTAAATAATGCAATAGGTAGTACATTCAATCTTACAAATATACTATAAATAGAGAACATGACCTACCTTGACGAAGGTATGCCAATCATGTGTTTTCAACCCTGACCCAAAATCACCTTTCTTTGATAGAAGAGTGCTTATATTTGCAGGAAACCTTGTTGGAATTTTTTTTTTTTATGACTTCTTTTAATGCATCACTTTGTTGCTCCGTTAATAACCAAGGAACGGTACTTGTATTTATGTAGTCTCCATTGCTATTTGATTCAATGGAAGCTTTTAATGCATGATTGGATTCATAAATGTTGGTATAGATTTTGGCAATTTTTTCTCTATCATGCCTTCCATCCAACATTTTCCATAGTGTCTTTGTTACATTCTTTCCAATATGCATAGCATCAAACAAATGCGCAATTGGGAGATCCTTGTAGTATGGTAACCTACTAAATTGAGTAGGATAACTTTTCATTCCTCTAGAAAGTTGGTCATTGATGCCTTGATGACCTTCACAAGCATCAATTACAACATTAATAAATATAAGACAATATCAAAATACAAATTTTAAACTTCGGATGACAAATTGGATATAACCTCGACAATTTAGTCGATCATATTCCAACTTCCATAAATGAGGTGTCATTCTTCATGGCCTTGATGATGTCTCTTCTTTCCCATTGAAAAGATGTTTTTCTGCAATTCGATACCTATGATTATTGTGGAGAAAGTGTCTAAACTCATCAAACACCTACTTTCTTAAAGTTCTCGAATGATGAGATTTCATCTTCAGACCAAAAATTGGACATGCAAATTTTCCCTTTGTCTGAAGACCTAAAAGATCATGTAGAAGTGGATCATGTACAATTATCATTCACAACTTAAACATTTGATAGTAATGTGTAAGCACTATAACAGACCAAAAATATGCGATATTAGCAATATAACATACCATAAAAATGAGTTAGCCTAGGGGCATCATGTATTGTCCATACAAGTATTGCATGGAATTGAAATTGTCGATGTCTTATTGGTCTAGAGATGTCATACATAGTGATGCCATTCCATAACTTCAACAACTCGTCAATTAGGGGCTCAATATAAATGTTCATATCTTTAACTTGGTATTTACCTAGCAATTGAATGAACATAAAAATTACATTATTATTATGACCATTTTTATGTATTATTTATAAATTAATTTAGATAACTATAAAATAAAAAAAATACCTGGCACAATCATTGAAAACATTATGTGCTCCCTCTTTATGGACATCCAAGGAGGAATATTATTGTTAATAACAAAAATAGGCCACATTGAGTAAACAGATCTTCTCTATATGGATTAACACCATCCACTGCCAATGAAAGCTTCAGATTACAAGGTTCTTCTTTAAAGTGTGACCATGTTTCTTCTATCTCTTTAAATGCAAAACCATCGGTAGGCATTCGTATAATGTCATTCTGAATTCTATTGTGTGCATGGTAATCTATAAATTGTGCCAAGCTAGTGCACCTGAATAACTGTTGAAGATGTGGAATAATGGGAATGTACCAAAGAACCTTGTGAGGTACTTTTTTTGTTATTTGATTTGACTGATATCTACTAATATAACAATCAGGGCATTTTGTTGCAAATTCATGTTGTTTATGATATAGAATGTGATCATTGGGACATGCATGTATTGTGTGATACTTCATTCCAATCTGATCCATAATGTTAGATAATTCTCGGTACGAACGAGGCAAAATGTTTGATGGTGGTAACAAAAACTCACTAATCAACCTACAACAACAAATATGTATTGTTAATATAATGAATAGTAATTGTACGCTAACATTGAAGATGAAAAAAATGACATACCTTAGCATAGGTGACATTGCTACATTGGATATACCATTCATAACCTTTAAGTTCACCAACAATACTATAGCTGAGAGTAGAGTTGTTTAGGAGCCTTTGTATAAGGGCTCGTGTGCCTTCTCAAGTAAAGGTATATGAAGACCATCTTCATCATCATTATCAGATCCACTAGTACCATCATTGTGAGCCTCTTCATCACCTGCCCCAATACCATCTTCTTCAATCATGTCCTCTGACACATTATCATCTTCTTCCATGAGAGTGTTATCCTCAACTTGGATATTCACACCTCCATGTTCCTCCAGTAGGAAATCCACATTCAACAATGGATGAAAATCATGGCCCCCTTCAACATGACCATGTTGCCTACAATGACTCTGGGCTGTTGTGATTAGAATTCTTCGAGTCTTTAAGCCTTTACACTTTTTGCAAGGACAATAACATTTATTAGGTTTTCTTTGGAACTGAGCCCATAATGCAACCATTGTCTCATTTTGTTCAGCGTTCATATTGTTACGCGTGGTCTTTGTTCATAGGAAAATATATCTGCAAATAAATTGGACATGTTGTGATTAATGTTTATATCTGCACATATGGTTTTTCTTGATTAACGTTTTCAAATGTAACTAAAATGATCCTATAATTTCTAGAAGGCATAGATGTTTGCAAAATGTGGATTTATAGACAATATATGTTAATTATTTCCATCTGCAACAGAGAATCTTCTATTAATCAGAGTTGTCAAATAGGTTTGAGATTCTTTTTATAGAGAGAATAGCCCAATCCAGAACAAAAATATGATCTAATAGAAAAGTCATATGATTGTTTAATGAATAAACTTTTTTTTTTCTTTACCAAATCGAAAAGAATTTTCTTTTCTCCTTTGACCCTTATTGGGTTGTTTTAACAATTAATATATTACACATAGAATGCCAAAATATTACCAAGACCTCTCTACAAATTTGTTTCAGATTGAGACCTCACATGTTTCAAAATTCCATAAACTGAGGAATGAAGCACATTGTGAATCTTGAATAGAACAAAATCAAATTGAACAAATTACAATTCCATTGTACACATCAAATGAAACAAACCTTTCCAAATTTCTCATTCAAAACAAACCACTGCCGACTCCAACCATTTGTTTTTGCACTTTTCTTCAGCAAATACACTGACATCATCAATCAATCTTATTTAAAACCTCATATAAAATTCAAGAGTAGATTACCACAGTGATGGGCAATTTCTTTTGATTCATACAATTGTACATAAATTTATACTTCTATAAAGAATCAGATAAACAAGCCCCAACATACCAAAACTACATTACTAAAATTAATTTTCACAAAACACATAAAAATATCTGAACTTTGATGCTTTATAATGTTTCTAGACTACTTATAGTCCAATGCATCTCTTGTTTGCATCAGAAATGCAGAACCAAAATTCAAAAAACTAGAATATTCTAAAAGCAAGCTTTACTCTAATTTGGTTTTCAATCAACTATTTCCTTGTAATTCAACTTTTTTTTTATTGCATGTCTAATCAAAGGTTAAAATTGATCCATAGAAAAGAAAATGCAAAAAGAATAATTAACAACTTTTGGCATATATCATTATGCAACACAACTTACAAAATTATCTCTAAGATAGTAGCCAACATATTGTGGATTGTCCTAGATAAACTCATCTCCCATGAACAAAGTGGATTCACTTTGGGAAGGAGAAGTATTTATGGGTCATCACATGGCCCATGAGATGATTCACTCCATCTCCTTAAGAAAAATCTCCATGCTATTGAAATTGGGCATTGGGAAAGCTTATGGCAAGGTGGATGGACCTATTCTTTACAAGGTTTTGGAAAAGGTTGAGTTTAGCAAAAAGTGGATTATTTATAGAAGAGGTTTCATGAAACAATTAGAATCATCCATTATCTATTTCTTTTTGATAATTTCTTGTGAGTGTTTTGAAGGTTGTGTATTCATGAGGATTGTTTTCTCTTGAGTTTGGCATTGATTTGCTCCTATTGTTTAGAAAATTAGATCATCTGGAAGTGCAATCAATTTAGTGCTGCGGTATACTGAATTGGGTTATAAATTCAACTAGATTGTCATAATCTAAAATTCTATGATCACTATTTCGTGGAGGTGATTCTGAGGTGAGGTTTGATGGTAATCATTATTGCTAATTGAGAAGCTAGCAATTCTGCCCTTCAACATTGCAATTCTCTTTTGATATGACACCCAAATATCACTGTGATTGATGTGCAAGGGCTTGTTGTTGAATGCATTCTTCCTGCACATTGACTGCTGCATTATTGGCATTGTGGTGAGAAATATTATACATGTAAGTCAGACACTCTCCTATTGAAAATTGGCATCTAAAGTTCGTCTTATTGAGGCAGCACCGGTTCTTTTCTTGGCTTGCTATTTCATCATTCTCAATCCCTGTTGGGAAGCGTTGGTTTTCATTGGTAAATGGTGCTGCATATTGGCCACTTTTTTACATATTGGGCATTGGTTTTTTTTAATATCTATCACTCACATTCTATCATGATTCATTCTCTTGGTGGCAATATCTTACAACCACATGTGGGGTTTCTCTCCAATGCAAATTGTGAGACACAATTTTTCTTCCTAGTGGTGTTTGGGTATTGGTGTTTTAATTATAGAGCAAGAAATTTCATAATTCTGATGCAAGTTTACCAGGTTCTTGTTGTAATTATTTGTTAATTGAGCAATAGTTTTGGTAACACCATTTGCAATAAATCATATAATTTAGTGAATTGGTGTTGCATTAAACATTTCAGCTTCATCTCTAGTTGTGATTTTTTGTTTTGCAAAGCAATAATCAACACATCTTTAATTGCAAGTCCTATTATATTTAGGTAGTTGACATTATTGGATAGAGATAATTGCTTCCATATTTTAATATTTAAAATTGGTATTTCGGAAGCAAAGAAGCTACAGTTTATAAAGCATCCAAATTACATATTCCCTTAGTTTGGTAGGTGTGAGCAAGTTGGGTTCATTACAGTGGCATTCCATTATTAAGCTTCCTAATGCATAGAATCATACAACACACATTTTCTTTCATGTTTGAAGCCTTTTCAATAGTGTCCTTCAATAGATCTCATTCCTATCTTGGAACACATGCTTTTTTGTTGAGGATATTCCTCGGTGACAAAGGTGTTTATCCTTAATGTGGATCTCTACCTTCCTTAAGATATCACCAAGACATTATGTTGACATCTTAAAGTGGGGATATAAGGTCTCCTTGTTGCTCGTGCTTGGTGCCACTACAGAACCCATTTTCCAATATAACAATTTGATGCACATTGGAACACCCATTTTGCAGTTACATTTTTGAGTTACCTAGCAAATAGAGGTTTTTTTTGTAATCTATGTTTGGTGCATGGGGTAGCACCCATTTGCAATCACATTTTCAAATTATCCAGCAAATAGAGATTTTATGTTGTAATCTTCCTTAGCATGAGTTGACTATCATAATACACCATAATTTGAGGACTTTATAGACTTGGCAAGAGGGTGGACCCTATACAAGTCTCATGTTGGGACTCCCAAGCCCTTCGTCCAGACTCTTTTTTTGCAAGGAACACATAATGCCACTTAAAATATTAATTATTTCACTTTCGTCATTTGTTATTGCTCAAAACAGGTCTGTAGGATTTGAAGGTAAGGAAATTGCGATTTTTTGTTGTTTGTTATTGCTCAAAATAGCTCTACAAGGTTTGTTATTGTTTTATATAAAGAAATCTTTGTTTCTTTTATTGAGTCCTCTCTAGAGATTTTGTTGAGCTTGAGTCCAATTTTTTGCACTTTCGATTTTGTGGTGAGTCCTATTTTTCCAACTATGTAATGCACCTTGCTAGACTTGTTTGACTCTTCTTTCTCTAACATGATTTACCCAACATAACAAACCTTTTTGGCTTGTGGAAATTGTCTCTTATCTAATGAATTGGTGTAGGTCCTTGTTCTTTCTATAAGTCCACTTTTGTGGAATCACCTCTAGACTTGCAGTTCTGCTTGCTTTCAGTTTTCCTTGGGATTTGTTCCTGAATTTGTCCTCGTCATATTTAGTGTAGTTTGATTTGTGTAACATATTTTAAATCTAATTTTTTTTACTATTGTATTTAGTGCCTTAAGAAGTGTGCAAAATGGTGTCACTAACAAATACAATGCTTGAAAGTAGCCAAAAGTTCAATGGGAAGAATTACAAAACCTAGAAGCAACATATACTAACTATTTTTAAGTATCAATGCCTTGATGCAATTGTTCTGGCCACACCTACACGTCCTACCACTTTTGGAAAGGATCAAGACAAATGGGATGGGCATAACTAGGAAGCTATCATGCTCTTCAAATTCTCAACCACTAATGACCAGTTGCCACAAGAATAGTTGGCATAATCATGAACTAATCAGCAATTTGCCACTAATCACCAGGTTTTTCACTTAGGCGAGTTTTTGGCAGATTTAATGGTAGAGTAAAAACTCTGCTTTTTTTCATTTAATCATTGTTTAATTACGAAGGGTTGTGGTGTAAGACAAGGCTGTCCACTATTCAATTTTTTTGGATAAAAAGATGGAACACAAACTCTAATGGATGCTTTTTCTTCGGTCTTGCTGTGTAAGTTGAATATTTTTTGAAGAGATCATTCTTTTCTGATCAACAATGATTTTTCTTACTGCATGCCCACTATCTTAGTAGGTGCCTTGTCAAAAATTATTGTGTTTGGAAGAATATAGGTTTTTAAATTTTTTTGACTTGTTAAGATATTAGCTTTACTGGCCTCTGTAGTGCAAGATTTTCATGTAACCCTCTTGTTAATGATATGTTACTCTCACGCTATTTTGTCTAGAATACCAATTATTTGTTCTAAACAAAGTTATAGGATGAAGAAATAAAATTTTCTTGTTTAGATAGAGGGAAATGACAAGTGAGATGACACTATGTAGCCATATCAACTGAAATTCTGAAGCTCCTATGGTAGTTTTTTGTATGCATGACCTTAGATGTTTAGATTAGAAATGATAGATAGTAGCAAGGTTAAGCCACTGTACAACTTAATGCAAGTGTGCATCTGTGTTCTAAAATATAAGAAGCAACTTGGTGGGAGACAAATATCCAATCTAAGGTGAGTTTGACTCATAGAGCTTGTGACCTAGATACAATCTCCTTAGTTTTCTATCTTCATCACTTTTTGTTGTTCTATAGATACTACTACTAGCATACTTTACATATTTAAAAAACTATGTAAAATATGCTAGGAGATTTTTAAAAACTTAATGATTTTATGTCCGTAATCACATGATTGTGGATAACTGGAATCATGAAAAGAATAATGCGTCTATAGGAAATCTTAGTTCTCTTCAAGCTTCATAATCGATATATCTCTCAACATATTATAATATTTTATATTTAATGACATATTAAGATAAAATCTCAAATTTATGACTAATAATTTTTTTAAAATAAAATTTGATGAGTGCTATCAAAAAGGGGATAGTTTCCGATACATCTACACATAGTGCCAAATTGTAGGTTCCTAAAAAGCCCTCTAAAATTCTAAATCTATCAAAGATCAAACACAACTAAATCTATTAGAGCCCAAGACATGATTAATGATTTGTGAAAACACTGTATATTCCTGCCAATTTTTTCCAATCTCCACCATTCTAACACCATTTGCAATAGACAACCAACTATCCACCAAATCTAATAACCTTTAAAGGGGCAAAATTATTATTGATCACCCATATCCAGTATACCCCCAAGCATTAACAATGAAGTTCTTCTTTTCAATTGAAGCCCACTCTTTAGTAGAAGCTAGGGACTCAAAATCAGAGCCCATCTCATCCGTCATGTAGAGATCATTGTTAAAGTAAATACCCAGAATGCAGATGGAACTCCTCTCATATAGATCGATGATTGCATTTGAAAGATCTTGAACCAAACCATCAATCTTCTCAATGATGCTCTCTTTCAAATCAATGACATTAGTTAGTAAATAGAGGAAAAACCATCACACCAATGACTATTTCCTCCCAGGAAAACTTGAACAAGTTCTTGAACCTTCCTTGCACTATTTGAGTGGCATTAAATAATATACTACACTGGGCCAAGAGCAATTCTTCCCTACACATGTAGCTCAAAATGGAATTGGTGCACCATCTTCTTACATCCTCACAGCACTCCAAAAACACCACACTATCTGGATTGGAATGTTACTCTATCATCTCTTTATAGCACATTCAAGTTCATTTGTAACACTTGATAAACTTTGCCAGACCTATTTTGGCACCCAATTTGACATAAAATTCAGCCAAAGATAGATTTCAGCTTGAATCATCACCAAAACTAGAATCAATCAATAGATTGGATGCCTCAAAGAATATTTGGAATCTACAACAATCTTACCACATACAACTATGGGAGAAATGATAGAGCAGGGTATACGGCTACCACTACAATCTGCAAAAACTACCCATTGTTACCATGAAGCTTCTACTCTATTTCAAGCAGCAATATTCCTTGTAGTTTCGGCCATAGTAATATCCAAACCTAAAAGTATTGATTCCTCTTGACAAACCCCAACAATAGCATGTAGATTTGCAGCCTTATTAGCCTCTCTGTATGTGCTTTAAAGTAATGACTTCAAACTCCAAAAGAATATCCCTAGCAATTTGGACCCAATTACTTAGCTTCCAATTATGAATTGAACAAAAAATCATTGCTCGGATACAAATTTGTGAATCTCCCTCTATGTCAACAACTTGATTTCCTTTATCTTGGCACAATCTTAAGCCCAATATGAAAGCCTCAAATTCAACTTCATTATTGGAAACTACACCTAATCTTTTTGAGGATGGTCATTCACACTCACCATTCGAATTCTAAATGATACATCCAGTGCCTCCATATCCCAAATTCCCTTTAGCTATTGCATCAATGTTCAATTTCCATCTATGGAATTTGGGGTAGCACCATACTACCTGCATGTGATGAATCATGTTTTTGGACAGTAGAAATGCAACCCTGTTTAAATATACCCACTCCTTCTGAATCCATTCTTCTCACTTGGAGAACTTGGTGTCCTTGATTTTAATTCCAGCACTAGCCATCTCTATAATTTCCTAAATAATTTGGTAATTAGAGTCTCCCAAGACATCTCTTTCTCTTAAAAATTCTATGGTTATGTTCCTTCCAGTTATTCCAAATGAGCGAGAAGGAGCAATGGTCCAAATGGAAGCCCACATTACATTTCTACACATTAGACCATCCTTGTAAGAACTGTAATAGGCATCTAGGTCTAGGCTCCATCCATATCAATGTACTTTGAAGCCAGTTCCAACACTCGTTAGTGAACTCAATTTAAAAATAAGTGATCAGATGGCTCCACATCCCTTTTACATAAGACACACTAGAAGGCACCATGAATGCCCACATTATTCAGCCTATCCATGGTTAAGCACCTTTTTATTTATCACCATCCATTAGAATGTACGAGCATTAGGGAGAGATGATTGATCCCAACATAAAATTAGGGCCATTCTGTTGCTCTTTCTTGCTCCTCTTGTATCTTCTATTGACCAAGTTTGGCCCCGCACCAAATAATTTCATCCTCTCGATTACATGGAATGCACTTATGCCCCCAAGTTCTATTGTAAGCCTATTTTCAAGATCATCCGGGAGATCCAAAAGCTTGGTATCTATGTATTGATGTGAGGTTTGTTCCACTACAACATATAGAATATGTTAGATTTTGATGATTGATCAGGGAAATCTTGTACACTCTCCATAATTCCTTGGCAAAGTTCAAGGACGGGCCAAGCCCCGAGAAAATTTTTTGGGGCTATTTTATCAGCTTTTTTGGGCTGACATGTTGCAACCAATGCTAACCCTAAAGTGGAAAATATACTTATGGACATCCTAACAAAGGGACACAACCCCGTGAATGACGCTTTGTAACCCCCAAATAAAATATATAAAAACATCAATCTAAGAATGTGATAGGTAACCACCTGCAAAAAAGTAGGAAAAATAAGTTCATGGGCAATGATTAATACTCGCCAAGCATTTGAACTAATAATCCCACTAGCAAGGAATACATGTGCTTACATGGCTAGGATCTATTAAAGTCTCTCATATACATAATACCTATAGACACTATATTCAAACATAAAGAAGGAATATGTGCAAATATAAAGGAATATGCTGACACAAATTGAAAAGGAAAGTCGATGCAAACTTAATAGGGAAGTATAAAGAGATGAAAAAGTTTGAAGGTGAATCAAGAGAGAATTAATAGAGAAGAAAGAATATGAAAGTGAGTCCTTCATAAGGTGGTAATTGAGAAAGGTTGCCACTCTTTCATAAGAGGGTAGCTATGAAAGGTTGTGACTCTTTCAAAGGGCATAAAGGATGAAGAGTTTTAATAATGAAAGGTTTTGACTCTCCCATCATGAAGATATAAACAGGGGGGAAAGACTTCTTTTGAAGGCATGGAAGACTAGATAATCATAAGATAACCATAGTAAATTCTGGCCTAAGATATAAGATAGTTCTAATATGCATAAAGGGAGCATAGGAATTAAGGAAGGATTGATGGAAGAAGGGAGGGGAAGATAGTAAGGAAGTACCTTCATTTGGTCAACAATGATGAAGAGTTTGACCTTATTTGAAGGGTGGTAATTGTGAAAGTCTGTGACCAATGCAAGGGGCACATATGGTGAAGAGAAGTGACTCTTACAGTGTAAGATATAAAGAAGAGGTTTCATTTGAGGAGGGTATCCAAGGGAGATAAAGTTGGGGAATAACATGTTAATCTAAAGTGGTGATTCAATTTTTATGACAGGTGTTGAACCTTCCATGAATAATATAAAAAAGAAGAAATTTTTTTTATGATCATTTACCAAGCATCACTTCCAAATATATTAAATCAACACACAATCATCACTCCTCAATTTATGAATTACAACATTCATTTATTCATCATTCACTAACTATCAAATTGTCAAATCAAAGGAAATCATTCTATCATTCATCAAACATCAGTTGCGAATCAAACAGACTTGCAATCAATTCTTCAATTAATTCAATTAGTCTATGGTAATCATTCAATCATCTTGAGTGAATAAAGAAATATAAAAGACAAGAAGACCATATGATTTAGATTATTGGGTATTCTTATTTGGTCTTTCTGTACATTTTAGGAACATAAATTATAATGGGTAATTTTATATGTAGATTGTAGACATTTCTATAGACTTATCTGCAGTTGTATATCAATGATCTTATATGCATTTTATAACTATCTGATTTAGCAATGATAGGTATATTGATGGTATAATTACTTAATATAAAAAATATGTAAAGATGTTATGTTCCTAATTGCTATATCAATAAAGGTCAATAAAATGAGGTAGTTGCCATTGAGAGAATGGTAATGTGGTCACCCTCTAAGTGGACCACCTCATGGTTGTGACTGGGCAGTCCCCATGAGGCCAAAGGGGGACAAGTGGACTGCCTTTTGTCTTAGGAAGGATAAAATTTTGGGTTACCATGCTATATGAAGGCCACAAGGCATTAACCATGCAAAATTATAGAAATACGCAAGGGATGGAACACACATTTGAAAGACACACACACACATAGAAGTGCAATATTGGCCTACTTGATTCTATTTTTGGGAGAGTTTATAGATCCCTTGCTTAGCCCTTCAAATCTCTTTGAATAGAATACATCTTATTGTTATAGCTTTACCTTGTACACCAACAGGATCAAATCTTTGATGCCAATTATGATGTCTTCTTTTGGGATTATCCTTAATCACAAATTCAATAAAAACAAGAAACATATTATAGTTCGATATATAACTTATTGTAAAGAATGTAAAAGCAAGATATATCCTTGTTGAAATCTTGCAATCATGCTAGACGATTATTGAAGATACAATTTATAATTTTTTTTATTAGTTCTAGTGTCCAAGAAAATATATTTATAATCATCTTAATCATATAACATATATAACTTATTATGTGTTTAACCACTATGAGGCTTGGATATAGAGACATGATAGGGTGCTTGAAATGATCATCTACCCTAGACCCAAGAGTAGATATACTATCCCTCTTGAACCTCAAGTGACCTTCTATCCATCCTTCATGAGATGGGGTAGCTACTGAACCCTGTGTTAGTTTACCCCCTTGTATTTCCTCCCACCTTGCTATGATTGATTGTTACCATTTAGTGAATAAGCTAGAAATTCAACATCTTTTCTTATATCTAACTATATATGATGTTATGCATCAATATATTTCTTTTGTACACATATTATTACTTATATTAATAGCTAGGAATTGTGCAATTGTTTCACCATACTAAGTATTGGTTCTATCTTATATCTCCTCTTAAACTATTGTAAAAGACTTAGTGGAATAGTAGTTGAAGTCATCGTATAGTGATCCATTCTATACAGTGTGAGTCATATGGGTACAAAGTGGAGAGTGTCACCACTCTGTACATATATGGGTGTCTCATACACTATAAAGTGGCAAGTGCGTGTAGGTTGAGGTGATTCCTATGAGGCATTGTTGTATACTGCGAAGTAGTCGTACAAGAAATATCACCCACTAGTACATCACATATTGCATTGGAATACTAGGTTCAATTATTCTTATGTGGAATACATCAAGCAAATATTAAAGATATATCCATCCACACCTAAATGAATGACAATGCTATTGCCTACAATAAATATTGGTTTCTAATTCTGATTTTGATCGATGTTATGAATTGTTCTGCTCTTATTAGCATCAATTCTTATTAGATTTCTTTCCTTGATCCTTTTCCCATTGTGGTCTTCTCCCATATATATCTTAATATCTCCTTGAAAGCAGACATCTTTTTGGAAGTTGACTCTTTTTCAGGCATAGGTACAATCTTTGATAAGTTGCTGCCCCCTCAGTATTGATTTTTATTTTAATTTCAAAGTAATAAAATTTAGTCATCTCTTTACTCCTATGATTATAAGTTATAATCCTTTGTCAAAATCATTGCTATATATATTAATATTGGTTGCTGCCTGATTTGTTATTTTTGTTCATTGTTTATAATTTATAGAACAAAGCAAGGTAGACATGGCGTAACACATCTCCCAGCAATAGAGAGTACTTATATTTTCCTTGATGAAGGTGGTCAACCATAAATATAAGTTAGTTTAAGACATATTCTCCATGATGCAAGGGTAGTTGGATCTTTAAAATGCTAATGATTTCTATACTTCTTCAAGCTTAATATAATTGTTCCTCCTTATACGATGATCCCTCCTCATCTATCCATAGTTTCCTTATGATAATTTCTTCTTCATTAAACATATATTTCACTTCAACATTCAGATATATTATTAACAAGGACTGTAATCTTCTATTTTCAATGTTTGTTAAGGGCTGCCAATCCTAGTTTAGCAGAGCATAATAGTCTGCCTTTACAAGACTGCTTGTCCATTAAGAAATTTTAATGTAGGATTATCATGGACATCTTTAAATAGGAAGATTTTTGGTGTTTGCAACTTTCAACTTTATTGGGAGTCTAATTTGAAATCCATATCTTTGCAGGGCTACTCTGATATTATATCAAGCTACTAATTTGAACTAGGATATGTTTTGCATGTACATTAAATGGAGGTATCTCAATGACAATCAAGAGTTGGATCTTGGTAAGGTTCAAAGTTACTCATCCTTTAAGAGGAAGGACAAAGTTGCATTACCTGATTTTGATAAGAATTGATTTGTTCATGAATGAAATAAATTAGTTAGATAATCATGATGATGAGAGACACAAATATTATAGAGATGATCAATGATGGAATCTATGAAATCCAAATTTTGGAGTGATTTCTCATAGTTCCTTTGATTTTTGATAATGGTAAGGAATCATATTATTGGTTGTAGTTGATCCCTTCTAGGCTTGATGCTTAATATGATGAGCTTATTCATTTTAATACCACACATCTTGCTATTTTACTCAAAACTACTAGTTAGTCTTGTATGATGAACCTTTCTTGATCACCCATTATCTCATTTTCTTTTCATTCTTGAATGAATTAATCAAATGTATACCACATCTATAAAACAAAACTTCAATCAAATGTATTATGATTAATCAAATGTCAATATATAAAACAAAACTTCAACTTGCCTTTGTAATGCTGGGAAGGAGACTCTTCAACATTTCCAGTTGTTGTTTAATCCTTTCACGCTGCCTTGTTTCTAAAATCTCTTTCAATGGATCAACTTTGAAGCATTCATGAGCTCTCCTCTGCTATAATCAAGCACCAAAGAACCCAAGATGTCAAACCCTATTGGTGTTGAATCTATAAAACCCTTTTGCCGCGTACTCTTGGCCACAAAATACAGTGTAGAAAATGGTTGAGTGCACGAGCTGTCTTCTGGGTTGCGTAACAATGAGATTAGGGTGGTAAAGATCACTTTTTTCAATTTTCACATAGTGTGAGCTCATGTTGGTCAAAATTTCAACCAACACGGGCTCACATTTAACAAAAAGTATATGTTGCCTTGCACATTTTGACCAAATTGACCCCAATTTATTAGATGGTTGAAATTTTTGGTCAAAAATTGGGGTCAAATGTACTAGTGAAAAGAAACACAGGAAAGCTGGTTCCAAGTTAGAGACATTGGTGTAGTATTTTTAGGTTTTGGTGTAGTTTTGTTGCTCATTTTTGTAGTCAAATTCTAAAGTTCTATTATTCACTCTAGCAAGCATATCTTTTGTGTCCCATCTTCATTTTTTGAAAACATTATATTTTTGGAAAGTTGGCTCTATCATCTTTTCATAAATACTATCATTTCCTTTAGATTTTGCCCCATGCTCTTTCTATCATGTTTTTGGCATTTTTTCTCTATGGTGGATATCTTGGGTGTTCCAAGTCTGAGGATCATTTTCATGGCATGGAATCTTTTTTTTTTTGGGTTGTACTATCTTTTGTATTAGCTTTTTTCCCTTTTTGATCATTGTAGCTATCATTTGTAAGTATCTTTATGCAAATGCACTGAGATAAAGTGTCACTCTTGCATTTTGGGTTCATGAATGTTCTTTTGAGATAGTTGTACTTGCACTATTTTATAAAGTACCATGGGGGGATAGTTTTTTCCATTTTGTTCCCTCTTCCTTTGTCAAGTGAGTGTCCCTTCCATGATATTAGCCCCATACAAAGTTGGTGACCATGCTTTTATAGGTGTTTGTACCTCTTCAACTCTCTCATCATTCTTGGTTCTTTCTATAGAGGATTTTGGCCCAACTTTTCAATTGCCTATCATCTCACCCCATCTGCATTAATGGGGGGTTATTCTATTGTTCAAATGCTTCTTTAGTTTAATGGTTCGATAGTGTGAGCTATGTATTTAGTACTTGATCCTATATACTAGGCGATTGCAGTGGCTAGCTAACTATTCATTTCGGTGAGATGAATCATCTACCATATAGACACACTTGGTTCATGCCTTCTTCTTTCATGGAGGTTCTTCAAACTGATAGTTTCTTTTTTATGACAAAATTTGTAGATTCCTCATGCTTCAGTGATTTTCTTCATGATCTTCTCTTTGTTCCTATTTTATGGGACATTCCTCTAGTTGGAGGCTTCTTTAGTCCTTCCCTAGGTTTTCTTCTACCTCTTTTTGGGAGAGGGTTTTTCCCATGTGGTTTTCTCTCTTTCCCTATTTTCAGAGGTTGCATTTCTTTGCATTGTACATGGGTACCTAACATGGCCTCGTTGTTGGGACCCATTCTGCATTTCATCTAGTTTTTTTGAGCTTAAGGCATTCCCCTAAGTTGCTATTAAGGGGAGGTGTTAGAGTAAATAATTATTTATTATTTATTCTATTACTTAAGTTTACTTGGGTTAATGCATTTAGTTAATAGTTGTAGTTGATGATTTGTTGACAACATAGGAGTTTGTTCCTATTTAAAGTCATACTTATCCTCTTGTCTTGTTCGAGGGTATCCCACCTTTTGTGAATGTATGCTTAGTTGTCAACTTTATCTTCTAGCACTTTCCATCTTGTTCTACAAGATTCCTTGAGGCTTTTATATTCAAGCTTTCTCATTGTATTTCACAACTCATTTTCAATAGCAATACTTTTTTCTTAGTTTGCAATATCTTCCCTCTTAGTCTGTTTAGTGTTTTTCCAAGTTCCACCTCTTCCTTCTTTGGTTTCCCTTCGACTGGTTATTTGCATGCAAGTGATCTTGGTGAGCTATGAATTTGTCTTTCATCAACTTCTACACCATATACTACCAAAGTATGTCCTTAAGAGGTTAGGGTTTATAGAAGTATTTTGGAAATTGATTTCCTTGACTAGAGAATACTTAGGCAAAGGTGTCAAGAAAGGAACCATTTTGTGTAGATGCAATAAGGTGGGAGAATTAGAAATTGGCAAAAATGTCGTTGAATAAACCAATGCATTCTTAAAATATTATAAACTATCAACTAGGCAAACCAGAACTTTTGACCCATTCAATGTAGTTAGAAATGCCCTGAAAAAATGAGGCGATCCAATTTCCCTCCCAAAAAGCCTATCTGGGAAGATGTTATTGCTGATAGGATAAATGAGGATATTTTTAGGGAAAGGATGGTCAAGTATAGAGATATTTTTAGTTTTGAATATGAAATGATAAAAGGTAAATCCATCATTCAAAAGATTTTATCCTAATAAAGACCACTGGTCCAAGTTGAAGAAGTGTGTTGTAAATTTTGATGAATTGATATCTCAAGTCCTTGAGGTAGTCAAAAAAAAGATTGACCCTGACTATTTAGATGATGAGATTATGGTTGAGGTCTCTGATGATGAGGACTAGCCTAAAGAGGACCAGCCTGCAAAAGATATTCCTAAAAGTTCTTATAGGGTAGAATAGAGAAATAAAAGGAAAAAGATCATTCAATGGCCAAAGAAAGCCTAGCAAAAATCCCTCCAAATTTTTCCAAGGGGTAATAAGTATTTTGATGATATAAGAAGAAGATATTTGATATCTAAAACATTAGAAGATGAGAAAAGAGAAAATAAATTACAATTAGAGGCTCAAATGATAGATGATAGGATTATTGAAGCTCATGAGTTCACGAGTGATGATAATTTTATAAAATTTGAGGAGTTTAAGATCTTTTTATTCAAGATAAAGAAAAATGGACTTACTCTAAAAATGAAGCCAAGTGATTTAGAAGTAGTTGTTGGACTTGTGAAAAAACTACAATAATAAACCCTCATTGTTCAAGAGGCAAGAGATTTGGTGAGAAAAAGTGTAACGCTCCACCAAGGGATCCAAAATAATTAACCTAAAATTTTACTAAGTTTGCCAAACAATTTTTTTTTATTTTAAACATGAAAGATAAACCATTCATATCAAACACATAGTAGCGGAAGTAATAACATTCATGCAACTAAAAACATTCATAACAAGTTACATTCCTTAAGGATCTCAAGACGTTGAGTCACATTTGATCTAATTAATACTAAGTCTAACCACTACCACATCCACATGAAAGAATAAATAGAAAGTCCAATGTCCATATTACACATTTGTTTCGAATGCCTCATGGCAATTAAATTCAAAATGCTCAATCATCCACTGTACATGACACAGGGTAAGAAAGGCTTAAAAGAATATGCATGTGTGAAAATGAAGTACATCATCTTATTCTAATCCATGATGCAAGTGCAATAAACTAAATGAAACCAAATTCCATACATGATACATCATCATAGAAGATATAAACATCCATCGTAAAAGATAGCCATAAATCATAAACACTACACATAATTATCTAAATGCATGGTTCCTCCCAACTGTAAATAGCATTATTAGACCATCGTGGGCCCTATCCATCCCTCCATGTGTAACATTCCAAATCACTAAAGAGATGATCAATATTATTATAGTAGGAATGTCACTCCTAAAACATACTACATCATATGCAGAAAGAAATCTAACATGCTACAACATATGCATCATAAATCTAATCATGCAAAATAAGGCATAAGATAAGTAAACAACATCATCTATCATATACTAAACATCAATATAAGGATATGTGTCCATCATCATAATCCAAGAATAGAATGAAGATAGATGCCAACAAGGAATGCATCAGCCACGGTGTCTCAGATGGATCTCACATGGTAAGAGTGAAAAGGCACTACCACTCGACCACGTGGGACCTAAATGGCCCACTCCCACCATGTTGAGGAGATAGTCTCAAGTCCCAAACAATATATCAAATCACATAACACAAGTACTCACTAAGTCTAGGAATCCTAAAAGTATACCAACTCAAATGTTCCAACACAAACCGACATCTAATCCCAGAGGCACACAAGACACGTAGGAAACCTACTGTGTAAGCAAGAAAGTGTCATCGCACGACTCATGCTAGAGTTACCTTGGTAGTCTCTTAATAGACCTCGGCCCCATAGTGATCCCTATGCACCCACTAGTATCCTCTCATACTGACAAGGCATACTACGAAATGTAAGGTCGCAACCAAGCATTCTCTCTACTCCCATCCTAGTCTGTACTAGCACTCAAGGCATGGGTGAGAACATACAATTATCTTAATAGGTTCATTTTAATCCCCATTTAGTGTAAATGTATTCACTTATTAAATAACTTACAATGAGTTACCCTGGTAACCACTTAGGGCCCCGACCCCTGTTGGAGCTCAAAATTGCTTTCTCATTTTGAGCATCCATTTAAAATTTTGAATCAAGTCAAGCCTATGAAAGCCCCATAAATGCAATTATACCCGGCTGTACTTGTAAACCCCCAGAGGTGTTTAATGCTTCTAGCACCCTCCATTTAGCTCATCCACTTGTTTCATGAAGAAAGATTAAGATTCTGAGCCAATCCGTGAAGTCCCATTTTGAGTAGTTGTCATATCAGCTTTTTACCCTAAGTATCAAACAACATCAGGAGGCCCTCTTTGCCACTGAATATCTCGCACCCAAAAATGTTTTGTGACTTTTTGCTTTGGGAGTGTCTAGTACCCATACCCAAGAACTTACGTTTCAGATTTCAAGTCGTTTCAAGTTCGTTTGATTAGGTTTTGAGTTCCTCAAAGTTGGTTAGTTACTGTTTTCATGCTTTTGCAATTAATTCCAAATTCTGGGAAGCCCTGTTTGACATGCAATAACTTTTGACCAGTTGACCCAAATGAGAAAATTCCTTTTGCATTGTATTATAAACATCAGAGACTTGTTATGTTCCAAGTTTCAGCTTATGACGAATCCGTTTGGTCAATTTTCAAGCATGATTCCAAACACAATTTATAAGTTTTAACTGGTGTCAGTAATTGCAGATTGATTGTAACCCCTATTCGGGATGTCATATCTCCTGATCTATGAGAGGTGTGATTGAATGGTTGGTTTCCCTGTGTTCTATACTGAAAGTACTTTAAGTGTGCCAGTTTGCAAGTTATGACGAATCCATTTGCACACTTTTCCAGGTCAATTCCATTCACAAAAAATGCTTTCTGTCAGCATGTCCAGTTTGCAAATTTCTGAGTAGCCCACTTTGACTGAACGCCATTTGCACCCTGTTATTCATCATGATCCTAAATCATAGATCTGTAATGTTCTCATGACAAAGAATGAGTGTCCCAGTTTTCATTTTCCCATGTGCTAATTTTCCCAGTTTTCAAGGTCAATTCCAAACCCAGTTTATTGCTTTCTAACGTGTTTCTCTACAGGTAATTTTAAGGAGGCAACTCAGAGGTTGATATCTTTTGACCCCGATATCGTCATGCAACGAGATCTTGCAGACCTATTGAACATGTCAGAGAAATGATATATCTAGAGTTTCGGGTCTCTGTCAGATGTTTGAATTAGTTTTTAAAGGTAGGCAACAGGCCTCCTAACAGTGATTTCACAGTGGGGTGGAAATAATTGCATTAAGTTTTTAGTGATGATTCTATGATCAATTTGTGATTGAAGTTAGTTCCTGACATGTTTGAAGTTCTTAGTGGATCATTTTCAGGAATCAGTTGTTCGGAAACGAAATTTTTTTTAGCCGGACCCAATTTGGGCCCGGCTGGATCCATCAAGGTTGATAAAGCTCAAGGGAATTTAAGGATGTCTCGAGGGAGAAAGTAATAGTGTTAACCACCAGAATGCACTTTATATGTTTATCATCTTGTTTGAAAGAATGATGGTTAATACCTAATATGTGTTTATTAGCATCCAGGGCATTGGGAAAGGCATTATTTTAAAGGAAAACATCTACATGGGCACGACAACTAGGAGATTGTAGATTTTATTGTGCTCCCTACATTGCATTTTACAGAAGACCACAACCCGCATATATCTGAGTCCTGGCACAAGATGAGTTGGAGTTTGGAGCACAAGGGATGACATTTCATAGTGGCAACGTCATTTGTTGCAAGGAATCCAATTTTGAAGAAAATGAAATGGCATTAAAAAATTGGGTTCCCACCTTTTGAGAGAGCCCACGTGAAGAAGGTTGAGCTTCATAACATATCCAAAGGAAACTTATTTGCACATGGTATGTATGATTAAATCATATCCAGATGCCATGAAGCTGTTGCAAGCAGCAAACCAGTAAATAGCATGGAGCCATGGGAACATTTGCATAAAACTTGGAAGATCCGACATTGAAATCTGCTTCAAAGAATTAAAAACAAGAGACAACTCGCAGCCATAAAGGAAATGGCAGAGCCAAGAGTTGAAGCCACCAAGAGGCATCCACAGCGGGCAGAAGGAAGAGAAGCTACAAGTTTAAAATAGTCAACGTTTAACATGGAAGTCCACGCAATCCTAAGGAAGCCTTTCAAAGGCTGAGATGCCAAAGGCATTCAGGAAGCCCACGCAGAGGAGGTGACAGTTGAAAGTAGAAGCCTGCGTGAGTTAACATGGAAGTCCACGCCAATAAAGAGAGTAGCTCACGCATTGAGCAATCAACGCCTGGAGACAAGGTAAAGGAAGAGGCCACAGTCTTAAGAGGCAAAGAAGCCAATTAAACAAGCAGCGATGCCCAAACAAAGGGCAATGGTCAGAGCAACGAGTAAGAGGTAATTCATAGCAACTAGGAGAGCAGACTTATAATTGCCAACGCTGAAAAAAGCAGCATGAAAGGCAGTGAGTCCCATGCTAAGAAGACAGATGGGGAGCAGGCTTAAAATGTGAAACAAAGGGTAGACACGTTAAAGAGCAGGAGAGCCTGCTAAAGCCTAATGTCAAAGAAGAATAGAGGCATGAAGAAAGAAAGTCACACATTTTAGAGGGAGTTTCGCACATTGGTTGCAGGAAGTGGTTCAACGATTTATCCCACATTGTATATGTGGTGACTTTTAAAATGTTTAAATCCACTAACCCATGCAGAGTAAGTTGTCTTTAAGAAAACGCTCTTTGAAAGGGCTAGCTCTATGTTGGTGGATCTTGTGCTGATGCGATCGAATGAGGGTGATGTCAGCGGGTCGAAAAAAGTAATATTTTAATCGAACTTGCACCTGTGATGAGTTGGCACTTAGATTGGAGATCACACCAGATGCCGACATATGGCAGCATCCTATGGCATGCGCGTCCCCGCAAAAAGAGTTGCATGGTAGTTAAATAATGCGAGGATGCACCTAGGCGCTACATGGCATGACGGGTCCTGGGATTGATGACATGGCAAGAATGAACAGCTCAAATGGAGGCACATGATTTTGCCACGTGGCGAGATCTGACAGTCTGCACAGCCCTGCAATATGGAGTTGTAGAGATTTAAGTAATGCGGGGATGCGCCTTGGTGACACGTGGCACTAGGTCCCTGCAGCAATGACGTGGCATTTGAGAGTAGTGGTCGGCCAATCAGAGGTCGCCACATGGCAGAAAGGCTGGTCAACTGAAGGTTGACCCAGATTGAAGGAGAGGGCAATATTAAAGAATAAAAAATAATAATATTTTATTATTATTTTTATAAAAAATAGTTGACGTGCATCTTTTTAAAACTCAAATGAGGCTCTTTTCTAAAGTTTAAACTTTAGAAACTTTTAAATTTTTGAAAATGTCTTGAGTGCAAGCCTGAACTTTCTAGCAGAGGAGTCATTTTCAAAATGACTTTCAGGAGGTTTTCGAGAGGCCAAATAGGCGATCTCATATACCATCAGAATCAGGAGAAGATGAACTTTCTGATTTTGGAGTCAGTTTTTGCACAGGTATCAGTTTGTTTGAGCTACAGGAGGATTTTTCTTAGGTATTTGAATTGCAACCATTTTTAGGCCAAGAAGTTTAGAATTGGTTTTTGGCAAGGTAATGACTTGAATATGCATAAAAGATGGTAAAAATGAAGTTGGGGTTGAATTGGTTACATTAAAATCAGTAAAAACTCACAATTTTGCCAGAATTGCATAAGGTTTCAGATATTTTAGATGCAAAAGGATTTCATCATTAGGCAGAGATATTTCAAAACAGTTGCAATGTAATGATGAAACATAAAATCAAATCAGATGGAAGAAAGAGGTTAGAGAGAGTCTTTTCAATTGCAAGAGATGAATTTCTAAGGGGACACATGTCGATTGTAGGTTCAATCTGGGAATTCATCTTCATCCTATATTATTCTTTCTTTCTTCCATTGGTGGGGGTTCCATTTTTTGTTACTGTGAGACCATTGTTGGTAGGAAAGTTGCAGTCATTCTGTGAGACCACTTTTTTGGATCCAAAACTATGATTCCACCTCCATTCTTCAGCATTTCTCTGTTGTATTGAGTAGCATGTGTTTTTTATGCAGATAGTTCTTTTCTGTTAGGTGATCTGTGAGTTATTTTCTGTATGTCTTTCATGTATTTGTTTTCAAGGAGAATGAATAAAATACAACAAAGGTTTCCAAATTCAATTTGAGTCTTGTCTCCTGTTTATGGATCTGTAATCTTTCTAGTTTGTGATCAAGGATCATAGATTAGGTTGCATCTTGTTTTGGAATGTATGTGGTTAAAATGTCTTGCATATGGATCAAAGAGCCATGTAATTGCTTGGTATTTATCACAGGGTTTGCAAATTTCATGGTGGGATATTTTGAGTATGAGATTCAAATCTGAAGTAGATGTCTATTCACAAGGTGAAGGATAGATCAGGGATCTGGATGTAGTAATATGTCTCAAATTTATAAAAGATGTATGGTTATAATTCATTTAATTTCCTAATAGATAAGGCACTGATCAGAAATAGGATCACTAGATTTTGTTGCTTGTATTTGGGTCTTGCTGATATCAACATTATTAATCAAACGCTTTTCCCTTTCATGTTGAAGAGCTGTATTAGAATGCCCTCACTCAGCTTATGAGGTTCCTAGATTTGCATTTAGCTACTGTAGATTGATGTTATTTCATAAGTTATTAGGAGAAATAAGGGTTTCTATCTGCTTTGTATTAGATTCAGTGTATGCTTTGATAACTGGTACCATATAAGGAATCTATAGGTTCACCCGCCTAGGTTTTGCAGAGCCTGAAGTGTAGAAGGAGTGTAGCCTTATAGTTGGCCTGGTGTCTAAATGGGCATGTTGAAAATGGGAGTTAGCTGCCCCTAGATGTGTTTTGTTCTCATCAGGGTAATTGGAAATGGGTAACATTTTCAAACACCAACAGCCCCCATTGCAAGCCACTTCTTGACACTACAAGTAGATAACCTACCCTAGGCTCATGGAATCATAAATCACAAAATCACCTTAGTCCTATACAAGTGATTGGAAAAATACCAAAAGGTAATCCACAATAAGAACAATAAATCTTCATGAGCAACTTAAAAGCATCCATTGATAATCATGACCACAACGGTTCTCTATTAGCAACTGAAGGTATCAATGATAATCACAATATCCATTGGTTCTCAATAAGCAACCAAAAAGGCATATCAAGCAAATAATACTGATCGAAGACTCCAAAATGGTCAAGTCCAAAACATGTCACAACATGAAAACATCAAGAATAAATCAACACTTCAGTCCCATCAAGGCAACTAGAAAGTAATCCAAGTATAACTGATCGCTGACTCAAAAATGGTTAAGTCATGTGTCTCATATACATACATCTCAACTTCACATAGGAAGAATGATGCGCATCAAAAAATAGTGAATACAAACATCTCATAGAGCACACCATCACATTACCATGGTTGGCTTTAGAAAGATCGAGATCAAATAACATCAATATGCCATCACATTCACATAACTCCCGAGCCTCTGGTAACAACCTAAGTCTGGTCAAAGCTAGGACAAACCCCAAAACACATATAGCATAGAGAAACAAGATAAAAACACATGTTTTGGTTTACTTTTGCAATCAAATGATTAAGCCAAATATGAGGTTTCCAATTTTGTTTCAAGTATATTTCAAGAGTATAAGATTCTTCTACAAGTTAACCCATTTATTTCTTTGAATAAAGCATAGAATTATCCTTCCATTATTTTAAAACAATTCTCTAAAATAATCATAAGATAATTATTTACTTATTTAAATCATTGAACTAGTTCCCATTGACTTTTAGATAAAATCATTCACATTATTCAAAACATTAGAATAATACTTATCAACTTTCAAATAATTAGTTTACAATTTCCTTTAAACACTTCAAGGACAATCATTTATTTAAAATAATCTTCATTGATTTTAAGTAAAATCAATCTCATTAATAATTCAATTATTTAATTCTACTAAACACTTATTAATATCTTTTCTTTTAATTTGCCCTCATTTAAAAATCCATTTACTAAAATTGACTAATAATTAATTAGACTCTTTCTACTATTAACTAATCTTAATTAAATTAAATTAAATTGGATTAGTTAATAAATATTATAAAACTAATGCATAATAATAAGATTCTATTTTAATTCAAACCCAAACCCAAATCAATTTCCAAATCTTGACTCTACTAAGGGAAGATTGCAATAATATTTTTAATTCCCATAACTAGATGAAACAATATGCATGCCCGAATTAAAAAATTGAAGATTCATTCATAGAGAATTATTTAGACACACGTAATAGACACGATGAAGATAGGGAGGGAAAGAGCGTGATAAAATATGCATAATAATCACGAGTGCCTACGTGGACACTGATGCTAATTCACTACGCCTTAGAAAATTGTAGAGAAGCTCCTCCTCTTAGAACCTTCTCCTTTCAGAAAATTCCTTCCTTCTCCAACATTCACAATTCCTCCAAGAACCAAACCCAACACCCCCCCCCCCCCCCCCCCCGCAAGTGACTAGGAGTACTTGTAGAAGCATATGAGGATGTCTATCGACACTAGGAGAGCCTCTATATAAAGGCCTCTAAGATGCATCTAGAATGTGTCTAGAAAGAAATAAGAGATAAACATGACAACTAAGCACATAACTTCCACAATAAGAAGATAAACATGATGAGGTGTCTAGAATGTTGTAGACACCATGTGCTCAAATAATGTGCTAATTCCTAAGTGTAGACAACATGTGCATAATTAGAGTGCAAACTCTTGTGTTGTCAACATCACAACTCCCAAGAGCTCACATACTCCTATGTGAATAAATATTAAAATAATGCACATTAATTTATTTAATATTCGCTTTATTTGTTTTTATTAGTTTATTAATTTTAAATCTCATGCACTCGTCATGTGGTCATGACATTTTAATAAATTAATTTCTTTTCCATTTATAAATTTATTTTTGAAACTTAATTGATAAAATATTTACTAACTTAAATAATAATATTATTTAGCATTTATTTAAAAATGAACTCTAAATATATTATTATTAAATTAAATTAATATTATCATGTTCCAAATTTAAACTTATAACTTTATCTTCAAATTTAATTATTTTTATTTAATTAATTTCCCAATTAATTAAATAAAAGTAAATATTAAAATATCATATTAATTTTCCATTTAATTACATCATTAATTACATCTTTTAATTAGACTTAATTAATAGAAAATACATCAAGAACTCATAAAGTAAAATACAAAAACCCATCAAAGCAGAACACATACAAAATCAACTAAGGGGTTAATATCACGAATTACATCATCTGACATATTCAAAGGGTACTTGACTCAGATACTTGTCCTAATTTTCAATCAGGACAAATGACTTAAAGGGTTGGGACTTGGACTTGAGAATTTATCTCTCCTCTCTTACCATTGAGATAATGTGATAGGGTACACTCATCCTGGCAATTCAGAGAAGTCGATACTCGATACTTGCAACCTGCATAAAATCCATGCATGTACAAGCACAATATATACTAAGCTAAACAAGCAATGGAAGGAAGTGGTGCACCGTGTAGATCCCAACTAGCAGGTGACTACGACTCCCTTCCTTAACCACATCAAAAATGCCATACATAAAGAAAACAAACACGCACACCATACACATGCAAGTATGGGGTAAGTATCCATAAGAAAACACATATGATAAAAAATCATCTAACTAATCATCATCAATAACTACAAACACTATAATAATCATCATACATACATGAACTATAAAGTACCAAGTAATCTCATCATATAATAAATTGAATCTGAAACAAAATCTGATAATCTCAAAATAATGTTACTAATAATTATCAACATAAAACTAGCTCTAAAAGAGTTCGACAATGATAGCAAAAATGTGAACTAGGGCAAGCACTACAAAAATCAGAATGATTGTTTTCCTTGGATGGGATATTACCTCATCTTTTTTGCTAGATCAAATGAGGATATGGGGAAAAATAATTTCATTTGAAGATAAAAATTAGAATGGAGAACAAAAAGGGTCTAGTTTCAACATAGATGCTCAAACAATGGTGATTTGGAGTTTAGCTCTAGAGCATGATAAACCTACCCTTATAGAAATTAAGGAATCCCCTAGGGGGAATGTTATCTTTTGGTATGTACAATCCACCTCCATTAATGAGTTGTATGGGATGCATACTTTAGTAGCACTGATGAGTAAAATAAAGATGGATACTCTTCAAGCTCAATTGGAAAAAACATATTCAAAATATTTATCAAGGCAAGAAGAAGCTATGTAGAGGAAATCAAGAAAACATTTGTCTTGGAGAAGAAGACTATCAAACTAGAAATGGAAGTAGCGTTAGTAAAGAAAAATGTTAGAACTGCTACAAAAATCCATGAAAAAAGTGTGTAGATAGAAGGCCAAGCACCTAAAATAGGGGAAACATTAGGCCATGTAATGGATATTGATGAACGAATTTTAGAAGCAAGCAATGATCTAGAGATAATAGCAATAGAGAACTTGCTAATTCATAAGATCAATACACTGAAGATAAATTCTTAGAATGTGCATACCAACTACCTTACATTAGAAGGAGAAGAATATAAATATTTAGAGACTATTGCTCTATTATCTCCACTTTTTAATGCATGGGGCCCTTACATGCAAAATTTTGATAGTTTAATCCCTTTTCTACCTCAAAAAAATGACTTACCAAAGGTAACCATTGTGAATACTAGAAAAGTTATCCATAAGGTGAAAGAATTGAATGGATTATTTGTTGGTAAGATGAAGACAATTGTTGTAGGTACACCTAATTTTGTACCTACAATCTTGGATAGAAAAGGTAAAATGAAAGACTAGGTAGAGTGGTCATCCCCTTTTGAAAATATTCTTGATCATCCTAGGTTTTTGTCCTTTTGCAATAACAAATCAAGTGCTACAATAGTCTATGATATGGTTGATATGCTTTAAGAGATAGAGGTAGAAATGTCTAAGGTAGCTATTGAAGTTAAAGCCATAACTGATGTCAAGTGGACCAAGTGCTTAGATGAATTGGAGGTAGTCAAAGATGCCACTTGGCCAGATGTGGATATAGATACCATATGTGAAATGATTACAAAAATCAAAGCCTTTCCATCTAGTGACAATGACTAGTGCAATTAGAGGATACAGTTAGTATGTAGTTAAAGGTTTAAAGAAAAAAGAAAAGGAATGGATGGTGACATGAGATAAAAAAACTAAATTTCCTAAAGAGATATCTGCTGACAAATGACACTCGCTAGCTTCTACAATTGCATCCAAAATTTGGGTCAAGTATAGAGAATCTTTTGAATGTAACTGAAAGAAAAATATCTTTGTATTTTCTTTCGAATTATTTTTGGACATGTGTTCTCCCATCTAAAGCTTTTTGCAATCCTTCTTATAGAAGGATTTCCAAGATGTGGAATAGAGGTCTGAATTTTAGGTAATTATTAGTGTTATGTTATTTGCATTTAGTCCAGTGTCTTTGTATATAATTTTGTGATGTATTCATCTACAATTCTGAGAATACAAGGGAACATTGAGTGATAAGTTGTTGTATCTTGAGATACTTATGAGTTTACACTAGTATTGTATAATTTTCAAGGAGAATTAATACAAAAGGAATATTCTACCATACCTATTTTCTCTAAATTTTGTCTCCATTGTTATGTCCTAGTTATGTTGGGATTGTGTAAGCAAGTTTTATGCAGTTTAATGCAACTAAGATAGGTCATATATCATTTTTTTGTTGCCTTTAATTCAAGGAATTGAGTAAATTCTTCAATGAATTGGTAGTATTTTCAATCATATAATAAGGATATTCATAAGAATGGGTTTAGGTATAATTGCTAACGGAATTAATTGTAAGGCAATTAATCAGGTCGAAAGATTTACTAGGTAGACTCTGAATGCCAATGGATAGGACATTGATCATATATTCAACTACATATTGAAGTGGGGTTTCATGTAGCATAAAACTTAAATCCAATCAACTTTTACTGTATTGTTTGAAGATTAGAACTGTTGGTCAACATTTATTAGGTACAATTCTCTATTTTTTATAGTTAGCTATTGTAGTCAAGAGATATTTGCAAAATTTAAGAAGAATTATGACCATTATCTACTATAAGGGATAAATGTGAAGAAAGAATATCAATGAATGAGTTAAGTATGAAGAAAATATCAAGTATCCATTCTAATGCCATCAATGCCTAAGGTGCACTCACCTAAGCCCTAAAGAGCTTGAAGAGTAAAGAATCAATGTGGTTATGTTAGTGTTGAGTCTAGATAAGAAGAACTCCCAGTTGAATATAGGAAGTAGCTAACCCTTAGATTGAGATTTGACCTCTCCATCCTAGTATTAGGTCTAATTTTCTCAGTAGTTTAAAAATACCAACACTATAGATGATAGAAGATTGAATCAATACACCCTTCTGGTGAATCGAAGAAAGAAAATATGATTGCCTTCAATTGAAAGTTTAGATGAGGTTAATTGTACTAATGTGAGAATTTTCATGGTTAATGGAAAGCAATTTGAAAAGGAAATGAAAAAGAACCAAGTTGTGTTAGTAGCAACCGAGTATCAAAAAATAGTGTTATTCGAGTGCTAGTCAGTGGTGACTAAGTAACAACAAAATATGGTAGCATTGACTGAGTGGCAATAAAAATCAATTTTCTTTTGAAAGAATATAAGGAGATTATTGCAATAGATATACCAGATGATGTATCTCTAGTAAGAAGCATAAGCCATTGTATGTATATGATTGTTGGAGCTAGTTTACTAAATAAAGAAGCATATAGATTGACACCTATGAAGAATGAAGAACTTAATAGACAAGTGCATGAGTTGTCACAAAAAGGTTTGATCAGAGAAATTTTGAGTCCATGTGATGTACCTATTTTATTAGCACCTTAAAAAAATGGAGAATGGAGGTGTGTGTGAAAAATGTAGACAAACTTCTATAAACCATTATTCTTGAGAATACCCATGAATGAGGGCACCTCAAGAGGTGGCTTATTGCTCTCTATCTATGACATGTAAAGGCTATGAGATGGTGGCTCTCAAATGATTCAAACTATACAACCCTTGCATGGTGCACCATAGAATGAGAGATTCAAAAATGGGACCAAAAATGCTAGCATCAAAGAATCTAAAATAAAATACAATATAAATGTAAGCTATGCTAAATGAAATGCTAGCTAACAAAGAGAACTAAGCTAAATTATAAAAGAAACTAAGCTAAAAGTAAGCCATAATGTAAGTATAATAAGAGTTAAGCTTAAATTCGAGAATGCTCTAAGTCTCTAAAATCACTAAGAAAACTACTATAGCATAACAATATCATGATATCCTAATATCCTTGAATGAGGAGAGAGCCTTCCCTTAAAGAAAAATGGATGATATAGATCATGAGGAAAGATGCATGTGATCAAGGGTGGAGTTTGAAAGTGGGAGTGATCCATGTGCACAAATATTTCCACCAATCATGATGAAGAGTTGACTTTTCTCCCCCAAATGGGACAAAAATATCTTTTCTTTTATTTTCAAATAAGTGAAATGCTTAATTTGTATGTGTATGCAACTTAGGAGAAGATATGAATGGGGAATTTTAGTTAATTAAAAGAGGGACATGATCTTTTAATCAAATAAGAGACTTGGGATATAGTAGTCATACCATAGATTATAATCAAATAAATAGAATTTTAAGGATTGGATTAAAGATAACCAATGGATAAATTAAGAAAATTTTCTAGAAAGGGGGATCACAGTCTAGATGACCATTTTTGGGTGATTACATTTTTCCATTTTTGACTAATGTGTGATTGACCTGGAAACAAATCATGAGAAAAGAAAAGCCAAGATGATAGAGAGATCTAACTCTGAAGAATGAAGCACAAAGATCTATAGTATATCATGAATGTACAGTCTATTAGTGATAGTACTGAACACTAGGAGAGAAAAAGAGACAACATCATAAACAAAGATGAATACTAATATGTTAAGAAAAAAAAGAAAGTGGATCAAGAGAAAATGGAAAAGGTTAAGCATATGCTCCTGAGAAATAGATAACCATAGCAAGAAAGCAATTTGTAGAGGTGATAAAATATTCCCTCACCCTTGAGATTGAAATTGAAATGAGGGAGAGGAGATGTAGAAATAAGATAGATTTGATCAAATTAGAACAAAGAAAGTTCATGATAATAGATAAGAGATTAAGACCAAAGAGTGGCCACCAAGAAATGAACATATGCCCCATTTTGACTAAGTTTGACCAAGAAGGATAAAGAATAAGAATTAGGTCAAAGAAAGAAGAAAGATGAAATGAGATGAAATAGAAATGAAAGTGAAGAGTGTAAGAGAGTAGAAATGATGAACAAATGAAGAAATAATGATTACCCCAACAAGATTTAAAGATTAAGCCTCAATAGGTTAGCTAACTATATAGACGAAGGAAGAAATTTTGACTAGCAAGATGAACCCAAATTTGAATTTTGATCCAGAAAATAGATCTAGGATGTCAAGATTAGAAAAGATAGGTCAAAAGAATAGATGAGATGGTAAGATAGAAAAGAAGTGATAAATAGGAAAGAAAAGATAAGATAAGATTTTGAAGAGGCAAGAGAAGGATGAGCACAGTTAGCTAACATGTGCATGAAAGATAAAGAAGGGAGCTCTCTCAACATGCAAAATGCAAAGCTAAGCTAGAATGAACCCTAGAATGCAATCTAGTGTGAAAAGATGCAATTTAAAGGGTTACATAAGTAGGTCCTAGCTTTTATCATCGATCTTATTAGGGACAATGGAAGATCATACAATGATCATTAGTATGACTATGAAGATATGCATATGATCTATAGTAGAAAGAAATCGTAGTGCCTCTCATATTTGTAGTGTGTATCTTGTTATATTTTGATCTAAGACATACTTTTTACTAATGCTATTTTTACGTTTGAGAGGACCTAATGGTCAGATGTTATCCTTTAATTTCTAGTATCATAGGTGTCAGACTACTATGTTGTTCAGTTGATCATTTATACATGATGATGCCCATTTTTTTTAGATGACAGTATGTTTTATGATGATATCTGGTTATCTAGTATTTGGACATATTTTATTATTATGCTAATGTGTTTGATTTAATGTTATGGTTATTTACTTGATTCTTTTTTTGTGATGTTTTATGTGAATGAGAGTGATGTAAATGCATTTATTGCTTTGGCTATGGTTTTATATGTAATTGCACTTGATCATGTGTTTTGGTGTGCATGATTTATATCCCTAGTACTGGCACATGGGATTAGTGATTCAATTGCTCATATCTAGCCAATGTTATCCTTGTATGGTTGACTTATCTTTTTTTATTGTTTAAATTAAACCTTCCAGTGATTTATTAAATTTGGACTCATTTGCATTATCTAAGTAGGCCTGTGAGCATGTCTATGCATTTAGAGGTTCACTTTTGTCATGAAAGTTATTAAGGAATTCTATGATTTTGGTTTAAGGAAATTTTGTGCATTAATTGATTTAATTTAATTTCCTAGCATCTTTGTTATAGATGAATTCAAATTACTTGGAATGGTCTATTTTGTTTAGGTTGATTCAAGGATTAACTAGGTTAGTTGATTATTTACACTAATCCATTATTCACTCAAACAAAGAATAAGTATCCAAATTGGAATTTTATTCTTCACTTCTCACTTTTGGAAAATAGAAAATTGAGAGCAATTTTTAAATCCTCTTCTATAGGATTGTATTGTTGTTCATTGTAGGAGCTACAAGTGTGGGATCTTTGTGAGACTAGTCTCACTGGATCTAGCTTAGGGACACCTTGGATTGTCATGACTTTCAACATGTTACATATGCTATTTATTTTATTGTGCTCATTTCTATTTTTTCTTTTTTGGCTATCACGTAGGGCTCTCCTATTTTTACATTTCAACTTTATTTCTACTTCCATTTTTGGTAGTTGTATCTTAGGAGGCTAAGAACTAGTGTTCCCCTTCATTTTTTATTTCTAGTTCTTCTTGGATGGTTGGATATGAATGTTTCCATAATTTTTGGAATAAGGGTTTGGGGTTTCACACCATTATGCTAGCCATTTTTACATACGATGTTCAAACCCAATTTTTTTTGGATTTGTGTGGCTTATTCATCCTTGGGGTGAATGGGTTTTTTTTTTTTTTGATTTTCATCAATGTTGGTTTTTGGGAGTTTGTCACCTTGATTTACATGTTACCTATGTTTCTCAAGTTTTCTTGGCATGATGTTGGTCATGGACTTGGATTATCTGTAGGATGCTAGTCAGACCCTTGTTGCACTTTAATTTTGCATTGGGATGTGAGCCACATCCCATGTCCTTAGCTTGTATTTGGTTGAGTTTTGTTTGGCTTGTATTCTCATGAAGACTTTCTTTTATTACCTTTATGATGGTGGTGAACCCACACACGAGTGTGTGCATGTGCATTTTTTAGGTGACTTATGAAGAACAAACATCCAATTGTATTTTAGTAGAGCTATGCTCATTGCGGTTGGGTTAGGAATATGCATGCCTATGGGCACTCATCATGTGATCAGTTGGGTATGTAGGGTAGCATGGAGGGGCTTCTTGTACAACCTTGGTGACTATTTCCTAGAGGGTTGGCATGAAGAAGTTCTAAACAAGTGAGATTTAAACAAATAATTGGGTAATAAATATAAGCTAATAAAATGTTATGTGACCACTCAGTTAAGTTTGATGACACAAGATTGTGCATCTCCCTAGGGTAGTTGATGCTTCCACCACTAGCTACATCTACTTGATGCTAGAGCTACTTACCCTCTAGTGAGCCCCTACATAGTAACCCATAGAGTGTCTATCCAAGCCCTGATCCACTTGCATTATCTCATGGTCTTGGTCACAGTCCTCTTTACTTTCTAGTGTGAGCATTAGCCACAAACATTTGCTTTATGTTTGTTTGTGGTTGGATCATTACCTCCAGTAGCAAGGTGGGAGTAGACCTATAGGTTGCACATGGTTGGTAGGTGTAGCTACCTATACCACTATTGGGGACTAGTGTATAGAGATGGTTTATTATTCCAATGTGATCGATGCTTGATGTTTCACTTGGCATTTTAAGTTTCCAAAGTATATTTCCTTGTAATTTATGCTTTACTTGGGATGCTTGGATATCATGTTTAGATAATGTTAGTACATTTTACACATTCCCTTAACATGATGTTAGCATATGATTAGATGATGTGATTTAGTATTAGTTGGAGTAGCTATTGCTTTATTTGATTAGTATGTTAGATCTTCTTATTATTATGATTTTATTACATTGTAGTAGTAATGACCTCATAAGACAACTCCAATTATCTAGTTGGCAGTTTGGGATGTTACATAGGGGGGATGGCTAAGGCCTTCAAGGTGTCATGATGCTATTACAATTGGGAGGAACCATGCAAGAGTTTGGTTGTTTTTGTGCATTATGATGTTTCTTTCCACATGTTTTCATATACTACTATGGTTTAGATGGTTGATTATGTTTCTATCATGCTTCTCTTGTGTTTGATTGTCCAAGCCTCAATTTGTGTATCCTATACTCCCTAGTATGGAAGTTATAACTATTTTCTTCCTTCTAATTGTTCATTTGAATGTTTCTTGCATTCTTGGATGATAGTTCTTTAGCATTGGGTGATACTTGTAAACTATTGCATGCCCCAAGGAGAATTACCATACAATACTGGAAAGTATTGAATGTAGAAGGGAATTCTATTGTATGATACTGGAAACTATCACATGCCCTTCGAAGAAATTTTGTATGACACAAGAAGTGTGTTGCATGACTATAGAAATTTTATCACCCAAACCCTAAAAGTGTTGCACAGCCATTGTAGAAATCTCATATGATACTAGTAAAGTATCACCCAAGCTATATGGAAATATCACTTGGGTATGTGAGAAAACCTAATTAGGTGACCGATGGGCACTTTTTGACTTGATCAAAAGGTTTTCAGATGTGATTGGGATAGCTTTTATGAAATTCTTAAACTCTAGTGTTTAACCTTTTGTATTAGGGATGTTTTAGATTTGAATGGGTTTTGTGATTTTCATAGCTTTGTAATTTTGGTCAGTAGTGGCACTTGGAGATCCATTGGTATTTGGATGTTTTTTTAGTCTTCCATTATGATCTTTGCAATCCTTGTATGTTGATTTTCATTTGCATTGATACTTGTTTTTTAAAAAAATCTTGTCTTTTATTTATCTTTGTTCCAAAGATCTTTGGGTGGGGCATTACATCTAGTATCAAAGCCCATGTTGCAACATTGGGATTTCTGTGTTATGCTTCTACTCTTATGATTGTCACATATGATTCTAACCCTTATCTTGTTGATTCTATAGTGATGCCTCCTTCATGTAGACCTAGTGATTGGGGTACTAAGCAACAAATTGTTAATGAAGAAGAACAAAAAGAGGAGGAATGTCAAGTTTGTGGGGAAGAACAAGGTAAAAATGAGCAGGGTGGCATTAGGGCATTGATGCCTTTGGTATAGGAGATTATTTCTCAGTTGGGACCTCATCATGAGGAACACCAACATGACCATGGTCAAGAAGAGGCATCTCATCATGGAGATTCCCATATGTTAGATCATAAATATTCTCACACACCACCTGGTGGTGGAGGGCACCATTGGAGAGGTCAAGACTATGATGGTGAGGATTCAATCTATTTGAAGATTATGAAATCCTTTCAACAATCAAAACCGTCATATTATGATGGTAAGGGAGGTGGCCTCAAGGCTAAAAATTGGTTGCTGGACATGGAACACTTATTTTTCATGTACATGTATTCAACCGATTTTAAGGCCTGATGTACAGTCTCACAATTGAGAGACCACATATCCATTTGGTGGAACATTGAGGGATAGAAGCTTTAGATCAATATAGCATATCTCACCTAGGAGATCTTTGAGGAGAGATGTAGAGAGAGGTTCCTATCTACTCATTTTAGGGAGGCTTGTGCTAATGAGTTCCACAAGATCAAACAAAAGAACGTGTTACTAGGTTAGTATGAGATCAAATTCTTTGAGCTTAGGTAGTACTTATGCTATAACCATGATGAGGTACTCCTTACTCAACATTTTGTTCGTGGTCTTAAATACTCCATCATTGGAGATTTTAGGATGCACAAACCTAAGACACTTCATTTTTCTACTAAGAAAGTAAGGATTGTAGAGAGAAATGTGGCTAGGGGGTTTAGTGGTGTTAGTACACATATGGATCTAGGTCCTTAAACTTTAGTTTCAAGTTTTGAACTTCTTTGAAGTACATCAAACTTGGTTCAAAGTAGTTCAGATTGTCCGATAGTTTGGAGTAGTTCAAAATGCAGATTGGTTAGTTCAGAGGAGTTTAGAATTTTGTCTCAATTTGTATTTCAAGTCTAATGATTTATTCTAAGAAGTTCACATCTATAATCTAGTGGTTTGGTTTTAGTGGTTTAAAGTGGTTCAGCAGTTCAAAATGATCCATCCTACAGCTCAACATGAGCAAAGTTCAAGCTCATTGGTTTGAAATGGCATAGTAGGTGTGTTTAGAGGATAATTATCAAAGGTGCAAGGTTATAGTCAAAACCTTTGATGCAGTATTTTATTTAGAGATTCAAGAAGTTCAAAGCAGTTCGAACTATTTTTTCTCTTCAAAGTAGTTCAACTTTCTCATGTAGGTTCAATGGCTTATCCTGATTTATCTTAGTCCAACAACTTCAGTATTACCATACTTCATGATTTAGGTTCAAAGGGTTCAATGTTTTTAATCTACATTTCTAGCATGTTTGTTGGTTCACATGGCACAATTATTATGTTCAGATTATTGCTCTCACAATATGCAACGCAATAAAGTTTCAAAATTTGATGATTCGCAAGGAATGTCCCATCCAAGTGTGGTGATTCAAAACTCCACCTCATCTTTCAAAATTGGTGACTAAAACATTAGTGAGATGATGTTGGCTCAGAGCTCAATCAAGCATGACAATAAGAAAATATGGTAAATAACAAATGGAAGAGGTATAAAGACATAAAATTTGAATTGAAATATATGTACCTTACAGGTTCTTGATATGTCAAAAGGTGGGATATCATAGTCATATGGGGATAGGAACCACATATTTATATGTGCATTTTCAATATAGATTGTGCATCAAAAACTAATGAACATGCATATGCCTTGAATGCTTGAGCACATACCTTTTTATTTGCAGGTAGTATTCAAGCACATGATAAAATGGAATTAAGTTAAACTGGGTGTAGTTATTTTTGAATTAAAAAAAATGAAGCTTTGCAAAACATGAGCACTCATATGATGAATATAACATGTTGATACCCATTTCACCAAATAGGGCTAGCAGCTTGATAAACGAAGAAGGTGGTTTGCAAAAGTTGATACCAAGGAAGGATGAGCTAATAGGGTTTTAAATCCTCTGCAATATTTTGATCTGATGCTCAAGGAATGCAAGAAATATATTGGTTTCACTCATGGAGTAATGAATAGGTTGTGAATATAACCACGACGTTGTCTCTAGCTATATGAGCCACAAGCTCAAGCTTTGAATAATATGTGTTCAGGTTTCTACCGAAAGTGCATATGAATTGCTTGATACGAGGCATATATTGTAAAGAGAGACATAATTGTAGAAATTAGTTTCTTTCGCAATCCTAAGAGGCATGGTGAAATCAAACATGATCAAGACAGAGCATAGCCTTTGCAACATGAAGATGGCAAATCACAGGCTTTATCAAAATCAATGTGAATGGAAAATTTCTAATTCACTCTTAGTAGAAGAAACAAATGACTATAACCAGAGATAGGGAAGAGACTAAACTCTAGGCACGTGGTCATCTTGATCCATGTGTAGTACCTAGAGCTGTGCTAGTGGTTGAGACTATGATGGTTTTAGTTTTGGGTGATCAATTGATGTAGCAGTATGTGCAGTGTAGCTTTTTCGAATTTGGGAGTATGTGGGGAATAGTAGAGGGATACATATATGATGGGAACTTGTCATGGTGGTGTTTAAAGAAACCTCGCCGTGCACCTCTATCATATCTGAGTATTCTTGGAGAGCCATTACATGAAGAGGATGTTGCACTAACCATCCAAAGATGTAGCTCAGATTAGGAAAACACTCTTCGTTTTCTATGACATGTCTTTGCATACTATGGCTTCTCCTAATTGGTGGAAATAGACCCGTGGGTGCCCCCCCCCCAAATTTATATGCATTCAAAGATATCTTTTGAAATCTAATTTGGGGAAATATAATGTCTTCATTTATACTATTCCCATGATAACGAAAAATCCAAAGTCATGCATGTAAAATGTTGTTGCCAAGGCCATTTTCGAATAAAGACTGAGTGGATTTAACTAGAAGGAAACATAAAGTGGATAGAAAACTATGTTGTTGAATGTAATGGTATCAGAAATATTTGATGAAAAAGGTCTTTAATTGACAATAATATCCATGAATGCCCCGTTAAGAATGTATGGGGATGCTTTCAAAGTCTTGGGTTGGTATTCGATGTGATATTGAAGTTGTTGGAATATTAAAGAAGCTCATATCAAACTTTCATGCTCACACACCCAAAAGAATGGATTTTGACTGCAAACAATATCAAAGTGAGTTCCAAGTCCATGGCTATGTTTGGCCTTATTAAATGATCATCCGATGAATGTCTTAAAGCATGACATGCAGATGCTAGTCCATAGTTTTGAAGTGTTAAACCAAATGTCTCTTTGAAAACTGCTATGTATGCTAAGGAGTTAATATAACTTGACACCATGTGTGTGATGATGGGCATCATGAGAAGAAAGGACTATTCATCTTCACCAGATTATGTTTTTGGAGTAATAGATGAAGAACCTAGTCTAGAGAGTGTTCTCTGTGTAGGTGGCTATGTTATTATACCTCCATCAAGTTCTATCTTGGTAGGGCACAAGTTTGAAGGGGAGACTCTAATTTATAAAAATCTTGATTTTGGTGAAATAGTGCAAGCAAAAATTGATTTTAATGTTGTTAGTCACCGTGCATGGGTTACACTTGTTTATTCTATGACTATTCAAGTATAATTTAAGCAAAAGAAGGTACATGGAAATTCAAAATTTGGAAATGATTCGACTTAATTATATTATCTCTATAAAGATAATTTTTAATAAATATTAGGTCTTAAAAGGGAATGGCTTGCATGAATAATAAAGATTCAGTTATTATAACTGAAAAGTGAGGGGAATGTCAAGAATAAAAAAGGTAGAGGACTTATTTATGAAAGATTTTCATTTTACAGGGGTTCTAGATCTTTTCTCTCTAGTACTACAGACTTGGTGCTATAGCAAAGAGGGAAACTTTTCCAGATTATTTCTAGCATTAGACCATTTTCTTATGAAGGTAATGAGGAACAGAGCTAGGGTTTTTCCCTTCTTTCTTTCTTAACTATGTGTGTTAGAAATAAGAGAGTTGTGTTTTGTTTGAAATGTAGAGAAAAACTTTAGATTTCATTAATGGTGATTGCAATAGCAAATGCATCTTTATGCTTTTAGAGGAGGGATACTTGAAAGTTAATTGTATGTCAAAACTTAGAGTTTGAGCAATCTACTTTCCACTAATCGTGATCTTTGTGTCACTTTAGTTTTCTCTAAAAAATGTTGTTACATCTCCATAGCTTTTTTTTTGCACTTTCTCAGAAGATGGATAATGTGTTTCTTAACTTCATCTTTTGTAACTTGTTGGGGTGGATGGGCTTTGTATCATTTACCATTTCTTTTCTTGTAGTTGTTTAGGTTTATGCATCTAAGCTATATTTATGAATAGATGATTGATATCCTTTTGTGCTTTCTGGTTAAAAGCATTCACAATCAATTCATTAAACATCTCAAATGGGGAGTTGTAACTAACAAAATTTAGAGGAAGGTTATCAATCCAATGATAACCTATCCAACTATTGGTGCTGATTAATCCTCCTACTTGGGCAATTAGAGTTGTATGTGCATGCACCTTTTTGGAGGAAAATCTATTCATAATAGATTTTTGGTGACTCTGCTAGGGAATCAAAGTGAAGATTTAAGTGCCTAACATTTGCTTCCTTAATTTTATAATTATCTCTATGTGTAGGAGATTGGCGACTCTATATGAAGACCATGTCGGACATGGAAGCCATGAGAAAACAAAGGCTAGACCCTTCTCTCCTAGAGCTTTGTCAAATTGAAGATAAAGTGTTATGTGATTTTGTGGATAGATTTAGAGAAATTATTTCCAAAGGTATCCAGGAAAACTTAAGCTTTGAAGATGATGCAAGATCTTGGCTATTGTGGAAAGGCCTTTATGGAAGATTTCATAAGTTGAAAGATTTCTAGAATCTTGAAGAGCAAGTGGCCTAGTTGAAGAAGCATTTGGAGGTAGATGATGATGAACCTCCCGTTATCTCAATTTCACCTATGTATCTCAATCTTCTAGTCATGAATGACCAAGAGGTACAACCAGAGTTACTCTAGCCTCATGCTGATCTAGTTTCAATAGATGAAAATATATGTCCCAACAATGAAGAAAGGGTAAGCAATAATGGCCAAATTATGTCTTAAGATCTTTCTTCATCTCATATAGAAAGTTTTATAGTAGAAGATCATGGTGATTGTTCTTCACCTGAAGATTTTGTTCAGATGCTTTCTCAGGGTGCTTTATTTGAAAATGAATCTTTAAATGTCACAAAGATTGTGAGGGTATTGGTTATTTGAATGAGAATGTAGAAAATGATCTTTTTCTTGAATCTTTTCATTCTAAAGATATTGCAGTAGTAGACCTTGTAGATGATGCTGATTTTAATGGAGAAGTCCCTAGTGGTGAGAAAGTAGACAACTTGCCTCTAGATTTTCAATCTTTCACCTTTGATGTTGATCATTTTTCTTTGAAAAGTTTTCTTGATGAAAGGATCCAGAATAACATGTTGCCTGAAAATGAAATTCCTAATTTTATGATGAATGAAGATGATTCTTTATACTTGAAAACCAGTGATCAGCCCATTCAAAAAATTGGTCAATTTGATAATGAAATATGTAACTATGACAAGGTGAAAGTACATGAAGGAAAGCTTCTTTCTCATTATGAAGATGTTGAAATTAGTACTCAATTTGAAAATTATCTAGCTAAATCATGGAGAGGAACATCACTTGATCAACAAGAAGAAATCATTAGCAAATTTTTGTTATATCTTAAGCCTGAAGATCTCTCTCAAACTAGCCCTTTTCATAGTGATTCAATTCTTCATAGAGATGAGACAAAGATGCCTCTAGATAAAGACACCTCTACTAAATTCCTGGTTGGAACAAAGAAATATGATGTTGACTTCCAATCTAGTAGTGACTCAGCTAATGTGTTGGAGAACATGATTCTCAATGAAGAAGATGAAATTATAGACACATTCTTGTCATCACTCAAGCAAGGTTATTTCTTCAATGACGTCATAGGTATTTGTTCAAATCACACCCAGAATGAAGCATTTATTGATAATTTTTCTTCTCATCCATTTATACATAATTTTGCTGATTTGGATTATGGGATAAATGTTGAAACATGTGATGACATCTTGGAAAGAGAAAAGAATAGAATTCGTGGTATGTTTGATGACAGCTGGTTCCTTGAAAGAGGTGAAGAAGACATATATCTGAGGGTTGATCCTATGTTGAAGGAGGCATCATTATGGTTGTAAGTTGATCATGACCATGCAAAAGAATTGAATCTACATGACAATATTTCTAAGGATTGCACATCATCTTTTGGTGAGGCTTTTTCATTTCATGTTTTTTAGCTTGAGGTGGAATCAAATCCTTCCAATGTGAGAGATCAATTCCCAAGTGAAGGAGAGCACTATGATGAATTGTGGCTTTTTGGAAAAGAGTTTTGGATCAGCATATGTATGTATGTGGTCAGTTTGAAGTTTGACATTGAAAGAGTCATCATCAAAAAATGGTTTGGAGCTATTCCATTGAGGTACGATTTTCTATTTTGGAAAGGCTCCTATTTCTCCCAAATGGTAAATGGATTTGTATGACTTCTTTCTTCCAGTTCTTATGGTAGGTTCTCTTCCTACCTTTGTAAATATTGTAAATATGTCTTTCTTGTGCATAGTAGTAGTTTGAAATAATGTGCAAGCTTTGGGCTTGCTAGTAGTTTAGGAGTTTTGTTTACTAGTGTAGGACCAGGAAATGGGTTAAATGCATAACATACTATGAGCAAATCACAAAACTCAATAATCATACGTTAGCACCCACTAGTCTACCATGAAAGCCAAACTAATAAAGAAAGCAATAGAAACCCCCTTTTTCATTTGTAGCTCCTATGTCCTTCTTTCTTCTCCAAATGATTGTAGCTCCAATTTGCCTATAGTGCACACAAGATTGAAGCAAAAGCCTATGATGTGGATCATGCCATGAGAATACTAGAAGTGTGATTTTAGTGTGAGAGCAAGAATTGTAAATGCAAAGAAGTGGGGACTCAAAGGCTCAAGGATTTTGGATTTCCAGACTTAAGCATTAAGATTCAAGGACTCAAGGTTTCAAGGAGCGAAAATGAGAGAAAGAGTGTCCAATTTATAATCAACACTCAAGGTGAGAGCATTGGATTTTTCACCCATAGATATGCGATGTGGCAAGAGATTCCTTTGAGAATCCATGACACATATGACAAAATATGCCAAACATGAAAGTCAAACTTGGCTAAATGTGGAAGAGAATCTATGACACATCATAAGACACCTCAACCCACTTAAAGCTAAGAATCTATGACGAATAAGACAAATAGGGACATGTGTAAGAGGTAAGAATATTTGATTATGACAAATATTAGCCAATTGTCAAAGGAGAATCCACGAGGTGTCATATCCAAGTGTCACTATGATGCAATATTTTATGGAATATTTGAATTAAAAATCCTTTTATTCCACAAAATAAGAATTAGTAGAAAATGGAATTAATGATGAAAAATGGAACTTAGGAAATTGCAAATTTCCATGGTTTGTAGATAATGAATCAATTAATTAATAAAATTAATTAATTGAGGATGATGATTAGGAAGAATAATTAGAAGGAATAATAGAATTAAATTATGGGTTATTTAATCCTATAGAGAAAATTAGTAAATGATTGGCCAAATTGATTAAATGAATGCAATCGTATCCTTTGATGAAAATGTAATGATAATGAATATCGAATAAGATGATGATAGATAGACCAAAGCCATGGTCAAATTGATGGATTGAAGTTGATAACATGCCAAGGACACATGACATGAATTGGTTGATATGTAACAATTAACCGACATTGTAAATGCTACTGGATTGAAATTGATTGATAACGTTTGATCATAATAACATCGACGAACATTGTCAATGCTATTAAAATGGTTGATAATGCCATGATCTAACATTGAAAGCCTCAACAATGTCAAAGATTGAATGACATGAATGATAGTTTGACCTAGCACTGAGAGCCACGACAGTACTAAGGTCAGATTGATAAGATTGATATGTTGATAGATTTACAAGGCATTGAAAGCCACAACAATACCTAGGATAAGATAAATGATGATTGATTTGGGATGTTTGATATGTTTTAGGTTGATTAGGATTGATTATAAGTGATTTTGGGTTGATTTGGGGTGATTTTGAGTTAATTTGAAATGGTTTTCAGTTGATTTGATACGATTCTGAGTTGTCATGAAATTAATGTGAAAGAGGATACAAATGAAGAAATATGGTCAATCTGGCCAAAATATTAGAGTTAGTAGAATGAGAAAATGGGAAAAATTAGTATGAAAAAGTGATGAAACCATAGATGTGAACCATTTTTGAGTGTCTACATTTTTCCCCTCGTTGATACAATGTGATTTAGAGCGTTGTATCAAAGAATAACTGATGAGAAAGCCACAACCGTCCTTAGTAGGGATGATATATATGGGTGACCCCTTGAGAAATTGACTAATATAAGCATATGATAATTTAATTTTTCAACAACAAGAAGACAAAACCATATCAACTGACGGAATGAAAATCAAAGCTAAAATGTGAAAGTTATGAGGCCTAGAGTGTAGAACACAGTAAATCCGGAGCCTGAGAGTAATTTCATGGGTTACCACTCAAGAAAGATACAAAATGATGAAAATTATAGTTCATGTTTCTTTCAACAAAGATATGAATCCAACACAACTGACGGATTGCAAATTTGAGTTAAAACACAAAAGTTATGGGCTCCAGAGTGCAACCTAGAGGCTCTGAGAGCAGTTCTGGGTATCCTAGGTCCCCAACTGCGCCCAAAACTCAACCAAGTGCATCATTGATGAAATTTTTAAGCCCAAATACACCATTAAAGTACCAAGTGTGTCAATGATGCACTCAATAAGCCCAAGTGGACTCAGAAAGTGCAAAATGTGCCCAAGAAGGCCCTGGGGGCCAAAATCAACATGACAGGGGGCAACTAGGAGCCCAAGAGTAATTTCAAGGATTAACACTCCATATAGTGACCAAATAATGAAAATGATAGGTCATTTTGTTCACAAGAAAGATATGAGTCCAACACAATTGACGGTTCGTAAATTAGAGTTGAAACACAAAAGTTATGGCCTCTGGAGTGCAACTTAGGGGTTTCGGGAGCAGTTCTGGATAACCTAGGTTCTGAAGTGCGCCAAAACTCTACCAAGTGTGTCAATGACGTATTTGGTATGACCAAGTGCATCAATGATGCATTTGGAACCCCAAATGCACCTTGAAAGTGCAGATTGTGCCCTAAAAGACTCTGGGGCCCAAAATCAGCCCGATTAGACTCAGAATGACTCGAAACTGTGTGTGCATGCCCAAAATGATGGAAAGATGTCATAACATGAGGGAAATCATAAAAAATGGTCAGATTTGGTCAAAGATGATGAGAAAAATGTCAAAGTAAGGTTGAACCAGGTGGAAAGCCATAAAAAGTTGATTGACAGTGTAGGATGATGCAAGAATGCATGAATGCAAGATGAAGATGATTTGGTGAATCAGAAGACATGATCATGGTGATGGAGAATGAGATGAAGAAGAACGATGAGATGAGGAGATGTTAGTATGATGGAAATACTTTTGCTTCTACAAAGTGCACTATAAGTCAAATGGAGCTTTATTTTGATATGACAAATGGAATGCAACACATCATGGCATAAAGGGCCAAAGCGCAAATGCAAGCCTTTTGCATAAAAAAGCACGATGTAGATAGAGAATGACCTTGTCCTTCCTGAGGCATATGTACATGCCCTAGACTCTCAAAGGTACATTGTAATAGACAAAAATGGAAAAAGATGACCATGAACCATCTCGGCCAGTCTCATAGATTAGTTTTATATCATTGAGTGGCATAGGAACATGATCAAAGAAAAACAAAGCAAAAAATAAATCACTCACTAAACAACATGAGCCAACAGCTATTCTTGTCCATTATTACATTCTTGTTAATGTTTCAGGTGTGTATATAGTGTTTGACATGTTGATAATGTGATAGTTCTAGTTGTGGATTCAGTCGATAAGTTCATAGTGATCAATTGGATTGATTGTTGGTTCACATTGCCCAAATAGTGTGATTGTCTTGAAAGTGTAGTGCTTTGAGTTTCAGCCTACAAAGTACAAGTGTTTATGCAAAAGGGGTGGTTATCCACAGTGAATATGTACATGGTTTATTGCAAAATTTTGATGGGTTTTGTGATTTTTAAGGTTTTTGGGGATATTTGATTTTTTTGTTTGACTAGTTTTTTCAGGACATTTTACAATTTTTAGGGTTTATTCAGGACATTTTATGATTTTTAGTGATTTTTTCAAGATCATATTTGAATGTTTAGGATTTTTTTAGGACATTATGTGATTTTTAGTGATTTTTTCAGGATCGTATTTAAATTTTTAAGGAATTTTTTAGGACATTATGCGATTTTTAGTATTTTTTCAGGATCGTAAAAATATATACAAGTGTTAGCTCCAATCTGTTATGCGATAAGTCCAATGGATTAAAAGTGCTTAGGGATATGCGCCCAGTTCAAGTTCAAACTCATGCACCATGTAGCTAATATGGTCCCAGACAAGACGCAAACTATGTACAAAGGCCAATGACAGAGTGTGTATAGACTGGTAATGCTTGGTAAGATAACAAAAGACATTAACCAATTCGTGAGCCATGGTCAAGGAGCCAAGGATGTTTTGCAATAGGAAGAATATGATCAATGAATGATAGAGGGGGAAAAGACTAGATGGAATCCTAATAGATGGAGGAGCAATAACTGATTACACATGGTGCCTGTTTGCCAGGTTTCCACCATGGTACTTGCCCAATGTGCCTGTTTGCCAAGTTTTCACTTTTGGACGAAATTTTTCTCTTGACTCAAATTTTCATGCCAAGATGCCTGTTTGCCAGGTTTTCATCAAGGCATCCATTTTTTCATGAATTTTTTCACTTTTTTTGGTATTTTTCAGGACTTTTAGATGAAATCAAGAATGTCACTAACAAATGCTGAGAAGATATATGTTGTTGGTGTTGCTGGTTGATGAGCTCTGGATCCATGACTAACCATAACTATGGAGGATTTTTTTTGAGTCTATAGCTAAAATCAAAACACTAGAAAGGCCTCGAGATATACCATCATGTACCATATGTAAGACAATGTCTGTCTCTTGCGAATCAAGGCATTTGAGGATAATTGGGTCAAGGGATGTTGTGTATGGAATATCAGTGATGATGACATATGCAAAGGCTTGTTGGATAAAGGTTTGATCTTGGGTGTTGAGAAAATTAGGTAGCTGGATGTGGGGATAAACAAATGGATATAAGGGAGGGTTGGGAGGGTTGAGACCAATGACCTTCCACATGAACGCTGATTGAGAGAGCTCCAAAAGACTTTGTGGCATGTTGAACACTGGAACACTGATATTCATGGCATCATATTTTTCATCGTGTATCCTTGGGAGCTGCTTAGCTTTTGATTTTTTATGGTCTAATGGTTTTTTTCGGTTTTCACCAAGAGACGTATGCTCATTATTTTTTTCTTTGCTGTTAGATGGAGTTGACTGCCAACAATATGCCAATGTGTTCTCTTCAGGAGAAATTGCTTCTTTATGATTATTGTCCATAATGCCTTCAAAGTCTATTATAAGAGTGTCATCATTATCGAATCAATCAAAAATTGGTGGTCCATGTTGGTCCCAATCCAAAGGTTCAAGATATATTGAGGGGGTGTCATCATCAGTGCTAAATGGGCTTTGGTTAAAGCTATGGATAAGGGCATTAGATTTAGTTGTATCATTGGGGTTATGCTCAAAAGGGAGAGGATTGTTGGTTTTATGTGGGATATCCTCAGATGCCCTTTCATCATTCAAAACATCCATAGTCTTACATGTAGGTACCATGGTACTAGGAGGACCTATTCATAATGGCTTAAATCCAAGCCCCAAACTAGGAGGTTGTCCTTTTGTAGTGATACCTTGTTTCTGAGATCCAAGACTGCTATAGCCATCATAGCCTTGTTTTTGGATGATAGTAAACCCAAGTCCATACTTTCTAGGAGATATCAAAGTGGGTTCTCATTCTACTTTTTCTTTCTCAATACATATGGATGTATTCTCATTGATAGAAGTATCATTCTTTGTACTGATCTCTGAATGTTGTGCTTGAACTGGTTGTGATTTACCATGAGATTGGGGAGAAACTAGTGATTCCCTAATGTGAGAGACTTGAGACATAAAGTACTCTCCACATCCATTGTCTTCAATCTTCATCTTTTCCTTAGCTTTACAAGCAGTATATCAACATCCACATAGAGGAATTTGTGGGTTGTGCTTCATTGTTTGTTGGGATTTGGAATGCAATAGCATCTCTTAGATTAGCACAAAACTAGAAAGGATCTGGATCACCGGGGATGGTAACCTCCATGTTGTCCTAGGAGAACTTTAGACATTGATGATTTGTAGAAGGGACTGCTTTCATAGCATGAAGCCAAGGGCATCCCAATATCATGTTGCAGTTCATTTTTATATCTAGGACATGGAACAATGTATCTTTAGTAGATGGATCAACTCTGATAGGTAATGTGAGGATGCCCTTGGAGAAGCGTTCACCATCATCATAAGCCTTTATTGTGATTCTTCGAGAGGGATCTACATCATCTTTATAATTACCCAAACTATTGACAACCTTAAGAGTATAGATGTTTAGTCCTGCTCCTCCATCTATTAAGACACGTCTAACTTTGGCATTATGGATGAAGACTTCAAGATAAAGGGGATCATTATGGTTAGGTTTATCCTTAGGAATATCTCAAGGGGAAAAGGTGATATGCTATGAGGCAGATAGGTTCCCAACCATGGCTTGGAACTGGGCAATATCCATGTTATCTGGAACTATTGACTCTTTAAGGGCTTGCCCCAAGATCTTCTGGTGTTGGGGGGATGCACGCAGTAGGTCCAAAATGGATATTTGTGCAGGGGTTTTTCTGAGTTGTTCAACAAGGCTATAATCAGATGAAGTAGGAGTAGTAGGGCTAGATGGGGTTCCAGGTAGGGTGATCTTGCTATGGTGTGTAGTGATAGCACAATGAGGGTCTTTAGCCTTCAATGTGAATGTGGATATGCGAAAGTCAGACTCATCAAAGCAATTGATGGTGTAGTCATAACCGGTGTGTGTGTAATTCACATTACCTTGTGAGTTTGAGTTTAAACTTGAGGGTTTCTCTTTGTCATGATTACCCAAAGGATCTTTGAAAATAGTGTGATCAAATTTGGATGCTAACAGTGATGGATCAGTCATGATTACACCATCATCAATAAGGTCTTGTATTGCACGTTTCAATTGGAAGCATGATGAAGTCTTGTGTCCTTTGGGGCGATGGTAATCACAATACTTTTTGTCATCCCACCAATCTGCTTTAGTTAATGGTTCATCTTTGATTTGGGGTAGCTACAAGAAGTTATTACTTAGTAACTATTGTAATGCAGTCTCAAGTGGTATTCCCTCTGGTGTGAATTTCCTATCTTTGGTTCTAGGATGTCTTCGAGGTTTTTCTTGTGTGGAAATCTCAATTTTTTGTTGTGGAGCTGATGTTTGATTAGAGGTTTGTGAATTTGTAGGGTTTACACCTTTCAAAGTCAGTTAAGGTTGTGTTGTGCTAATCGTGCAGGCATCCACAATGCCATCATTAGTCATGTTTTTATTTTTGGAGAAAAATTTTGGCTTGTCATTAGACGAGTTGGTATTGGTGTTGTCCTTGTTTATCTTGAGGATTCCCTTACGGATAAGAGCATCTTCAATACTAGCCCCTTTTTTCATCAGTTTAGAAATGGTGCTTGGACTCTTGATTTTGAGTTCATACATTAAGTCTGGGACTAAGTTTTCAATGCACAAGTTTACTTGTTGTTCTTCAGGAATGTCTAGTGAGCATTGACTAACTAAGCTTCTCCAATGCAGTAAGAATGTGGTGAATGATTCTCCCATCTTCTATTTAGTTGAGCACAAATCAGAAAGTGTCACCTCATTTGTAATGTTAAAGGCAAAGTGGGAGATAAACTTGTCTGCTAGCTCTGACCAAGATTTGATATTACTAGGAATTTTGGAGTACCATTCAAGTGCAGGCCCACCTAGAGAACGAGGGAACAATCTCATAAGGTAAGTGGGCTCTTCATTGAGTTTGGTACATGAAGCACAAAATTCTTGGATGTGATCAACAGGGTTTCCTTTTCCTCGATATTTTTCAAACCTTGGAGCTTCAAATTGTTTTGGGAATGGAGGCATATATAGACTTTTATCGAATGGGTTAGGACGTAGGTCCCTTTTTGTATATAGAGCCTGTTTCTTTTGGACTCCCAATGCCTCGACTTTTTTGGAAAGTTGTTTGAATTTTTGTAATAGTTCTTCATTGGGATTTTGCATGATGGTCTTTTCTTCAAGTCTTTTGTGTCTATGAGTAGACCGTTTGCTATGGCGAGAACTATGTCTACTTGGTTTTGACATTTCTATGTCTGATGAGTCTAATGAAGTGTTGCTAGGTGGTGGAGGTATGTTGGCACCTCGAAGATAGAAAGGTCCCTATTGTTGAGGAACTTTTTGTGGCATTTGATGTGGCACTTGTTGTGGGATTGACTGCAATTGTTGTACCATGTGTTGTTGTTGTGCCATGTGTTGTGGTTGTTTTTGGGATACCTCTGTTAGTTGTATGTGAGACCATGTGCGTGCTTCTTGTTGTAGAGGTATTTTTTGAGGTTGTTGTGACACATGTTTTTGTTGCAATAAATGTTGCTGGTATGCAATTTTTTGCTCAAGGCATCTTTGGTATTCCAACTACTGCTTGAGTTGCTCTTGTTGTTTAGCAAACATGGTTTGTTGTTGTTTGAATTGTTGCTGAAATTGTTGTTGATAAATTGTGTGTAAGTCAAGTGGGTTCACATGGGATTGCGTATTAGGAATGTTGGATGTTTGCCCCACTTGAGGTTGTTTTCATTGTGGTTCATGTTGTTGTTGATATGTGGGGTGTGTGTTAAGTGGATGTATACTTGGTTGCACCTTGGAAGTGTGGAGTCCTTGTACCATTGTAGGTTGTTGTTGTCGTGGGGGTTGACTAAGTCCTTGAGAATTGAACTTCATGTTTGGATTGTTGATTTGGTACCTTTGTGTGTTAGATGTTCATGCTTGTGACATCATATTGACTTGACTATGAGATGTGTCCCTATTGGGAATAGGCGTAATGTCAATAAGGCTTTTCCTTTGTATGTCCATAGGGATGGTTGCACTTGATGTTTCACATGTTGTACTTATGAGAGGCTCCATAGCATTTGATGTCATAGCACTTGGTAAAGTTAGGAGCAAAGGTGTACCTTATTGATTTGCCTCCAAAGAAGGTGTGTTTGGCATGTCGAGAGCACAAGTCCCTTTAGGTGCATCTTGTTGTTGCATCATGTGACTAAAATCAAGTCTTAATGTCCTTTTGGGGTGTTTAGGGATTGGTGGTATTTCATCGAACAAGGGGTTAACATTGATGTGTTCAAATGTACTTTGGAGGATTTCGATAGTTGACTCTCGATGGGACCTTATAGGTGCCATTATTGTGTTTGAAAAATCCAAAGGTTGTTTTCCCTTGTCTAAGTCCAAATTTATCATGGGTTGGATGTTTTCAATTGTTGTGTTGGTTTGATTTTTGGACTTAGGACCTTCCAAGTTTGGGTTAAATTTGACAATTTCTTGGGCTCCCAAACGTTTGAAGTTCTTATGAAAACTTTTGTCTTGAAATGCCCTAGCCATTTCTTCATCAGTGATGCCATAGTCAGTGTCAAAGTCATCACTTAGGTGTACAATACCTTGTTTTATGTTTGATGTGTTAGCTTGGCTAAATTCAAAGGAATGTGATTTTTCATCTTCAGGTGTGGTTGGTACACTTCCTCCTCCTAGTGGTATTGGCATGAATATAGGTTCAGAGTCAGGACTCCATTGAACCATCCCATGTGTGGGGCAAGTGTTTGGAGGAAATCTCATGGTAGGTGCATTGTTCAAGGTTTTTCGTGCCATAGCTTCATTATGAGGATCTTGCAGATACATGTTCAAGGGGTCGGCTAGTGATGGGTGTGATGCCTCGATTTGGTCTTCGTCAAAGGTTTGTTGGATTTTATTGCTCTTTATTTGTCTTGGATGAGGCTTTGGTTATGATTTTGCCTCAAGAAACAAAGGTTGATAGAGTTCCTTGGGTCTCTGAGCTGATTGTTTCCTAGTAAGTGTTGGCATGATACCTAAGAGTGCAAATGCAATGGAATTTTTGAGTGCTTTAGGTGATTTAGAGTGGTGGGTATGCAAGATATGAGTGTTTTTGGGATTTCTAAGTGTTTACGAATGTTATGAAATGTGAGGAAAGGCTAAATGAATTAGGGTTTTGATGTGCAAAGTGAAAATGTCCTAGGGATGTTATGCAAATGCAAATGCAAGGTGATGTTTTGAAGTTTGACTAGAGGGGATGAAAATGACTCTAAGGTATGCAAAATGAGACTTAGGGTTATGTTTTTGACTTCCTAAGGATGCTAAAAATTGATGTATCTAAGGTATATCATGCAAATGATGGTGTTCTAGGGTTCATAATGATGTTTGGGACATGCAAAATGAGGGTAAATGCTCAAGAAGGCAATTTGGTTGATGGACAATTTGATAAGGTTTGGTAATGAAAATGATGCTAAAGTTTGGACCATGCAAGATGAAGGGTATATACCACTAGGGTAAGTCAAAATGACGTTTGGGATGCTAGGGATATGATTATGCTATGACAAGGGTATATGAAAATTTTTGAACTTAGGTAAAACCTTTTAGAAAGTATTTTGTCTAGGAGTTTAACCTTGTGATAAAGGACTTTGGATCTTGACCAAAAAACTAATAAAAGATGAAAAGATCAAATTGATAAAAGATGACAAGGTCAAATCTATCAAGACATAGACAGATTTTGACCAAAGAAAATGAGAAGAAAAGATAAAAAGACTAGTCAAGATCCATTATCCATCAACACTAGGAGATACTCTAAGACTCATACTTTGTTTAGATTTTTGACTAAATTCAAAGGTTTTGGGGGTTCAAAATGATGTTTAAAGGACTCAAAATGGTGGTGATGTTGAGTGGATATGTGATATGGACAATGCCTATGATGCAAAAGGGGATTTTGGGTGCAAGATACGGTTTTGGGTCAAGTGCAGAACGGGGAGGTCTAGAGGCTCCTAGATGCAGTTTTGGGGTCCTAAAGTGCAGTTCGGAGGCCCAAAATGTTCATGCAAGTACCCAAGTGTGACCTAACAGTTCCAAGTGCATCCTAACAGTACCAACTACATCATTGATTCACTTGGAGCCAGTTTGGGCGCAGTTGGTAGTTTTTGGGCACAGTTGGTAAGTTAGAATGAAGGTTTGCTAATCCTGAGAGGTATGGTCGCCAAACTTATATGCTAGAAAGCTAAGATTTTGGGGTTCATGTTGGGATGGGTTGGGAGATGCATAATAGAGGTTATGACCTATATAATTATGTTCTAAGTGAAGGTACTAAAGACTAGGTGATGCAGAATGCAAAGCTAGGCAAGCTGGTGCAAGGGGAGCTAACCAGGTACCTAAGGACATTGTTGAAGCTCCAAAATGTTATCTAGAACAAAAAACTAGATCTCAAGACCAACAAGTGTGTCCAGATAGTGTAGACTATGTCAATGATGCAGTTGGGGCCTAGTTGGACATAGTTGGTAAACTGGGCTGAAATTGAGGCGATTTTGGAATCTATGATTTCAGGATTGATGTCAAAGAGAGGTAAATGGTATGGGACAGTGTTAGGACTAGTATGAATGCTCAAAATTATGGTTAGGACACTTGGAATGATGGTTAAATTGGTCAAGGTGATGAATAGATATGCAAAGATGCAAGGTGGCGAATGCAAAGTGCTGATTTTGAGATGGGAATGCAAAAACTAAGGGAGGTAAACTGAACCTAAAAGGATGCAATATGAAAGGTAATAAATACTAAATGAGAACTAAAAGGTGCAATATGAAGTCTATATGATGCATGAATGAGGCCTATACTAGGGTGAATGCAAGTGAAGTCTATGCAAGTGTGAGATCTACGTTTTGCCAAGCACATTTAGGAGCACAAGTCAACATGTTTTCCAAGGTTTGAGTGTGTTGAACCAAAGTTCGCAAAGTTTGATAAAGGTTGAAATGTTTTAGAAATGTGTGATGTTTTGGAAATTTTAAATGATATCCAAGGTGTAAATTTAAAAGTTTGGCTTTTATCTTGATTATGTTTTACACACACGCAAGACAAGTTCAGACAAGAATAGTTGTTGTTAAAAGTAACAAACACACCACAACCTGGGCTTTTAGGACTGTATCCATTGAATTCCTACTTGAACTAAAGTTCAACCACACTTATCCAGAGCAGAAAACCTAGGATCTTGGTACCACAAGCTCCCCCTTGCAGCACACTCACTTCTTAGGGCTACCAAGATCCACTTCCCAAGGGGCATGACTTCCCAAGGGATTGTTGCCTCTACTAAGGATCGCGAGAATGTAGGATGTCTTCGTAGGCATGGGTGATCCCTTGAGCCAGTGGATAGAAAGGATTTTGGTCACTAAAACACAATTTTTAGTAAGGGCATTCCATTTGGCAAGTGAATGATAAACTTCCATAGAAGGTCTCCCAGCCCCGAGAATCGGGGTTTGACGCACCACAAGAGTACTAGAGGAGAGCTATCACGCAACAATACTGTCGACACGACTTTCACCGTAATCAAATTTTATATAGAGACTAGAACATTGACCTGGCTTTGGCCTATTACTGCTCTGAGGTCATCCCCTAGCATACCCAATATCGAGTATCTTGGTCCAAGGCAGGCCTCCTATAGAAGTTTCATGGATTTCTCTTACACCCAAGATCCACGAATGGCGAGGGGAGAGGATACATCCAATGCAACTCCTAGGGATTTAACATTGTTGACACACCAAGCAAAAAAGAAAAAGGTTCTTTTTAAGCACCAAACGAAATGTTATCTAATCTAGGAAATCCACACACATAGTTTTGAAAGCCACACAAAGTCTTCAACAATGTCCTGCAAAGCACACATTAGTAGTTTCTTATGATCACGTCTTCACCCAACAATTTCCACATGCTGCAAATAGACCATTAGTAACACAAAATCACCTAATCTATTTCCTAGAGAGTGATAGGAACCTAAAATGCAGATTTTGATTGATGCATGTGCTTACTGTGAACCCATGTGTGCTCTGATAGAGCAGATTGCTCCCCAGAAGGCCAAAATGGCTCAGAACACTCCCAAGTGCACCCAAATAGTGCCAACTACATTAACGATGCAATTGGGGCTGAGTTGGGCATAGTTGGTAGTTTTATGGTGCAGTTGGGAAGTTAGGTGCAAAGTGTGGGGAAATGGTGCCTAGACAAGACCCAAAAATTGAAAATTTCAAAGCTGCACTCCCAAGTGTGCCCAAACAGTGTAGACTACATCAATGATTTAGTTGGGGCCTAGTTGGGCACAACTGGTAAGTTAGAAACAACAAAAAGAGATTTTGGTGGCTTCTGGACTCCTAAAACTGCTCCTAGGGGTCCCAAGTGAGCCCTGACAGAGCAGAGTGCACCCCAGGATAGCAAGCTAACAGAATGCATGAAACAAAAGCATACAAGAATTTTACTAGAACCCCTAATTAATCTAGGTATGAAAATGAATAGAAAATAGTTGTTATACCCTTCCAAGTGAGCTCCTTCCTTGCACCTGCAAGCACAAAACAAGAAAACCCAAGTTAGATATGCATGTATACGTTGAGTTCACAAAATATAGGACCAGGAAATGGGTTAAATGCATAACATACTATGAGAAAATCACAAAACTCAATAATCATACGTTAGCACCCACTAGTCTACCATGAAAGCCAAACTAATAAAGAAAGCAATAGAAACCCCCTTTTTCATTTGTAGCTCCCATGTCCTTCTTTCTTCTCCAAATGATTGTAACTCCAATTTGCCTATAGTGCACACAAGATTGAAGAAAAAGCCTATGATGTGGATCATGCCATGAGAATACTAGAAGTGTGATTTTAGTGTGAGAGCAAGAATTGTAAATGCAAAGAAGTGGGGACTCAAAGACTCAAGGATTTTGGATTTCCAGACTTAAGCATTAAGATTCAAGGACTCAAGGTTTCAAGGAGCGAAAATGAGAGAAAGAGTGTCCAATTTATAATCAACACTCAAGGTGAGAGCATTGGATTTGTCACCCATAGATATGCGATGTGGTAAGAGATTCCTTTGAGAATCCATGACACATATGACAAAATATGCTAGTTATGAGATTCTATGACACATGAAATTTAAACTTGGCTAAATGTGGAAGAGAACCTATGACATGTCATAAGACATCTCAACCCACTTAAAGCCATGAATCTATGACAAATAAGCCAAATAGGGATGTGTGTAAGAGGTAAGAATATTTGATTATGACAAATCTTAGCCAAGTGTCAAAGGAGAATCCACGAGGTGTCATATCCAAGTGTCACTATGATGCAATATTTTATGGAATATTTGAATTAAAAATCCTTTTATTCCACAAAATAAGAATTAGTAGAAAATGGAATTAATGATGGAAAATGGAACTTAGGAAATTGTAAATTTCCATGGTTTGCAGATAATGAATCAATTAATTAATAAAATTAATTAATTGAGGATGATAATTAGGAAGAATAATTAGAAGGAATAATAGAATTAAATTATGGGTTATTTAATCCTATAGAGAAAATTAGTAAATGATTGGCCAAATTGATTAAATGAATGCAATCGTATCCTTTGATGAAAATGTAATGATAATGGATATTGAATAAGATGATGATAGATAGATCAAAGCCATGGTCAAATTGATGGATTTAAGTTGATAACATGCCAAGGACACATGAAATGAATTGGTTGATATGTAACATTTAATCAACATTGTAAATGCTACAAGATTGAAATTGATTGATAAGGTTTGATCATAATAACATCGATAGACATTGTCAATGTTATTAAAATGGTTGATAATGCCATGATCTGACATTGAAAGCCTCAACAATGTCAAAGATTGAATGACATGAATGATAGTTTGATCTAGCACTAAGAGCCACGACAATACTAAGGTCAAATTGATAAGATTGATAGGTTGATAGATTTCCAAGGCATTGAAAGCTACAACAATACCTAGGATAAGATAAATGATGATTGATTTGGGATGTTTGATATGTTTTAGGTTGATTGGGACTGATTCTGAGTGATTTTGGGTTGATTTGGGGTGATTTTGAGTTGATTTGAAATGGTTTTGATTTGATTTGATACGATTCTGAGTTGTCATGAAATTAATGTGAAAGAGGATACAAATGACCAAATATGGTCAATTTGACCAAAAGATCAGAGTTAGTAGAATGAGAAAATGGGATAAATTAGTATGAAGAAGTGATGAAACCATAGATGTGAACCATTTTTGAGTGTCTACAGCTAGTTTTTCCCTGCTCCCCTCTGCCTTCTCTACTAGTAGCTTCTGGTCTTCTTTGCTTGCTGACTCTATTAGCCCAATCGTTAAGGCACTCATCTTTGGCCAAAGATTGCTAAAGTTCTCTATTTTTGCACCAAAAATAGCCCCACAGTTAGAGCCCCTATTAGTACACATATGAACCTAGGTCTTTAAAATTTTAGTTTCAAGTTTTGAACTTCTCTGAAGTACATTGAACTTGGTTCAAAGTAGTTCATATGGTTTGATAGTTCGGAGTAGTTCAAAATGAAGATTGGTTAGTTCAAAGGAGTTCAAAATTTGGGAGCCTCAGGGAAGAAAGGGGTTGACCAAAGTTGTGGCCAAAAGTTTTAGTAAGAACACCCTCCTTAGAGTAGTTAGCCAAATTGTAGAAAGGGAAGTGCACCATAATCTAGTATTGCTTAGGGTGGACTTGGACCTGGTTCTAGCTTTGTAGGAGAATGTTATTCTTGTAGCCATCTTAGCTATAAATTAGTGAAATGTTCTTCAAAGATTTCTTCAAGACCTAGTAGAGATGTAGCCAACTCAAAGCCTACTATGGAAGATGCAAGTAGAACCCATCGAGTATATGTGGTTGTTGGTAACCATCAAGCTAAGCACCAAGGTACCATAGTTGAGGCTACAGGTAGGTTTCATGATATTTCATCTTCAGTATTATTTGACTCAAGTGCTTCAGATTCTTTTATTTCACCATCTCTTTTTCAACAATGTGTGCTAGTAGGAGCACCTTAGGTCGATAGGTAGCAAGTTGAGTTAGCCACAAGATCCAAAATGGCTATGGACTCCTTGGTTAGTAGATGTGTTTTGAACTTTGGTACCTTCACCACCACAATGGATCTTTCCATCCTACCTCTAGGATCATATGAAATTGTGTTGGTCATGGATTGGTTAGCCACCTATAAAAAAAATATAGATTACTAACATAGGTTGGTGCTTTGTGTTGATGACATAGGTGGGTACGTGGAGCTTTTAGGGGTCTAGAGACCAGCCTAACTTTAGATGATCTCAGCTAATTAGCTAGAGTGGAGTGTGTAGAAGGGATGCCAAATGTTTTTCTATCTCTGTTAGTGATCTTGAGGAGGTTGAGAGCCATACAATAACACTTGAAAATCACCCACTCCTTCATGACTATGTAGATATGTTTCCTGATGAGATAACAGGTATGCCACAACAACATGGTATATGATTTTTGGATCAATCTCATACTAGGAGTAAAGCTGATATCACGAACTCCTTACTGTATGAGTACTCAAGAATTGAGTGAACTAAGATTGTAGTTAGAGGAATTGTTCACCAAGTGCCATATTTGTCCTGGTGTACTCTCGTGGGGTGCACCGGTCATCTTTGTGAAGAAGAAAGTGTTACAAATAGGGATTACTAGGGGGGTGAATTAGTAATCTACAAATTTTAGTTGCCAACTAGATATTATTTCTTACTTTAAACCATACATAATAAAGTAACAAAGTAATGCTGAATAGTAATGGTAACCATGAACAAAGATAGCTTATAACACCATATTTTGTTAACTTGGGAAACCTTGGCTAAGGAAAAACCCCCATGGGGATGATACCCACAAGATAATATATTGATATATAAGTTCCTTATTAGAGGATGGACCCTATTAGGAGTCATTGAGAAAATTTAGTATAAGGAGTCCCTATTAGGAGACTTTGAATCCCTATTAGGAGATTCCAACCTTGTTAGGAGTTGTGCCAACCCTGTTGGGAGTTATGGTATAGTAAATGCAAGATGAGCTCACTGCCCAAAAATGCACTTCCAATTACAAGAAGAACTCATTGCCCAAACAAGTAATTAGACTTCTAGAATATAGATTCTTTCACAATTTGATCTTAGATCAGAAAATAGCTTCACAAACTTCACATATATTGCTTTGACAAAAGTTCTCATATAATTGCTCAACACAAAATTACCACAATTACACTTCTTCATTATAAGATGTTCTTTGTGTAAATATCATGCCTTTTCACAAATTATTTCTAGGTCAGCTACAAACATGATACACTTTTCTAACTTAGAGTAAACATCTAGGATGTCATTCCTAGTTGGACAAGTAATTATTTTGTAAACAAAATAATTTATTTTCTTTAATTTTGTTGTTTTATTTCACTACTAAAACATGAATATCACTTTTCTTTATAGTTTGTACTAACTTCTAATTTTATACACATCATCATCAACATGTATACTATCTCCATATAACTTTTCTAGTCATAATATGACATCAACAACAAGTTATAAACAAAACAATACATTGATGTATACCAAATTCATACTTACACAATTTTCTGAGTACCAAAAGCTAGGTATCTTTGTTTCTGAGGTTTTCTATAACCATGTACATCATGTGTTGCCATAAATGACAACAATTACATATCCTCATTAGACAATTGTTAACAATCTCCCCCCTTGGCATTGCTGGAGACAAAATAGGGAAAATTGGCCAAGTGACAAAAACTTAACAAAAATAATTGCAGTAACATTAATTGTTCATTTTACATATGCTCCTCCTTATAATATGGTTTCATACTTTACAATACTATACTTATAATTTTCTATATTATCTTCTACCCCTTTGAAATCAATGAAAAAGGTTAAGATGTCAAAAACTATTCAAAAATTGTCCATCTGCTGTCAAAATCTCTATGAATTATACAAACATTATCTTCATGCAATCATCAAAATTTGTTATCAGACTATCCATATCTTTGGTCCATGTTTCCTTGGTAGATTTAGCAGAGGTGAGAATTTCACATAGGGAATATGATGTAATCTCAATTGCATTAAGGTCTGAATACGAAAAGTTAGAATAAGTGTCCTTGGCCTTGACTCATTCCTCCAATTATTTCTCAATAAAAGAAATTTCTAGAGCAATAGACTCTCTAAAATATGATACTCTCTTCAAAATTTGTTCCTTCCAAAGTTCCATTTTTCTAACATCATTGTGAATATTTGTCACTTTTCCTTCAAAATAATCAATTTTACAAGATGGATGTTGTATCTGACAGAGCCTCTAGCTCACTCATTTTTCCACCAATTTGATTGTCAATTTCCTTGGTTAGATTATAAGATAGATTACACTTAATGTACAATACCTTACTATCTTGTTGGCACTTTCAAAGTTCCTTGATAAAAGTATCAAGACTTATCAAATCATTTTTAATATTTTGACAAATGGTGCTAAACAAGTTAGCATTATGTGAGATTTGTGCCTTTGTTTCTACAACACTCAACAAATTAGTGAATTCCTCATCAAATGACTTTAGCACTGCCTATGTCCTTTGTTCTAGATCCACCTCTATCTTTTGTATTGTTTGAGTACTATGTAATCTATAAATAACCTCCATCAAGGTTTTTTTTGCAGGCTCTTCATTGTTTTGTTCTTCTGAATGAGTTTTGATAAGGATAAGACCAAATCAATTTGATCATTATCATCAATTGTTAAGCTAGCAAGTGAAACTGGAGTAGATGAACTAGAAGGTTTAATAATGTCATCATCCTTTTGCTTCTTCTCAGTTGCCTCTTTGACTCTTCTCCCTTCTTCCTCTCTTTATTCTCTTTCCTTCCTTTCATTTTCTCCCTTTTCTTCTTGTCTTCCTCTGTTTTCCTTCTTAATTCTTCTTTGGCTACTCTTTTCTTTTCTTCCTCTTCTTTTCTTTTCATCTCATCCTCAAGCAATTTTTTCTTTACCTCTTCTACTTTCCTCTTCTCTTCCTCTAATAACCTTTTCTCTTCTTCATTTTGCATCAAATTTTCTTCTATATCTTCAGAATGATATTCAGGTGGTTTTGAACTCTAAAACAAGTTAGTATCCTCAATGTTAATGGTAACATTGGTCTGATTTATCTACATTGTGTCACTACTCACTGACACTTCTGAGGTTTTAGGTGCAAGTGAAGATGTTGTCTTAGACTCTATCAACATATGACTTATTGCTATTGTAGTGTCACTTCTTATCTTGTCCTTCTCACCCACCATAAACAAGAATGGTCTTACTTTATTTCTTAAGGTGCAAGATTATTCAATATGTTCTTGACTTCTTCTTTGTCACTAGTCTTGCATATTGTTCTTAACATTGACTTCCAAAGTTATATGTCCTCTTCTCTTGCTAGTACATTCTTCTCAATAAGTCTGTCATAGACCTTATGGTTCACCATGCCTTCAATATCCTTTAGTTTCAAATTATTGGCTTTAATGTATCTCATAGTAGAGATATCAATCTGATATTTTTCAAAGTTATTATACAAATCATAAAATTTATTCATCTAAAAAAAGTTTCCTTCATTAGCAATAGCTAAGTTTATCTTCTCTATCTTTGAATTCCAGGGTTGTTGAGCATTTCCTACTAATTGCTTAGAGCTTGTTTAACTTCTTGTTCCTCTTCTTCTTCTTCGCTAGACTCAATAATTGTCAGCAATGTCTATTGTCTCTTTCCTAGTCCAATTGCTTGTTGCTTGACCCTTTTAGCCTTTGTGGTCATAGCTTCCACTAATCTCTCAAATTCTCTTGTCAGTTCACTTGATTGCACATCTAATACCGCTACATAGGTAATGCTTTGTTCTAAGGATGTCTCTGTAATAGATACTAACAAAGGTTGCACATTCAATATACCTTGCTTTATGGTTTGCCTGACTACCTATGACTCAATTGCAGTCATATTGGCCTCCAATAAATCTTTCATCATTATTGACTCTATCTTCTTGTGAGAGGCCTTCTCCAAGGATTCTTGATGAGCTAACTAGGTAATCTCATCATACATTCCAAATTTTTATTCAACTTTGTCCTTTTTTCATTTCAATGGTAAATCAAGGTATCCAACTACTATATCATCACTCAATTCATAACCTAAGGGATCAAGAAAAGTTTCCCAAGGTTCTACTACTTGAATATAAGTAAAATCTATATCAACCATAATACAAATGTCTTCCTTAAATCTATCTACAATTCTAGGTGCAATTCTAAATCTCTATCTCATTTCATTCTAAAATGTCTTCATTATCAAGTTCCCACTATCCAATATCTTATTTGCTAGATATCTTCTACATACATCTATGATTTTCTCCATTGTACATCTATCACTGCTCATTATCTCTATGATAGATAAATATGGAAATATTTCAAGCACGTGAAAAAATATGTGATTGATCAATGATTGAAATCTAAACACACCATTCTTAGTGCTTTTGATATTTTCTAGGTTCTCAAGTAGATGTATTCTTAGAATTTCACTAAGATTTACTTGTTCCTTCCCTACACATATTTTGTAGGCTACACAAATGAATTTGGTTAACAATTCATCAATCTTTGAACTTGTACATACAGAGTAGGCAATGATTCTACTCAAGAATCTTACGTCATCTTGCTTAATGGTGCAAATCACCATGGCCTTTCCATTATACATTACTTTGGTATAACTCTTGACTTTCTTCTTGACCATTTTCTCACCTATAGGTACACTACCTTGTTTACAAAGACTAGTTACCTCATGAATAAGGTTGGCTGAAATATCAACTACACTATCTTACATCCATAGTCTCCCATCATGCATTTTGCTTAATATGATCTATGTCCAATTCATAGTAGAAATGATATTTGAACAGGTCTAGTTCCTTCAAGTGTTCAAATCTAGGCTTCATAGTCATATTGTGATTGAAAACTAATTCCATATCCTTGTTCATATATTCACTCCCAATAGATTCAAATGTACTGGTAAGATAACTTACTATATCTTCCAAGTATACTACATTATTTAAAGTAATGGATAATGTTGAGTTAGGGTTTTCTTCTATGGTTTTCATGGAAACAACCTTCAAGTTAGGTTTGTCCTCATTCTCAACATTATGAACTACTAACATATCCATGATTCTATCAAATATGAACTTTTATTGAATAAATTCTATAGATAAATGATAAAATACCTCTTTCTAAAATAGGGTTTTCTTCAAAATCACCTTGACAAGTCACTTATGAGTGCTCTTTGCTTCAGATGTGATCGTAATGAAGTGAAAATCAAGTTTGTGCTCTATTTATTCCATCAACTTGAACTTGCATTAATTTCATACTTTGCAAACACAAAAATGTTGTCAATCGCATTTTGAAATCAAATAACTATTCAATATTATCTATTTGATCTTCAGATGCCACTTGAGGTTTACTATAGCTTCCTCCCATCATGAAAATGCTACTAAAAACTTCTCTTTATGAAATTCTCTATAAAAACATAGTTTTCATCTTTTGCTACATAATTAACTCTTTTTGTAATACCAGTAACTCTTAATTCCTTCATAACTTTTTTAGATAAGCTCAAAATTACAAGCGAGCTTAGGTACCATCTAAACTTAACTCAATACACCTTTTCCCAACTTTACTACATCTAATTCAATCTCTAAATGAAGTTTTCAAATTCTACTACTATGAACAAGCTTAATTCAAATTAATTAAATTAAAATTGATACTTGACTTTGATATACTTGTGTCACCATCATGTAACTTATCTTTTTCTATTTCTAATCCTTTTACAAATGCCTCATTGATTTCTTCTCAAAGTTCACTAACTACATTTATTTGTTCCTCATTGTCTTTGTTAGTTTTGGAGTTCCTCTCATGGTTCCTTCTGTCATTTCTGATGTTTCTTCCATCATTTCTTTTATTTCCAAAGTTTCTTCCATTGTTTACAAATATTTTACTTCCTCTTTTTTACAAATATTTTTCTATATGTCTGAAGTTGTTGCATAACTAACATACTAGTGTTCTAAACCTATAGTTCATCTGATCATCAGGTGCATGCTAATTCCAAGCTATGTGTTCAAAGTTGTTACACTTATAACACACAATATGTCTTCTATCTTCATAAGGTCTTCCTTCTCTTAATGTTCTTTCATTAGATCTTCTTCTATTTGTAGGGTTAGTATTTCTACACATTCTACTATTTCTTCTATCATTATCATATTTAGGTTTCCTACAATCAATCGCTTTATGACCCATACCATGACAATTATGACAATCCTTAACATGATTAAATGACTTATTTGTATAATCTTTTTTCATATGACCTATCTCATTACATGAAAAAAAATTACCTCTAAATTCATACCTAGCTTCCTTAGAAGATTCCATTTACTTTTGTTCATCCAATATGTGAACTTCTTTATCTTCTTTAGGCTTATCAGAAGATTTATTAGATTCAATCTTATGATGAAATTTATTTTTTTCCTTTGGATCTAATCTAATCTTAGGTTTCTTTGCAGACATGTTAATTACATAACCAAGACCAGTCTTATCATAAGTAGGTCTCTATATTGATATTGAATCATCAAGATTTTCCCTACTAAAAAATGCTTCTCAAGTTGTTGCTTGCACTAAGTTAATTCATCTTTCACAATAGTATTATATTTATGAATTTTTTCATGATCTTCTTTCAATGTTTCATATTCAAATGTTTTCTTTGCCAGACTTGCTTTAAGATCTACATTTTCAATCTTCAAATTAGATTCAATTTTGGTAGGATCATTTCTCAAAGTTAACTTTACATTCATAATATTTAATTCATGCTTCAAGATCTTGTACTCTATTTTTAGTTTTCAATAATCATCATCACTAGTTTTAGATTAAATAGATTTAGGCTTGGATTTTATATTTTCAATCTTTTCCTTTAATTGTCCAATGTATACTTTGGAGTCTTCATATATGTGCTTCAACTTATCTCATTCCTTAGTAAGGAGATTAATTTGTTCAAGTGCCTCTTCGATATTATTCACCAACTTTTCCGTACCCATAGGGATCTTACTCAACCTATTAAGCCTCTTCTGAGTAACTATGCTCTAATACAAATTGTTAGAATTAGGGATTACTGGGGGGGTGATTTAGTAATCTAAAAAATTTAGTTACCAACTAGATATTATTTCTTACTTTAAACCATACATAACAAAGTAATATAGTAATGTTTAATAGTAATAGTAACCATGCACAAAGATAACTCATAACACCATATTTTGCTAACTAGGAAAACCCTAGCCAAGGGAAAACCTCAATGGGGATGATACCCACAAGATAATATACTTATATATAAGTTCCTTGTTAGAGGATGTACCTTGTTAGGAGTGAATGAGAAAATTTAGTATAAGTAGTCCCTATTAGGAGACTTTGAATCCTTGTTAGGAGATTCCAACCCTGTTAGGAGTTGTGACAACCTTGTTAGGAGTTGTGGTACAATAGATGGAAGATGAGCTCATGGCCCAAACATGCACTTTGAATTACAAGAAGAGCTCACTGCCCAAACTATTAACATAAAAGTCATGTTTGTTATTAGTGACATACACTTGTTCAGATTATAAGTATCTATCTAGCTTATTGTGTAGTTAATGATGTTAATCAAGAAATTTAGTTGATACCAAGTTCTATAGTTGCTACCAAGTCCTTTGGACAAATTTCAGTTTGTCTAGAGTAGTTACTTTTATGATAAAGATCAACAGTGTAAATTGATCATCTTAGTGTATGCTGATTTTACCAATGCAAACCAAGTTGTGTAGCACTTACCAAGTTCACAGTTGATGTCATGTGAATCCAGTGTTGATTGAGCTACTTAGTGTTAACCAAGTGATTTAGTTTATATGTCAAGTCTCAATATATTCATTGAGTCACTAGTGTAGACCAAGTTCAAGACTACTTATAAGTGATCAGTATGGATTGAGCTTCCATGTCTACCAAGTGCATGATGATGTCAAACATGGATAGTAGATGCTAAGTATCAGAACCTCACCAAGTTAGTGTTTTTGAACCTGAGTTTCTACACTTGAGCTAACTTTGTAATTTTGTAATTGGATTGATATATAATTGAATAAAATGAAAGTAGTGTAGTTAGAGAAAAGCATAAGAGTGAATTAAAAAGGCTACAACAGTACAAGGAGTAGCAAAGATTCTTCTATCATAGGGAAGGTGATTTGTACACTCAATGTAATTTCATTTAGTAAACCTAGTTGTAGATCAGAGATCAGCTACTACTTCATCCTAATAGGTGGATCAGTCAAATCCTTTAACAAGGTAGACCTAATAGTCTTGTCTAAATCTCTTTACTAAGTGCATACTTTATTGTATGTTTGTAAATCCTTTAACAAGGTGGACCTAGTAGTCCTTATTGATCCTAATAGGATAGATCATTAGAAGTTATCATTGTAAGCCTTAATTGGTCAACTTTATATTGCAATACTAAAGCTTGTGGGTATCATCCCCACCCCAATTTTACTTTCTATTTGGAAGGTTTTTGGGTCATCAAATCTTGTGTGTTAAAGTGTCATGTATGCTTTCATGTTTTTCAATTTCTCATGCATGCAATTAGATCAGAATATATATGAAGGATTAATTGGTAATTGAAGATTAAAAAAGTATAACTTATTGATTTACCCCTCCCCTCTCAATAACTTATCCTTTCATAATATTTCCAACAATTGGTATCAAAGCTTTTGTGGTTCTTAGAGAAAATTTTAATAGCTTGAGCAAAGATCAAAGGCTATGGAGATATTCAAACTTGACAAGGCTATTGACAATGAGAAGCTAGATTTGGAAATGGCTATTGGCCAACTCAAGAAAGCAAAGGAGAAACTCTCTCAATCCCTAAAAAAAAAAAAGATCTTGCAATTTAAATGAATGATCATCTCTACACTGAAGAAAGAATTGAAGACCTTCATTCAACAAGTAGCCTAGATGAAGCCAATAAAGAAATCAAAGAACTCTTAGAAAAGAATGGTTCACTACAAGAAGTGAGAAAACTAAGAAGAGAGCAAGAAATTTAGTCAATAAGGCTATGAAGTTATGGAAGAGAAAAACAAGATAAAAGAAGAAATAGAAGGAAAAGATAATGAGATTCAACATGTATCCCTTCAGCAGGATCACTTCATTAATTAGCTCACCAATGCAAATGAAGAAATCATGAATCTAAGATCAAAAAATGAAAGATTGCAGAATAATCTAAACTCTAAAAGGCAAACCAATGAAAGAATGATGAAATCCCAGACATACATGAATCAGTTGAATGAACAAAGTCTCTATAGAAAAAAGGAAAAAGCAGGAATTGGATATACAGAAGAAGGTGAATCATCCAAGCAAGGAGCTCAAAAGAATTAAAGATCTAGTTGCAATCATTGTGGTAAGATAGGTCATACATAAAACAAATATTGTAGTAATGAGAAGGAAAAATTCAATGGAAAGTGCTACAATTGCAATTAGCATGGTCATAAAGCTAATGAATGCAAAGAGAAACCTAATTTTGAAGGAAAATGTCACAAATGTAACAAACATGGACACAAGTCATTTGGATGCAAATCTAAAATATTGAATCTAGTAGAATAGATTGTGAAAGCTATATTTGGTTGGGACTATAACACCTAGTGCAGATGTCATTACTGTGGAGAATTTGGACACATTGGAATGAATTATGTAAAGCATCACATTAGGAAAAGAGATACTACTAGAAGATGTTTTCTTTGTACTAAACTTGGTCATCTAGCTAAGAATTGCATGAACACTAGGAGAATTGAAGATGAAAATAAGGCAAAAGCTAACAACATCAAAAAATGGACGAGACAACAATGGGTTCCAAAATCTTCTGAAAATGCAAGTCTGAGTTGTGATGAACAAGTCATCAAGAATTGAGTAACTCCACCTTTTCCACTTGATCTCTCAAAGGATAACTAGAATTATTGATGTAGGAGCATCCTAGGTTTCCTTCTTATCCTACTCATTTTGTTCATTTTGTGGTTCCTTCATGTGCCGAGTTATTGTAACAATTCCTTCATGTTCTGAGTTACCCAGTGTATGTCGAGTGACTCTTCATGTACCAAGTTACTCAATGTATGCTGAGTGTTTCTTCATGTGCCAAGTTACTGAGTGTATGTTGAGTGTCCCTTCATGTGCTAAGTTATCTAGTAAGTTATCTAGTGTGTGCTGAGAGCTAGTAATTAGACATGATTTTTGTGGGCCAACTTGTGGGATTTATTTCATTTGCGACATTTATGTTAAGATCTTTTCTTGGGATGAGTCCAGACCATTGTTGGGTCAGCCTTCCTCTTATGTAATGTTCTAGAATGATCTTTAAACCATTTTGACAAGTATAAATAGAGTGTTTAGGCTTAGAGTTAGGCAAGTTGGAGAGAAAAGGATTTTGGAGCAGAATTGAAGGTACAAATTTGTTGTTGGATCTTTGTATATGAATGTATTTTAATTGGCCATAACCCAGAAGGGCTTACAGCTGGGTATGTATGTTGAATATTTGAAGAATCAATAAAAGTATTCTCTCTTCTTCCTACTTTGGTTGTTGTTCCTTGTGTTTCCTTCCATTGTATTAACTCTTGCAGGGTGATGTAGATAGCTGGGTGAGCCTTTGGCCCTAGTTATTCTCTCTCTTGCCTACATCAGTTGGTATCAAAGATTGAGGTTCATCCTTATGGAGATTAGATTGTGTAGAGCCCTAATTTGGATTTGGTTGTAGGGTGGCAAATCTGCGAATTTGACCTATAACTTGCAGTGGTTTACGCTCTTGTAGGAACTTGATTTGTAAAGATGGTTCGTGGTAGAAGAAATGTTAATGATGCTATATTGGATCAGTTGAGACAAATTGTAGCCAGATTAGATGCTGTGGAGATATCCCAAAGGAGAGGAGCACATGTTGATGATGTAAGTGATGATGAAGTAGCAACACCAAACCATAATCTAGAACCTAAAGAAGATCAAGATGAGGAAAGATTGTTGCGAGTGTTGTCTAGGGAAAATTCAAAGCCCATTATAGAAGTTGTTCCTTATGAAGGAAAATTGGATACCAATGCTATTCTAGATTGGATCTCTAATATGGAGAAATTCTTTGAGTATGAAAACACTCCTAATAATAGAAAGGTGAAGATTTTAGTAACTAGGCTGAAAGGTCACGCATCACTATGGTGGGAGCACTTGCAAACTGATAGACAAAGGAGATCAAAGGAGAAGATCAGAACCTAGCCAAAGATGTTGAACAAGGTAAAGAACAAATTCCTCCCTGTTGATTACCAAGTTAGCCTATTGAGAAAGATGCAAAATTTGAAACAAAAGGACATGACTATGAAAGAATATATCGAGGAATTCTATAGATTGGACATCAAATTTGGACATGTAGATGATGATGTTGAGAAAATTGCAAAGTACATTAATGGATTGAGATTTTGAATACAAGATGAAATGATTTTTTTGATGCTAGAAAGTGTAGAAGAAGCATATCAATATGCCTTGAAGGTTGAGGAGTTCTTGACAAAGTAGCATGAACAAAGACAAAGAGGTAGAGGTGGCAGATTCTAAAGGGGTAGAGGTAGATCTTATGGTGAAGGTGGCAGATCTAAAAGTTCTATGTAGGATAAAGGAAAATCTAAATGAAATAATATTGAAAAATGCAAGACTGAATGGAAAAGTGATAATTCTTACCAAGGAGGCACTAATTCTTATCAAGGAAGAGGTAATTCTTATTCTAGAGGTGGATTTCATAGTAATTGTTTTAGATGTGGCAAAGAGGGACATAGATCTTTTGAATGTAGATCCTTTGAAAGTAGGCAAGGTAACAGAAATGTTGTGATTCAAGAAGATGATGAGGTTTCACCAAGTGGATCTAAGGCTGCAAAAAATTTGATGGTGAGAAGAACCTTATGTAATAAAGGAAGTGATGAGGAACCTATTTTAAGGAGAAGTCTATTCAAGACAAGATGTAAGATGGTTGGAAAATGTTACAAAGTGATCATTGATAATGGAAGTTTTACAAATCTAGCATCAGAAGAGCTAGTTACCAAGTTGCAGTTGCAGACCCTGAAACATCCCAAACCTTATCATGTTTCATGGATCAAAGATGAGCACAAGATATTGGTAAGTGGGCAATGCCTTGTGAAATTCAAAATTGGGCATTACTTTGATAAAGTTTTGTGTGATATTATTTCAATGGATTGTTGTCATAATTTTTTGGGTAGACCTTGGCAATATGATAGATATGTTGTACATGATGGAAGATTGAATCAATATACTCTTTGGCTAAATGGGAAGAAACAAACATTGCTGCCTTTGATTGAAAGTCCAGATGAGGTTAATTGTACTACTATAAAAATTTGTATGGTTAATGGGAAATAATTTGAAAAGGAAATGAAAAAGAATCAAGTTTTTTTTTTTCTTTAATTCCAAGAAAACTAAGTTTTGTCAATGGAGACTGAGTGTTAGAAAATAGTGTTAACCAAGTGCCAGTTAATAATGATTGAGTGCTAGAAGAAATTGTAGAGTTGTTGAATGAGTATAAGGAAATTATTGCTAATGACATTCCTGATGGTTTACCTCTAGTAAGAAGCATAAGTCATTGTATGGATCTGATTCCTAGAGCTAGTTTGCCAAACAAAGCACCATATAGATTGACACCTACAGAGAATGAAGAACTTAATAGACAAGTGCACGAGTTGTTGCAGAAAGGTTTGATCAGAGAAAGCTTGAGTCCATGTGTTGTACCTATTGTATTAGCACCTAAAAAGAATGGAGAATGGAGAATGTGTACTGATTCTAGAGCCATTAAAAAGATAACAGTGAAATATAGGTTCTTAGGCCAAGGATGGATGACATAATAGATTGTTTGAGTGGATCAAAGTATTCTACCAAGATTGATTTGAAGAGTGGAGCTATCATTAGATCAGAATTAGAGAAGGTGATGAATGGAAGATTGCTTTCAAGAGAAAAGATGGGTTGTATGAATGGTTGATTATGCCTTTTGGTTTGACTAATGCACCTAGTACTTTCATGAGGTTGATGAGTGAAGTTCTTAAAATATTCTTGGCTAATTTTGTGATTGTTTATTTTGACGATATTTTGATATTTAGCAATATTAAGGAAGAACATCTTGAGCATATTAGACAAGTATTATAGAGGTTGAAAGAGGAAAAATTGTTGATTAATTTGAAAAAATGTTCTTTTATGCAAGAGGAGATTGTGTATCTAGGATTTGTGATTTCAGCTAATGGTTTGAAGATGGATACTGAGAAGGTTAAAGGAATTTTTAAATGGCCTACACCTAAGAATGTGAGTGAGGTAAGATCATTTCATGGTTTGGCTAGTTTTAACAGAAAGTTTATAAAGAATTTTAGTGTTGTTTGTAATGCTATGACTGAGACAATGAGGGGAGATAAAAAGGAATTCAAGTGGACACATGGAGCTAATAAGAGTTTTGAAACTTTGAAACAAAAGGTTACTGAATTACCTGTATCAGCTTTGCTTGATTTCAACAAAGTATTTCAAGTTGAATGTGATGCAAGTGGTAATGCAATAGGAGTTGTATTAAGCCAAGAAGGTAAGCCTATTGCTTTCTTTAGTGAAAAGTTGAATGATGCTAAAAGGAAATATTCAATGTATGATCAAGAGTTTTATGCTATTGTTCAAGCATTGAAGAAGTAGAGACATTATTTGATGCCTAAAGAGTTTGTGTTGTATATTGATCATAAAGTTTTACAATACTTGGGAAGTCAACATGAATTGAATCAAAGACATATGAAGTGGGTTCAGTATTTGCAAAGTTTTACATTTGTGATCAAGCATAATAGTGGAGTCACCAACAGAGTTCTTGATGCATTGAGTAGAAGATGTTCTTTGTTGACTAAAATGAAGGTTGAAGTTCTTGGTTTTGATGAGATGAAAGAATTATATGATTCTGATCCTAATTTTTTTGAGGCATGAAGAGAGTGAAGAGCACCAAATCTGATAGATCACATAAATAAGTATGATGAATATTTCATTTAAGAAGGTATGTTGTTCAAAGGTGTTCAGTTGTGTATTCCTAGAAGTTCTATGAGGTTGAATCTAATTAAGGAAAAGCATAGTGGTGGATTAGCTGGACATTTTGGAATTGATAAGACATTGAGTTTGCTGAAAGAGAAGGATTATTGGCCACAAATGTATAAGGATGTTCAGAAATTTGTAAAGAGTTATGGAGTTTTTCAAGTTGCAAAGGGAGTTAGTCAAAATATTGGTTTGTATACACCTATTACTATTCTTGAGAAACCTTGGACTGATATCAGTATGGATTTTTTTCTTGGATTACCTAAGACAATGAAGGGGTATGATTCCATATTTGTTGTAATGGACAGATTTTCTAAGATGGCTCATTTCATACTATGTAAGAAGACATCAGATGCTGAGCATGTTGCTAAACTTTTCTTTAAAGAGATTGTGAGATTGCATGGATTACCAAGAAGTATTATTTCAGATAGAGAAAGTAAGTTTTTTGGTTATTTTTGAAAGACTTTGTGGAAGAAGATGGGTACTAAATTGAAGTCTAGTTCTACATTCCATTTAAAAATAGATGGATAGATAAAGGTCGTGAATAGAAGCTTGTGTAATTTGCTAAGATGTTTAGTTGGGAATAAGCCAAGTAATTGGGAGATGCTATTGGCACAAGCTTAATTTGCATATAATAATTCTATGTATAGGAGTATAGGGAAGACACCTTTTGACATTGTTATTGGAATGCACCCTAGAGGTATATCAAATTTGAGAGATGTTGTTGGTGAAGAAAAGAGAAGTGCTACAAGAGAAGAATTTTTTGATTTTATGAAGTCTTTGCATAAAGAAGTGAAGTTGAGGTTGGAACAAAGTAATCATAAGTATAAGGAGAATGCTGATGAGTTTAGAAGACACCATGATTTTCAACTTGGTGATCAAGTGATGGTTCATTTGAAGAAAGGAAGATTCCTAGTTGGAACATATAGTAAGCTGAAGATGAAGAAATTTAGACCTTGTAAGATCTTGAAGAATTTTGACAATGGTAATGCTTATGAAGTTGAGTTACCTGATGACATGGATATATCTCCTATATTCAATATTGTTGATTTGTATAAGTATCATGAGTTAGAGGATGAAGTTTTTGTATCAGATGATTATCCTAAGAAGAAGATTGAAGAAGTTCAACAGATATTGGATCAAAGAGTTGGCAAGAGCACAAGGGGAAAATATTACTATGAATATTTGGTGAAGTGGAAGAATAGACCTATTGAAGATGCTTCATGGATTTCTCAATTTGAGTTGGATTCAGCTCAAGTTGGGACATCTCAATGATTCAGAAGAATCATTTCTTTCAACCCTAGTTGTTTGATACAAGAGCATCTTGGGTTGCCTTGTTATCTAGCTCATTTTGTTCATTTTGCAGTTCCTTCATGTGCTGAGTTACTATAGCAATTCCTTCATGTGCTGAGTTACCAAGTGTATGCTAAGTGACTATTCATGTGCTAAGTTACTCAGTGTATGCTAAGTGTTTCTTCATGTGTCGAGTTACTCAGTGTATGATGAGTGTCCCTTCATGTGTAGAGTTATCCAATGTATGTCTAGTGCTAGTAATTGGATGTGATTTCTGCAGGCCAACTTGTGGGATTTATTTCATTCACAACATTTATGTTAAGATCTTTTCTTGGGATGAGTCCAGACTATTTTTGGGTCAACCTTCCTCTTATGTAATGTTCTAAAATGACTTGTAAGCCATTTTGGCAAGTATAAATAGAGTCTTTAGGCTTAGAGTTAGGCAAATTGGAGAGAAAATGATTTTGGAGCAGAACTAAAGGTGTGAATTTGTTGTTGGATCTTTGTATATGAATGTATTGTAATTGGCCATAACCCAGAAGGCCTTATAGCTAGGCATGTATGTTGAATATTTGAAGAATAAATAAAATTATTCTCTCTTCTTCCTCCTTTGGTTTTTGTTCCTTGTGTTTTCTTTCATTGTGTTAACTCTTTCAAGGTGGTTCAGATAGCTGGGTGAGCCTTTGGCCCTAGTTATTCTCTCTCTTGCCTGCATGAATTATGATACTAAAGGAGACATTATATATCAATTCCAATTAGTAGGATGAAAGATCCAAATCAGCATTCAAGATGAAAAAGGAATCATTGAGTAAAAGATGGAATTTATCACTGAGTAAGGTCAGGTTACTATCCTACCAAGCAAGGTTGGGAGTAACTAAGTCTATGTGGTTATCAAGTCATGAAGAATTCACCAAACATTTAATGAAAAGGAAGTGGATGATAGTCTACCAACTTGAACAAACATTCATACCAAGAATTTATGGAAAATTTTGATAAAAGGGTGAAATTGAAGTCATTTCTCACCACAAATTTTGAAGAGCTAATTGTGCAGAGTGATCTTCAAGCATTCAAGTGACTTCTGCAAATTTTTGTTGAAATATTTTCAAGTCCTACTGAGCAAGATTGGTAGCCACCAGTGGCAAAGTGAAGAAAGGTTTTGAAATGTTGATTCAAGGTGTGGAATGGAAGGCACCATATTTCAAGCTTACTCCTACCATCACAAAAATTATAGATCTGAGTGGAGCACAATCTCTTATCTCTCCTAAAGTACTCTTGATAAATGACATCCATTCTCATTTTAAATGCACAATTCAAGATATTGGTAATTTGGAAGTGGACACAACCCTAGAAAAGCTATGTGTTAATGGTGTGTTGAAAATGGAACATCAACATTTTGAAGCAAAAGGTTTAACACATATTCCTCACATGCCACGACATTTCAAAATCACCTAATTTTGATCACCAAGAAGATGATCCATAGGATCACTGGTCTCCCCATGCTAGCTAAAGCTAAAATGACTAAAACCCTTAGTTAGGTTGAATTGGAGAAGAAAACCCTTTCCAAATGGGATGTAAGGGGAATGAAAATAAGAAGTGTGACCAGCATGGAGCTAAAGTTTAGTATTCACATCATTGCACATAAAATATACAGCTCTAACAGATTGAATAGTGTGTCATGTGAAGTTGTAGACTTGGCTTACAAGGTAGTCGAGAATAACCTTTCTCTCGACCTTGCTAAGTTATTGTTGAACCAATTCAACAAGAACATGGAGAGCATTAGGACCTCAAAGAGCAATCCATGGAAGTTTGGTTTGCTCTTGACATTTTTTTATTTTTTTTATGTTTAGAAATTCTTTCCATCAAAATGTACTATTGTTTAGAGAAAAGATATGCCAATCCTCTATCAGATTAATGAGTACATTTCTAAAATGGGAGAGAATTATGCAAGTATTGTGGATAATTTTTTTGATGCATTCAAGGATAAAATTAATAATAGGGATCAGATTTTAAGAAAATTAGTTGAGGATTATAAAGATGATATTTTTTTCATGGTTGATAGTGACAAAGTGTAAATCTAGGAAGTTAGGCCTAGAATTGCATGGGTAAAACCTCTAGGATATGAGGTCAAAATTGAAACAAAGGATAAAATTGAGGCATTAATAAATGAACTATTTGATCCTAAATTATCCTATTTTTGCACATATGATGAGGCTAAGGCTAGGATAGAACTAGAGATTAAACTCCCTCAGGTAGTTAACAAAGGCAAGAAGAGGATTGCCAAGTTGAAAACAAGTTCCACTCTCCTATTGACCAAGGGAAAAGGTGAATATGAAGAAGCAGAGGATGAAGAAAAGTTAGAGGAAGAAGAGCCACTAAAGAAGAAGGGAAAGGTAATCATTACCAAACCTACCAAGCCATCCATTGTTGTATTAACAAGAAGAGTTTCAAGAAAGAGATCAGATAAGGAATGAGGAGACATAATTTTTAGAAAACCTCCACCCACCTTCCAAGATAGATTGAAAGATTTGGAATCAAGTTCTAGCATTACAAACTTCAAGGCATGGGTAAGTGGAAATGCTCACTCGATCAGCTTGCACTTTAGATTCCTAGTGCTTTGTTGGCTAGGATTAAACCAAGATGAGAATTTTCAAAACAAACTGCAAAAGATATATATGAGCAAACCCTGAGGCAACTTATGTCAAGCTTAACCAACAAGTAGGTTAAGGAATCTTTGAAGAAAAATGAAGAAAAGTTAACCTTGAGATTCAACACCTATCTTGTATTGACAAATGCCATTGAACATATTGTGAAGAATGCTATAAACACATGAAAGAATATATATCTTCTTTACAAACTAAGTGATTTTGCTATCAATGTAAGTGATAAGGATGATGATGATGATAAAGAGGATAAAGATGATGAAGAGGTAACTCATTTTGATACTGAAGAGGATGAAGAGGAACAAGGGTTGGAAGCTACTGAGGAAGATGCACATGAAATAGAGGAGACTGGCCCAGTAAAGATTGTTGCAATGGTCATAGCCTCACTTCCTCATTCTCCTAGAAAAATATTGACAACATGAAGCCTAGAGACAACCTTAGCAAGATTGATTATGACCAACATTGCAAGCATAAGCACCAATCAATCTTTGCACTAGTCCAGCTCAGTGCTACATGACTGAAGTATCAAACACTTCATCTACTACACTACAGACTCTTCCCTCTACATTAGTTTTGGATACATCAAGTATTTGTACTACTAGTATTTTGATGAGTGTAGTATCCATTCTTGTAGCAAGTTCTACTATTTCAACAATTTTTTCCATTCCTAGTATGCAAGCAATAAGTGCAAGGAAAGTTGAGACCAAGCCTCAACTAAGCAATATTTTTTTGGCCAAAGAAAAGGAGGAGGATGTAGATCTTGATAAGGAAATTGTCATTCCAAATTGGGATATTCCCAAACTCAATCCTAATCAGATGTAGACCTTCAGAGAATTATTCCAAAAGAAAGCCAAGTAGAAAATGCTAAGAGAGGAAAGAGATAAAGAATTTAAGATAATTGAGGATGCCAAGAATATTCTAGCAAAGGCTCTAGGCATAGAGGTTGATATTTCTCAACCAATTTTGTATCAGATGGAAGAGGCATTCCACAAATGTAATGAAGATTTAGATGGATAGGAGAAATTATTGTACAAAGCTAAGAAAAAGTTTGAGAATAAATTTTTAGAACTTATTGGTCAACAAATTGTCATTCACCAAGCAGAATTATCTAGTTTGTTGGGCTCTCTAGAAATCTCATGCATAAGTGTATCTTTACTTTTTGGTAAATTATATGATGTTTCTATTTTTACAAAGAAAATAAAAGAAATTTTTTCTAAAATTGATGATGATCTAAAGGTGAGGGCAAAGTAATTGTAGCTTGACCTGAGTTCAAGCTCTACCCATTTCAATAAGATCATATTAATTCTGACAAATATGCAGGCAGAATTACTTAGAGAAGAAACAAGATTCTAATCTACATTTATAGATATTTAGAACATGATTCTCCCAAACATGGATGCACTACAGAAGCATAGTGCACATTCTAAACCACTCATCCATGATAATAACTTGTCCATTGCAGACTACATGATTGAATTGTCAGTAGAAGTGCAGGTTGCATTGCACACATGCAAGGTCTTGCAAGAGAATTGGGACAAGACTTTGGCACTTATCCTAAAGGTACATTCAAATTTCATATCTCATTTTGGAAGTACTATGTAAATATATAATATAAATCATTGGCATTAATGTCAAAAAGGGGGAGATGGTGTAAAAAATTGTAAGGAAAATGGGGGAGAAAGATGTAAGAAGATAGGGGGAGAAGATTGAAAAGGAGAGAAGATTAGAGGATTGTAAAGAAAATGCATATTGTATAAGGGAAAGAAGATGTATTCAGATGTACATATCAGATACTATAAATTATACTATGGAGGAGCATTACCGTGTACAGAAATATATCTCTTACAAAACTAATTTTAAAAAATCTCAAAAATAGTATACTCTACCAAGTTGAAATCATAAGGTGATGGATAAAGGTGTTTAGGAACTTTTGAATTTAGTTTTGATTAATAAGTGTTTTGGCCACTAATACCAAAGGGAGAGATTGTTGACATAATAGTCATGTTTGTTATTATTGACATACACTTATTTAGATTATAAGTATCTACCAGAATTATTGTATAGTTAATGGTGTTAATCAAGCATTCTAGTTGTTACTAAGTTCTACAGTTGCTACCGAGTCCTTTTGACAAATTTTAGTTTGTCCTGAGCAGTTACTTCTATAATAAAGATTAGTAGTGTAAACTGAGCATCTTAGTGTATGCCAAGTTTACTAGTGAAAATGAAGTTGTGTAGTGCTTATTGACTTTGTAGTTGATGTGATGCAAATCCAGTATTAATCGAGCTACTTAGTGTTAACCAAGTGATTCAGTTTATATGTCAAGTTTCACAATATTCACTAAGTCACCAGTGCAAATTGAGTTCAAGACTACTTGGAAGTGATCAATATGGATTGAGCTTCTATGTCTACTAAGTGCATGATGATGTTGAGCATTGACAATGGATGTCAATTATCAGAACCTCATTGATTTAGTCTTTAGAACCCGAGTTTCTACACTTGAGCTAACTTTGTAATATTTGTGTAAAATTGTATTGTGGTCAACTTTGTAATTTTGTAGTTGGATATATATATATATATGTATATATATAATGTTTTGTATCACATCCATAGAATGTAATTGAATAAAATGGAAGTACTATAATAAGAGAAAAGCATAAGAGTGAATTACAAAGGCTACAGTAGTATAAGGAGCATCAAAGATTCTTCTATCACAGTAAGGTGATTTGTACACTTAGTGTAATCTCTTTTAGAAAACCTAGTTGCAGATAAGAGATTAGCTACTACTTCATCCTAATAGGTGGATTAGTCAAATCCTTTAACAAGGTAGACCTAACAATCTTGTGTAAATCTTTTTATGAAGTGCATACTTCATTGTATGTTTGTAAATCCTTTAACAAGGTGGACCTAGCAGTCCTTATTTCAATCCTAATAGGGCAGATCATTAGAAGTGATCATTGTAAGCCTTAACTAGCCAAATTTATACTAGAATACTAAAGCTTGTGGGTATCATCTCCACCCTAGTTTTACTTTTGATTTGTAAGGTTTCTGGGTCACCAAATCTTGCACGTTAAAGTGTTATGTATGCTTTCATGTTTTCTAATTTCTCATGCATGCAATTAGATCATAATATATATGAATGATTAATTGGTTATTGAAGTTCAAATTTTTATAAGTTTTTGATTCACCCCTCCCCTCTTAGTAACTTATCATTTCATAATATTTCCAACACAAAAAAGTAATCAGACTTCTGGAATATAGATTCTTTCATACTTCAATCTCAAATCACAAAATAGCTTCACAAACTTCACATATATTGCTTTCACAAAAGTTCGCATACAATTTCTCAATACAACAATTACCACAATTACACTTCTTCATCACAAGATGTCCTTTGCATAAATATCGTGCCTTTTCACAAATTGCTACTAGGTTAGTTAAGACCACAATACACTTTTCCAACTTGGAGTAAACATCTAGGATGTCAGCCCTAATTGGACAAGTAATTATTTTTTCAAAAAAAATTCCTTTAATTTAATTTTGTTGTCTTATTTCACTGCTAAAACATGAATACCACTTTTCTGTATAGTCTGTACTAACTTTTGAGGTTGTACATGTCATCATCAACATGTATACTATCTCCATCTAACTTTTCTAGTCATAATATGACATCAACAAGAAGTTATAAAAAAATAATACATTGTTGTATACCAAATTCATACTTAGACAATTTTTTGAGAATCAAAAGCTAAGTATCTTTATTTTCAAGGTTTCCTCTAAGCATGTACATCATGTGTTTCTATAAATGATAATAATTACATATTCTTAGTAGCCAATTGTCAATAGAAAGATGAATCAATGTTTTATGCAGTGACTACCAATAGTTGAATAAGTTGACTATGAAGAACTAGTTTCCTTTACTGAGAATAGATTACTTGTTTGATCAAATGAAGGGATCATGAGTATTTCTAAAGATTGAACTTAATTTAGGATACCATTAGCTTCATATTCATAAGGATAATAGCTATCAAATAGATTTTCAGACATGTTATGGGCATTACAAGTTCATGGTTGTAACCTTGCACTTAACCAATGAGCCATTGGTGTTCATGAGTTTGATGAATGGATTATTTTTCATGTACCTCAATTGGCATGTCATAACATTTTTGTTGTATTCTTGGATGACATATTGATCTATTCTAAGATTGTAAAGGAACATGAGGTTCATTTATGCCAAGTGTTCTAGTTCTTGTGAGATCATCATTTGTATGGCAACTTGGGCAAATGTGGATTCTTTCAGTTGGAAGTGAAGTATTTGGGGCATATCATTACTAGTGATGGTATTGTGGTGGATCTAGAGATAATTTGAGCTATCATGGATTGGCCAGTAGCCTTTAATGTTTCTAAAGTTCATAGTTTCATGGGATTGGTGAGTCACTACCATTAATTCATGAAGCAATTTTCTCATGTGGCTCATCCCATCACTTCTCTTCAATAGAAAGGGAGGAAGTATGTTTGGTTAGACCAGTGTGAGGTAGCATTTAATCCTCTCAAGGAGCATTTGACTAGTGTACCAATCCTTTTAGTGCCTAATCCTATAGGCAATTTTATACTTTGTAAAAATGCTTTGTTGGAAGTTATGGGTGTAGTGTTGATGCAAGATGGTCAAGTGATTGCATATGAGTCTAGAAAGGTCAAGATCCATGGGCTTAACTACCCACTCATGATTTGGAACTTGTGGCCATAGTGCACATGCTTTTGAATTGGATACATTTTCTTTTGGGACATAGGTTTGAGTTGTATAGCAATCATAGGAGCTTGTAGTATATCTTTACTCAGCCAAACCTAAATGCACAAAAACATCACTAGATGGAGTTCTTGTGTGAGTATGACTTTGATGTTCACCATATTAAAGGGAAATAAAATGTTTTCACTGATGCTTTGAGTAGGAGAAAACATGAGATATTAGTTTTGTCATTGGGAGTGGATTTTTGAGGTTGTATCTTAGAGGCTTTGCATAGTGACACATGGTATCGAGAGGTGAGGGAAGAGATTGAGTCTGGACATATCCCCAAGGGGATGTTTATAGGTTATTTTCTTGAGTTTGATGACATATAGTGACACTTGGGGCATATTTATGTACTAGTGTTTGATGATCTTCATACCTTGATTTTTTCAAAAACACATCATGCACTGTATTGCACACATCCTAGTGTTAAGAAGATGCATGCCAATCTTAAATAGCTATACTTTTGGGAAAGGATGAGGTGCAATGTGGCTGATTTTTTTTCTTGATTTCTTAAGTACCAAAGTGAAGGCAACACATCAACATCCAATGGGTCTTTTGCAGATTGCAGCCACATGCCATTCTAGAGTGGAAATGGGATACCATATCTATTGATTTTATCATGGGGTTTCCTATGTCATCATGACAACATGATTGTATCATGGTCATAGTCGACAAGTTTTCTAAGGTAGCACATTTTTCACCCATGAGGACATCCTATATGACTTCTTCTATAGTGCATGTTTTCTTGGAAGACATTATTCAATTGCATGGGATTCCTAGTTGGATTATTTCATATAGAGATTCAGTGTTTAATTCAGCATTATGGACATGGCTCCATCATGCCTTGGGTGCACGGCTTAATTTTAGTTTGTCTTATCACCCAAAGACTGATGGTTAGACAAAGAGAGTGAACTAGGTTCTGAAAGATATGCTTCACATGTATGCAATGGACAGTCAGGTGATGTGGGAGGATTAGTTATACTTTGTTGAGTTTTTATATAATAATGGGTATCATAGTTCTCTTGGCATGTCACCTTTTTAGGCTTTGTATGGTAGACCATGTCATACTTGTTTGAGTTTGGATCATTTGGAGGACCAAGTACTCTTAGGCTTAGAGATGCTTTAGGATATGGAGTAGTAGGTTGTTCACATTAGAGATCATTTAGTTACTACTCAAGATAGGCAAAAGAAGTATGCAGATGCCCATAAGTTGGATTGTCACTTTTCTATTGGTGACAAGGTATTTTTGAGAGTGCATCTAAGGAAGAGCCCCATCCATTATAGGAAAGGCTCGAAGTTGGCACCATGTTTTGTCAGACCATTTGAGATTCTCAAGAGGATAGATCTTATTACTTATTGACTAGCATTGTCACCTAGACTATCATGCATCCATGATGTTTTCCATGTTCCTATTTTGAGGTAGTATATTTCCAATGTGACCCATGTTCTTGATTGGGATGCTTTGCAGGTGGAGGATGGGAATATTTCTTTGGAACCCATTTGTAACCTTCAACATTAGAGATTAACTTTGAGAGGTTGGGACATAAAGTAGGTAAGGGTCTAGTGGGACTTGAGCAATGAGACTTCTCCTACTTGGGAAGATTCTGCATGATTGAGAGATTTATACCCATATCTTTTTTCATGCTTTTAGGAGTAAGCTTATGCCTAGTGGGGGAGGATGTAGTGCCTCTCATGTTTGTAGTTTGTACCTTGTTATATTTTGATCCAAGAGATACTTGTTACTTATGTTATTTTTACATTTGAGAGGACCTAATGGTCAAATGTATAGTTTGATTTCCAGTATCATAAGTGTTAGATTACTATGTTGTTTAATTGATCATATCTACATGATGATGCCTTTATTTTTGAGATGGTAGTATGATTTATGATGATATTTGGTTATCTGGTATTTGGACATATCTTATAATTAAATTCATGTGTTGGATTTAATGCTACGATTATTTACTTCATTCTTGCTTTGTGATACTTTATGGGAACATGAGTGATGTAAATGAATTATTTTAGTATAATTAAATAAATGGTTAAATTAGGTAATTTAATACATTTATTGCTTCAACTGTGTTTTTATATACAATTGCACTTGATCATGTCTTTTAGTGTGCAGGATTTATATCCCTAGTAGTGGAGTTATGATTCATCTATACATATCTAGCCAATGTCATCCATGTATGGTAGACATATCTTTATTTATTGTTTAAATTAAATCTTCTAGTGATTTATTAAATCTAAACTTCTTTGCATTATATGAGTAGACCTGTGAGCATTTTTGTGCACTTAGAGGTTCTCTTTTGTCATGAAAGTTATTAAGGAATTCTATGATTTTGGTTTAAGGGAATTTTGGGCTTTAATTGATTTAATTAAATTTCTTGATAGCTTTTCCATAGATGAATTCCAATTACTTAGAATAGTCTATTTTTATTTGGTTTGATTCAAGGTTTAATTAGGTTACCTAGTTATTTACCCCAATCCATTATTCACTCAAAAAGTGAATAAGTATCCAAAGAGGAATTTTATTCTTTACTTCTCACTTCTCAAAAATAGAAAATTGAGAGAAATTTCAAAAACCTCTTCTATAGGATTGTGTTTTTGTTTTTTGTAGGAGCTACAAGTGTGGGACCTTTGCAAGATTAGTTTCATTGAATCTAGCTCGGGGAGACCTTGGATTTACGTGACTTTCAACAACTTCTGTGCGTTATTTATTTTATTGTATTGATTTCCATTTTTTCCCTTTTGGTTGTCAAGTAGGGCTCTCCCATTTTTACATTGCAGCTCTATTTTTGCTTCTATTTCGTATAGTTATACATGTTAGGAGGCTTGGAACTAGTGCTCCCCTCCATTTCTAATTGCTAGTTCTTCCTAGTTGGTTGGGTATATATGTTTCCCTAATTTTTGGAATGAGGGTTTGGGGTTTTGCACCATTATGATAGCCATTTTTCCATATGGTGTTCAAACCTAAATTTTATTGTATGTTCATAGCTTATTCATCCTTGGGGTGAATGGGCTTTATTTTCACCAATGTTGGTTTTTTGGGAGGTTTTCACCTTGATTTGCATACCATCCAAGTTTGTCAAGTTTTCCTAGCATGATGTTGGTTGTGAACTTGGATTATCCATAGGATGTCAATAAGACCATTGTTGCACTTATATGTTGCATTGGAAAGCATGTCACATCTATAGTCTTAAGCTTGTGTTTAGTTGAGTGTTATTTTTCTTTTGTTCTCATCTAGCCCTTATTTTATGACCTTCGTGATGGTGGTGCACCAATACATGAGCATGTGTGTGTGCATTTATCTAGTGACTTGCGATGCCCAAAATCCCAGTTATATTTTGGTGGAGTTGTGTTCATTGGGGTTGGGTTGGGAATATGCATGCCTATGGTGATTCATCATGTGATCAAAATGGGTATGTAGGGTAGCATGGAGGAGCTTCTCTTGCAACCTTGGTGACTATTTCCCAGACAGTTGGCATGAAAAGTTATAAACAAGTGATAACTAAATAAATAAATGGTTAATAATAAAATGTTAAATGAGCACCTATTTAAGTCTAAAGACATAGGATTATAAGCCTCCATGGGGGAGTTGGTGTCTCCATGACTAGCTTGGGCTACCTGATGCCAAGCTACTTACTCTCTAGTGATCCCCTACATAGTGACCCATAGAGTGTCTAACCAGGACTTGATCCACTTGTATTATCTCATGATCTTGGTTGTAGTCCTCTTTACTTTCTAGCATGAGTGTTAGCCATAGACATTTTCTTTATGTTTGTTTGTGGTTGGATCATTATCTCCATCCACATGGTGGGAATAGACCTATGGGTTCCGGGTGGTTGGTAAGTGTAGCTACCTATACCACTACTAGGGACCTGTGTATAGAGATGGTCTATTATTCCAATGTAACCGGGGCTTGAAGTTTCACATGGTATTTCAAGTTCCCAAAGTACATTTCCTTGTAATTTATGATGTACTTGGGATGCTTGTATATCATGTTTAGATAATGCTAGTACATTTGATGCATTCCTTTATCATGATGTTAGCATATGATTAGATGATGCGATTCACTATTAGTTGGAGTATCTATTGCTTTATTTGATTAGTATGTTAGATCTTCTTGTTCTTATGATGTTATTATGTTGTAGTAGTAATGACCTCATAAGACAACTCCAACTATCTAGTTGGCAGTTTGTGATGTTACACAGGAGGATGGCTAAGGCCTTTGAGGTGTCATGATGTTTTTATAGTTGGGAGGAACCACACAAGAGTTTAGTTGTTTTTGTGCATTATGATTTTTCTTTTTGCATGTTTTCATATACTACTATGGTTTAGATGGTTAACTATGTTTCCATCATACTTCTCCTGTGTTTGAGTGTCTAAGCCTTGATTTGTGTATCCAATACTCCTTAGTGTGGAGGTTCTAACTCTTTTTCTTCCTTCTAAATGTTCATTTGAATATTTCTTGCATTCTTGGGTGACAATGCTTTAGTATCAGGTGATACTTGGAAAGTATGACACACCCAAAGGATAATTATCGTACAATACTAGAAAATATCACACACCCAAGGGAATTCTATCATATGATACTTGAGAGTATCACATTCTCTTTGGAAAAATGTCATACAACATTGGAAGTGTGTCTCAACACTATAGAAACTTTATCACCTAGACCTTAAAAGTGTTGCATGGCTATTGTAGAAATGTCGTAGGATACTAGTATTCTATCAGCCAGGCTATATGAAAATATCACCTAGGTCTATGAGGAAATATGCTTGGGTAACTAGCGAGCATTTTTTGATTTGACTGAAAGGTTTTGAGAGGTTATTGGGATACCTTTTATGAAGCTCTTAAACCCTAGTGTTTGACCTTTCATATTAGGGATGTTTTTAATTCAAATGCATTTTGTGACTTTTGTAGCTATGTTATTTTAGTTAGTAGTGGCACTTGGAGATATGTTGGTGTTTAGATGTTTGTTTAGTCTTCCATTGTGATATTTGTGATCCTTGTATGTTGATTGACATGTGCATCCATACTTATCTTTAAAAAAACATATATTGGCTATTAGTTTTCCTTGTTCCAAGAATCTCTAGGCAAGTCATTACAAAAATGTGGAAATCCAACCTATGCATCAAGGACACATAGATCAAGATGACTATTCAGTTAGATTCCCTAAGTTTAGTATATCAAGATTACACCTATATCAAGGCATAAGTGCCAGTGTAACCTCTAAGTGTGGTCTTGCAAAAGCATACAAGAATGATATAGTGTAGGTCCAAAGTGTCAAGTAGGACAAGCATGGATTCTCTAAAACACCTTAGGCTAACAATGTATACCCACAAGAAGAAAGAAAGAAAACATGTCACATGCCCCCAGTCTTCTAGTCTAGTACATCCTTGAAAGACTATTAGGGAGGAAACACTCAACAAAGAAATCATCGTGCAGACAACACACAAATAAGATAAAGTTCATCATAGCTTAGAAAGTTTAATGTATAAGTCCCATGGCCAATTCTTCAAGACACATCAAATAGTGAGAAATATCATGTAGCATCCTAAACTGTGGGTAAGTTATTTGAGAAGTGTTGAAAAACACTCAATGTCAAGAGGTGTAGTGTTGAGAAACAGTATTTTAAATGTGTTGCACAAGAAACCCTAACACACAAGAAGACCCTAATAAGATAAGCAGTCATGCCCCTGGACAAGGACAAAGAGACAAATCCAAGCTAGGAAATGTAGTTGTGAAAAATGAGTGAGACAGATAGACATAGGTGTAAAGGTCTCAAGTAGCATCTATTTCCAATTTTTCACCAATTGGCATTATGATTTTTTTTATACTTTTGTATTTTTTATTTTTTGGTGATACATCAAAGTTCCTATAGCTAGGTTTCCACTAAGATGATCATTTTTTCAGGATAATTTATGCTTTCTAGAAAAAAAAATTCAACATGATGTATGAATTTTTTAGATTTCTTAGAATGATTTATAGATTAGTAGTTCTCAAGCAAGATAACATCATTTGTCCCAATGTCTAGCAATGTGTAGCATCTATTTCCAACTTTTCACCAGTTGGCATTATGATTTTTTTTGTATTTTTGTATTTTTTATTTTTTGGTGATACATCAAAGTATTTATTGCTAGGTTTCCACTAAGATGATCATTTTTTCAGGATAATTTATGCTTTCTAGAAAAAAAATTCAACATGATATATGAATTTTTTAGATTTTTTAGAATGATTTATAGATTAGTAGTTATCAAGCAAGATTACATCATTTTTCCCAATGTCTAGCAAGGTGTATGACATTTTGGATCAACAAGCTGGTGGATAAGAAGAGATGGATAAGAAAGGAGTATAAATCAAGTGAAAGTTATCCTCAAGGACCAACTCCTCAAGATTACCCAAGCTAGGGAAAGCATAAAATATCCATATGAAGCACATTTTGGAAAAGCAAAGAAAGTTGTGAAAGGAGATATCATTTAGGATAAGTAGTTAAAGCCAATAAGAGAGATAGCATATAGGAGAAGCAGTAGATGCTAATAAGAAAGATAGCATGAAAGCATCAAGATCCAATAAATGTAGTGAATTGATATCTTGGAGGCATCACTTTCTTTCTCTCTTTCTTCCTCTCTAAGGATGTCTTTAGATCCAATAAATGAATTCAATTGATATATTAGAGAGACACAATGCATAGACTTAGAAGAAGAGGAATAATATGATCTTGAAGAAGATGACTCGTGTGTATATACATTTATCAAGCAAGATTTATTTAATAATTAAAGCTTCTCCTGTAACATTTTCTTAGGTTTAGATTTAATTTTTATCATGCGCTTGGAGAGATGAAGGTAAGAAAGATCATTCGTCTCTTCTAGTTCTTTGTATTGAGCATATGGATCTTGAAACTCTTTAGTGGCATGGAGAATATCATGATCATCTATATTTGGTTAAGGTTTGGTAGCACAAGGCTTTAATGTCATAGTGGTAGATAGATAATCAAGCATGAAGGAGACTAGTGGAAGATAAGAAAGTGACACAAGATAACTTGATGTCCAAACTAGAGAGGTAGAGTATTCACTTGCCATTATATTAGAGAGAGATTAAAGTGACTTATCAGCAAGTTTTCCAAGTAAATTATGACACTAGTGACTCAAGTCAAGAGCTTGGGAAGTAAAAGAAGAAAAGATAAATAGATAGAGTAAGCGGGTTGAAAAATGCACAACTTTCCCGACCCAAGAGTGTAGTCAAGAAATCAAGGTAACAATTTCCAAAAGAAAAAAGATAACTAGCAAGTGGACATAGGCCATGAAGATAGAAAGACCAAGAGTACTAAGAAAAAAGAGTCATTTTAAACATGTTCAGCACTAGGGACATAGAAAAGAAAAGTCAAATGATGAGACTCCCCTTAGCAAGAAACATAAGAAAATGTTTGCACTTGACATTTTGACTTGGTTGACAAAGATTGACAATAGTTGATGGCATAGAAAGTTTGTTGTTCAAAAGAATTTTTTTCCAAGAAAGATAGTGACACATGGAGTAGTCTTCAAAAACTAAAGCAAGGGACAAAGCAACCTTTCATGATACAAGCATATGTGAGGTCTCAAAAGGAAAGCCCAAGAACTACCATATGCATATGTTCAAAAGATTTCCATAGGTCTAGCACATTCAAGAACACATCAACCACATTATACCTAAGGACATGGCTTATTAATCAACAACTTTGCCCACGCTAAGTATCCATTTTCTTGGCACCAACTGGTTACCCTCAAGAGATATTATCTTTTTCATGGAGATTCCATTAGCATAACCAAGGGGACTCAAATGGTGAGTATAAAATCTTGAGGTGATCTAGGTAATCCACTAGGATCAATCCTTGCATCAAGATTTTGAGCAAAAAAAATATGGTAGCTTATAATTCTATGGATTTTAGTAAGGTCTTCCATTCATAATACTCCTCTTTCTCCCAATATAGGATTTCTTACCTTGCAACAAGTAATAGACCTCATGGCTACAAGAATACCTTAAGCATTATTATCTAGTGATTTCCTCATGGTCCCAATCCCACAAGTACTTCCACTAGATTAAGACAAGTACTATGTCTACCAAGGTTTTTTGTCATTGATAGCCTTGAGTTTATAGTGGGTTGGAATAGTTAGGTTCTCCTTTCCTCACTTGGTTCATTCCTCTTGATCTTTCAAGAGCAGGCCCTCTAAAGGATTCTAGACTAAGACACATTGTAGCCACTCTTGAGAGTCAAAATTTTTGACTCATCATGAGGGTGAAGAGCATACTCTCCTATTCCAATTGTTTCCCCCAACAATGCTAAGAATCTCAATTAACCCAGTTACTTTCAAAATTTAAAGGTGGGTCAAGATTTTTGATTCACCACAAGGGTGAAAAGCATAATTTCCTACCACCAAGAGATTCCAATTGCATGTTTTATTTGCCTATAAAATATGAAAAACTAGTAATATTGTTGCACACAAAAATAAGGGAAATAAAGTACACTTGTTTTTTTGTTTTTTCTTTTAGGTAGTCGTACAAACAATAATTAGTACCATCTTAGCATAGATTCTTTGACATGCATTCTTTTTTTTTGATTTGGTAATTAAGTGTGCAAACCCTACAAAAAAAAAGGTTAGGGCATTAAAAACAAGTAAGAACTACAACATAAAGTAGTTAGTTTCCAAAGAAAAAGCCAAGTTATCTTCCAACCAAGTTTATGCAAAGAAAGTGCAAGCTAATCACAAAATGATCTATTTTTTACTTTTTGCTTTTAACCTAGTTAACAAGATTTACTTTATTTTCTATAATTTTGGATCCAAAAAAATAAATTCAAAGAAGAGAACCCTATTAAAAATCAGAGAGCTTTCCAAAAATGCAATAAATTTAGTAATATCTCTAAAATTTGTGCCCTAGGAACCCATGTTGTCAAAACATACTAGATTTGTCAAATAATGTGATTGAGCCCTAATATGACCTTTAAATTCAAAACACAAAGAACTAATCCTTTGTATAATTTAAAGACCTTTCCAAAAATGTATATTTTTTCTAAAAAATATGCCAATTTGTGACCATAACTAATTTTTAATTAAAAACAAAGAAAACTTCATGATAGAAGCAAATCAACTCAAAACAATTGGGAAATTGGACTAAGACATCTCATATATATTGTCAACCTACAAAAAAATAATTTAGAACCTAACTCCAAGTGGTTTGGAAGATATGCTACAATCTTTGAAAACCTAGGGTTGTAGCCTTCAAAACCAATCTACACAAAGGTTAGCCTTAAAACCAAAGTTAGAAACTTGAAAAACCACTTGATTAGATCCAATATGATACTGTAAAAAACCAAAAATGATAATCTAACCAAAATGCAATCAATAAAATGAAGCTAGAAACTTGGTTCTAGCCCCATGATGGATGCCAAAAATGTTTATGAAAAATGTGGACACACTTCTGTAAACCATTATTCTTGAGAATACCCATGAATGAGGGTATTTCAAGAGGTGTTGTATTTCTCTCTCTCGATGGAATTCAAAGGATATGAGATGGTGGCTCTCAAATGAAGCAAACTTTGCCACCCTTGCAAGGTGCACCATAGAACAAGAGATTAAAAAATGGGAGCAAGAATGCTAGCATCAAAGAATCTAGAATAAAATGCAATGCAAATGTAAGCTATTCAAAATGAAATGCAAGATAACAAAGAGAACTAAGCTAAAGCATAAAGTAAATTAAGGTAAAATTATGCCATAATGTAAGTAGAATGAGATCCAAGCTAAAATGTAAGAATGCTCAAAGTCTCCAAAATCACCAAGAAAACTTGTAGCATAACAATATCATGAGAGACTAAGACCCTTGAATGAGGAGAGATCCCTACCTTTTAAATAAAAATAGAAAATAGATATCACGAGGAAAGATGCATGTATTCAAGGGTGGAGTTTGAAAGTGGGAGTGATCCATGTGCACAAGCATTTCCACTAATCGTTATGAAGTGTTGACTTTTGCCCCCATGTGGGACAAAAATGGCTTTTCTTTAATTTTTAAATAAGAGAAATGCTTTTGTATGCGTATGCAACTTAGGAAAAGAGATGAGTGGGGGATTTTATTTAATTAAAAGGGGGGATGTGTTCTTTTAATCAAATAAGGGACTTGGCATAATGTGGTCAAACTATAGGTTATAATTGAATAAATAGATTTTTGAGGATTAGACCAAAGAAAACCAATGTATAAATTAAGAAAAAATGATAGAAAAGGTTATCATAGTCTATATGACTATTTTTGGGTGATTACAAGAGGGTGTGTATTAATTCTAGAGTTGTTAACAAGATCACAGTGAAAAATAGGTTTCTTATGCTGAGGAAGGATGACATAATGGATTGTTTGAGTGGGGAAAACTATTTTACCAAGATTGATTTGAAGAGTAATTATCATCATATGAGAATCACAAAAGGTGATGAATGGAAGACTACTTTCAAAACAAAATATAGTTTGAATGAATGGTGCATTATACCTTTTGGTTTGACTAATACACCTAGTAATTTTATGAGGTTGATGAATGAAGTTCTAAAAAGATTTTTGGGTAAGTTTGTGATTTTTTATTTGGATGGCATCCTGATATTCATTAAGACTAAGGAAGAACATCTTGAGCATGTTAGACAAGTATTGTAGAGATTGAAAGAGGAAAAATTGATGATTAACTTGATAAAGTGTTCTTTTATGCAAGAGGGGATTGTGTATTTGGGATCTATTATTTTAGCTAATGGTTTGAGAATGGATCCTAAGAAGGTTTAAGTAATTTTGGAATGACCTAAACTTGAGAATGTGGGTGAGGTAAGATCATTTTTTTGTTTAACTAGTTTTGACAGAAAGTTTATATGGAATTTTAATTCTATTTGTAATGCTATGACTGATACAATGTGAGGAGATAAAAAATAATTCAAGTCGACACATGGAGATGATAAGAAATTTGAGACTTTCAAAGAAAAGGTTGTTGAGTTACCTGTATTGGCTTTGCTTGACTTCAATAACATATTTCAAGTTCAATGTGATGTAAGTGCTAGAGCAATAGGAGTTGTATTAAGTCAAGAAGGTAAACCTATTTCTTTCTTTAGTGAGAAGTTGAATGATTCTAAAAGGAAGTATTATGTATATGATCAAAATTTGTATTCTATTTTTCAAGACTTGAAGAAATGGAGACATTATTTGATTCCTAAGGAGTTTGTGTTGTATATTGATAATAAATATTTACAGTATTTGGGAAGTGAACATAAATTGAATCAGACAGATATGACATGGGTTGAGTACTTGTAGAGTTTCACATTTGTGATTAAGAATAAAATTGGAGTTCCTAAAAAAGTTGCTGATGCATTGAGTAGAAGAATTTCTTTATTGACTAAGATGAAGGTTGAGCTTCTTGGTTTTGAAGACATAAAAAAGCTATATGATATTGACCCTAATTTTATGAGGAATGGACAGAGTGCAGAGCACCAAATTCATCAGATCACATGAGTAAGTATGATGAATATTTTATTCAAGAAGGTATGTTGTTCAAAGGAATTATATTATGTGTCCCTAGAAGTTCTATGAGGCTGAATTTGATTAAGGAAAAGAATTGTGGTGGATTGGATGGACATTGTGGAATGAATAAGATATTGAGTTTGTTGAAAGATAAGTATTATTGGCCATAAATGTATAAGGATGTTCATAACTTTGTAAAGAGTTATGGAGTTTGTCAAGTTATTAAAGGAGTAAGTCAAAATACTAGTTTGTATACACCTATTACTATTCTTGAGAAACCTTGGAGTGACATTAGTATGGACTTTGTTCTTGGATTGCTTAAGATAGTGAAAGGGTATATTCTATATTTATTATTGTGAATAGAGTTTCTAAAATGGCTCATTTTATACCATGTAAGAAGACATGAGATGTTGAGCATGTTGATGAACTTTTCTTTAAAGAGATTGTGAGATTGCATGGATTATCAAGAAGTATTATTTATGATAGAGACAATAAGTTTGTTGGTTCTTTTTGGAAGACTTTGGGAAGAAGATGGGTACTAAGTTAAAGTTTAGTTCTACATTCCATCCATAGACTGATGGATAGAGAGAAGTTGTGAAGAGAAGCTTGGGTAATTTGTTGATATGTTTAGTTGGAGATAAGCCAACTAATTGGGAAATGGTGTTGGCATTAGCTAAGTTTGCATTTAATAATTCTATGAATAGGAGAACAGCGAAGAAACCTTTTGAGATTGTTAGTGGATTAAAGACTAGAGATATATCAAATTTAAGGGATGTTACTAGTGAAGAGAAGAGAAGTGTTGTAGGAGAAGAATTTGTTGATTTTATGGAGTCTTTTCATAAGGAAGTATATTTGAGTTTGGAACAAAGTAATCAAAAGTATAAGGAGAATGTTGATAAGTCTAGAAGACATCATGTTTTAGAATTTGGTGATGAGGTGATGGTTCATTTGAAGAAAGGAAGATTTCTTATTAGAACATACAGTAAGATAAAGATGAACAATTTTGGACCTTGTAAGATCTTGAGAAAGTTTGATAGTGGTAATGCTTATGAAGCTAAGTTGACATGGATATATCTTCTATATTCAATATTTCTAATTTATATAAGTATCATGAGTGAGATGATGAAGTTATTGTACTATATGATTATCCTAAGAATTAGATTGAAGAAGTTGAATAGGAATTGGATCAGAGAATCAATAAGAGCACAAGAGGAAAAGATTAATATAAGTATTTGGTGAGTTGGAAGAATAGATCAGTTGAAGATGCTTCATGGATTTCTCAATCTGAGTTGGATTTAGCTCAAGTTGTGACATCTCAATGATTCAAGGGAATCATTTCTTTTAACCCTGGTTGTCTGATGTAGGAGTATCCTAGGTTACATTTCTATCTTGCATACTTTCCTTTTCTTAGTTGTTGTCAAGTTGCAATTTCTTGCATTGTTGAGCTTTCTTTGGTTTTCAAGCTTTTTTTGGTTGTCGAGCTTTCAATTGGTTTGAGAGCTCTATTTGGTTGTTGAGTTATCCTTTAGTTTTTGAGTTATCTTTGGTTATCAATTTATCCTTTGGTTTCTAAATTTCTTCAGATGTCGAGTGTTGCTAAGTTCACCAACTTGTAGAATATTAATAGAGTCTTTGTTTGGAAAGTTAGTTGTGTGTAGTTCCTTTTCAAAGCTGGCCTTTTCATTTAATTTAGGGATAGGTATTTTCTAAGGGATGACTTGTGGCCATGCATGTATTTAAGAAGGTTTTTGGTAGAGTCTTAGGGTATGATCACCCATAGTAGAAGATATAGAGGATAGATCAAGGAGGTCAAAGTAGAGTTGAAATATGAAGTTTTATCATTGAGGATTAACGTATGTTGGCCATAACTCAGAACGCCTTACAACTGGGCATGTACTTTGACAATTTGATGAACCTATGAAGCATCATTTTTTCCTCCTACCTCCTTTTGTGGTTGTTGTTCATTTTTTTCCCTCTATGTTTACTCTTGCAAGTGACTTAGATAGTTGGGTGTGCCTTGGGCCCTTGTTATTCCGTGTTCTCCCTGCACCTAGATTTAACTATGTGATTTTTTATTCAAACTTATTGACCCATATTTCATGAATAGTGGTTCACCAAACCCATATCTTAAGAGAATTAATAAAAAACTTATCATGTATCAGATCTATTGATGCTTAATAAGGTGAAGCACTAGGAACTCCTAAGAGGTCACCCATCCCAATACTACACTAGCTTGAGTGCACTTAACTACAAAGTTTCCTACATGGTTATATCGATTCTTCTTGTAACCCTATTTGAAAAACCTTCACCAAGTTTTTCACCTTATGAACCATTCATTAGAAATCCCCTTAAGCTCATCAATTGATAAGTAATAGATATTTTTTGCATCAAGTCAAATTTTGTGATATTTCTACTAGGATTTAACTATATAATTATTGAGTCAAACTAATTGGCCCATATTTTGTGAGTAGTTGTTCATTGAATCCATCTCTCATGAGAATGAATGAAACACTTAGCATGCATTGAATCTAGTTGATTCTCATAGAGGTGAAGCACCAAGACTTCCTAGGAGGTCACACATCTTATTACTACTCTAGCTCGAGCCCACTTAACTATGAAGTTTTGTCCATGGTTAAAGCCACTCTTCTTGTATCCCATTTACAAAACCTTCATCAAGTATTTTTCCTTATGAACCATTCATTAGAAAGCCCCTTAAGCTCATCAATTGATAAGTAGGAAATATTTTCTACATCAACTCAAATTTTGTAATATTGATATCAAGATTTAATTGTATGATTTTTGAATCCAACTCATTCACCTATATTTCATGAGTGGTGGTTCACCTAACCCATATAATCTCATGAGAATGAATTGATCACTTAGCACACATTGGATCTATGTAATTCTCACATAGGAGAAGCATCATGAAATCCTGAGAGCTCACCTATCTAAATACTACTCCAAGTCAAGTGCACTTAACTATGGAGTTTCCTCCATGGCTAAACTCATTTTGAATGAAACCTCATTTGTAAAACCTTCACCAAGTGTTTTTCCTTATGAACCATTCATTAGAAAGACCTTTAAGCTTATCAATTGATAAGTAGGAGATATTTGTCGCATCATGTCAAATTTTGTGATATTTCTATCAAGATTTAACAGTATGATTTTTGAGTCAAACTCATTGACCCATATTTTATGAGCAGTGGTTAACCGAACTTATCTCTCATGATAATGAATGAAACACTTAGCATGTATTGGATCTAGGTGATTTTCATTGAGGTGAAGCACCAGTACTTCCTGAGGGGTCACCCATCCTAGTACTACTCTAGCTCAACCACACTTAACTATGTGGTTTTGTCCATGGTTAAACTCACTCTTCTTTCAACCCCATTTGAAAACCCTTCACCAAGAGTTGTGCCTTATGAACCATTCATTAGAAATATCCTTAAGTTCATCAATTGGTAAGTAGGAGATATTTTCCACATCAAGTCAATTTTTTTATTATTGCTATTAGGATTTAACTATGTTATTTTTGAGTCAAACTTAGAAATATGGGTCAAATATTGGTCAATGATTTTGACTCAAAAATCACATAGTTAAATCATGATAGAAATATCAAAAATATGACTTGACGCAAAAAATTTCTCCTACTTATCAATTAATGAGCTTAAGGGGATTTCTAATGAATGGTTCATAAGGCACAACACTTGGTGAAAATTTGTCAAATGGGGTTGCAAGCAAAGTGGGTTTAACCATGGAGGGAACTTCATAGTTAAGCGTGCTCAAGCCAAAGTAGTACTGGGATGGGTGACCACTTAGGAAGTTCTGGTGCTTCACCTCTATGAGAATCACCTATATCCAATTTGTGTTAAGTGGTTCATTTATTCTCATGAGAAATGGGTTCATTGAACCACTACTCATGAAATATGGGTCAATGAGTTTGACTAAAAAATCACACAACTAAATCCTTATAGCACTATCACAAAATTTGACTTGATGCGGAAAATATCTCCTACTTATCAATTCATGAGCTTAAGGGGCTTTCTAATGAATGGTTCATAAGGAAAAACATTTGGTGAAGGTTTTTGAAATGGGTGTTCAAGTAGATTGGGTTTAACCATGGAGGAAACTCTATAGCTAAGCATGCTCGAGTTGGAGTAGTATTGGGATGGGTGACATTTCAGGAAGACCTAGTGCTTCAACTCTATAAGCATTACCTAGATCCAATGTGTGGTAAGTATTCTATTCATTCTCATGAGAGATGGGTTGAATGAACCACTAATCATGAAATATGGGTCAATGAATTTGACTCAAAAATCACATAGCTAAATCTTGATAGCAATATCAAAAAATTTGACTTGATGCATAAAATATTCCTACTAATCAGATGATGGTATTCCTTTGGGGGAGTATCCTAAGCATTAGAGATCATGTGGAAGTATTGACATGTTTCATTTATGACTATGTTTTTCAATAATGTCAACATAGCAGTGATTATGTGAGGACAAATAGAGTAGAAAATAAAGATAATGATCGTACAAACATAGTTTTGATTTCTAGGTGACACGTGGTTAAGGATATGTTCCATAATGTGTCTTGATGACATGGCTAAGTGCATGTAACATAAGTCAAATATATACAAAAGTTATAAGTGATTTACAAAGAGAAAGATCAAAGAAGAGCACCTAAAAATCATTTTATGATGATCATATGATATTTTCTAACAGAGTTATAATCTAGAGATGCGAAGTTACAAAATGATAGAGGTTAGTCCATTGATGACCTTAGAGAGTGTGCAAGTATTGGAGTCACACAAGTGAAGATTTGTATAAAAAAGAAGAACTGAAGGTGCTATATGGTTGTGAAACAATTATCTTGTTGTGGTCCTATCATATTTAATTAGGAATGCGTTAAGACCAACTCAAGGAATTGTTTTGAGGACTTGGTATAAAGGAAATTGTTTTCCTTGTTTGTAAGTATGGATGTGTATGTGAAGTGATAAAGGAGGTGTGAACAAGAGAAGAGTGTACAAGATGTGACGTGTTCAAGGAAGTGTGAACAAGAGAAGAGTATTTGGTGAATGTGAGTAAGCAATCTAAGGGATTATTTGATGCCAAGTGTGTGATATGGTATCAAGATCAAAAGGAGAAAAAGTCTAATTGTTGGGATAGATAAAGAGGATGGAGAAGTATAGTTCAAATCTATTATTATACAAGGAATAATATAGAGATAATTTGGACAGTGAGTGCATTTGTCTTGCCCCTGAAATTGTCTGGACAATGGGTCAAATTGCCTTCTACAACTCCTAATAGGGTTGGAATCTCCTAATAAGGATTTAAAGTCTCCTAATAAGGACTAGTATGTATTGAATGTTTTCATAGATTCCTAACAAGATCCATCCTCTAACAATGAATATATATATTAGTACATCATCTTGTGGGTACCATCCCCATCGAGGTTCTCCCTCTAATCAAGGGTTTTCCTAGTTAACATATCTAGTGTTATTGTGCATTAGTATCTTGTTATAATTTCTAATTATATTATTCATATTGATAATATTTAATAAGGTTGATAATAGTGATAATAGTTGTATAACTAATTCACCCCCTCTCCCCCCCTATGCTTATATTGGTCATCTATATATTGTAACATGCACTTGGTCACCCAAGTGTGCACCTAATCAAAGAACTATATAGTTGGTCAATATGATACACTTTGCATGAAATATGTGTACTCAAGAAAGTCAAACATGATTAAATTATACTTAAATGATAAATAATAGGTAAAAATGATAGAATAGAATATTAATTAGTAAACTTAGTCAAACTTGGTAAAAAAAACATTAGATAAAAGAAGGTTGACACTAGTATTGGTTGTTATGTGAAGGTCAAGCTTTCCTATTGTAAACACACACACACAACTACTCCAACATACATGATATTGTGACATAGATTGAGAAATTATTAGAGAGACATCCTATCAATGTTAGTTTTTCATTGTATCATATATATGGCCTAGAATATGACCAATATAGGACTTACTATCATGTTGATAGAGCAATAAAACTTGGAAATGATTCTAACTCATTTTACTATAGGAGATGAAACCATCACTTTAGAGCATATTTGGAATATCTTGAGGATTTACATCCATGGTGAGATATAAGTATACAATATTTCAATAGGGAGTGAATCTATTAGAATTCTTTTTTACTAGAATGATGTGATGTTAGATGTTAGGAATTATGAGATTGAACTAGATAAACTAGCTAAACAATATGTGAGACTATGGTAGTGATCTATGGAGTGATTTCTTGACTAATTATACCATACATATGCTAGCATGGGTTACTAGTTTGATGAGATAGAGTAGTAGAGAAAAATATCAAGGAGGTGCAATTTTTCCAAGTGGACCATATATGTGTACTATGATATATAACCATCTACATTGCATAGCTTATAGAGAGATATAATCTATCAATAATAAGATTAAAATTTAGCAAAAATGGGAAGTCAAACACATAGTAATGATTTTTCCTATTACAAACAAGCATGAAATATAAGGTTTCCATTATGTATATCTATCTATTGGAAACTCTCACAAATACCATTAGTACATATGTGATACTAGGGACATGATATTAACACAATTAGAGATTTAAATTTAAGGCCATATATATATATATATATATATATATATATATATATATATATATATATATATATATATATATATATATATATATATATATATATATATATAAAGTCTGTATAACCAAAGTCAAGTTAATAGGGAGTAGGAGTGAAGGATATAGATGTATGGAATACACTAAAGTTTTAAATATTGTTTCTATGGTACCTTTGATAGATCTATATGATATAATGCTAAGAGTGGAACTACAATAAACAAGGGTAGAGGAGGATGCAATGGTAGAGGATAAGGAGGATAGTATTCAAGAGGTTAATGGGGAGATGGATAAGGAGGATAGCATGGATGTGGAGGATGAAAGGGATGGGTAGATAGAGGTGGAAAACTTTGAGTTGAAAAGTAAGGAGTGGGAGGATAGTGATAGAGACCATGATCCCATTCTTCTGCAAGTGAAAGAGGACAAAAAGAATTCACTAGATGATGAAGATATACAAGATCCAAAGGATATAAAAATTCACAATATAATTATATATGATGGGGTGGAGGATAATTTATATGATGACACTCTAGTAGGTAAAGTCAAATATTAGAGGAAACATATGAAAACTATGATGAGATAGATAGAAGAACACTAGGTAGATAGAGTAGTCTGGGATAAAGAGGAAGAAACACTCATGTAAAAGATGGATAGATTAAAATTAGAGAGAGACACAATTATAGTAGAGTGAGATATAGTGAGAGACTCTTGAGACACAAATTTTCCTAGAGCATAAAAAGAAGAGGATGATATGAAATTTTGATTAGTGATATTATAATTGACATTGGCATTGTATGTATAAAAGGAGAAGAGGATTGACATAAGAGGAGAAGATGTATTGTCATTGTATCTATAAGAGATACATATTGCAAGATCAATGGTAACCAAGATAAAAATCTTATTCTATTGTGACATACTCCTCTACTTAGAGAGAACACAAAGGAGTGGGCAAGTATTAGGACTAAGTAGGCCACCTGAGCTAAGGAAAAAAAGAGGAAATTCATATTTAAAATAAGATATTGACATGGAGGATTGAGAGACTAGAGGTTTGTGAGAGACTCATAAGTTATTCATAGAGGAAGTTTTGGTTAGATATTTGATTGATTATAATCAAACCTATATGCCTTATTGTATGTATATCTACATATTGATTTTTGTACTCTGATACTATATTCATTTCTACATGAGATGAAATTATAGACTATTAAATGAGATGGATATGTACACATGTATGCATTTATTTTTTACATAAGACTTCTTACATGATGCCATGCTTTATTTCTTGTACTTAGATGTGTGCGTGACCAATACAATTTTTAATCATGTAATGAATAAAATATTTTTTATTTTATTTTTATTTTTTATTTAATTGACATGAATATACAAGTATGATATGTGGGTACAGTAATAATATGTAAATGTAGGGTGCACTTACTTTTGTCTATACGATAGTACAAGACCAAGAGGATTGCAAGGATTAATAAAGAAAGCATTGGTAAAAAAGGTAGATATTTAATGATGAAGTAAATAGTAAGAGATCTTAAATGCTTTCATAAGTGGAATTTATGTCACAAGAGATTTATTTAATTAAGAAAACCAATGACATGCACCATGGGATCAAAAGTCAAATTTTCAAAAACAAAATAGACATGGTACAAACATGTAATGATCTCATCCTTCCTATAAAGTGAAAAATAGTACTTAAGAGTTCATATATGTGTGGCATTCATAGAATTTTTTTTTTTATCAAAGACACCCAAAACACACTTTCCCTATAACTTCATGAGGGAATCCTAAAAATAGAAGAAAAAAATAAAAAATCATGAACCATCCTAACCGCTCTCAACAATTATGGATATCCTTGAGTAGCATAGGAATATGATAAAAAATAAATCAACAAAAGATGAAACTCACTATTTTAAGTAAGTGAACATTCATTCAATTATTGTTGTCACTATTTAGTGCTTGTATATCTTTTGGTAGGATGGTCATTAAAGAATTTGGTTTAAGTGATGAAGCACCCATTTTATGAAAAAATAATCAATTTTCAAGGATTGGTAATGATTTTGTTGATTGATCAATTGCTAGAATAAAATATTAGACAAGTCCAACTAGTGTGAGTGTTACTTATGTTTGACAAATTGCCTATAAATACATGATTTCATGTTAGCACTTTATTTATCATTTTGCAATTTGTGTCTTATTTGATATTTACCTTTCACAAAGCAATGATTTATTGCAATCATGAAAAAATGATCATGCAAAAAGTTTAACTTCTTTATTGAGGATTCGATTTTTCAAAATATCAAGGTTTTGAAATATTTTTGTGCTTCTTAAGATGTTTTGTAATTTTTAGAACTCTTTCATGACATTTTATAATTTATGGGGGGTTTCCAAGACTTTTATGATTTTTATATGGTTTTTAAGGATTCTACTCAAAAAATTTAGGATTGTATTTGTTTTTTTATAGTTTTTGAGAATGTTATCTAATTGTATGAGTTTTTTCAATACTTTAATATTTACATATTGTTGTTTCTAATCCAATTTGACAAATAAATCCTTTATTCAACTATGTTATGAGAATTTGCCCAATTCAAATTCAAATGAAGTATCACTTAGGGAAAATTGAACCTACACTAAGCTCATACTATTTACAAAGGCTAGAGGAAAAGATGGATACAAACTAGATAAGTAAGGAAATGACACAAAAAATCAACTAGTTGCATGTCATAAAGAGAAACTATGCAAGAAAGAAAGAAAAAGATATATCAAGTTCACAACATGTATAAAAAAATATATATTTAGGATAGATTAAAAAGAAAAAAAAAACACTATGGTATACTTATGTTGGCTCTTGAGAAAATTTACACTATTAAACAATTATCAAGATTGACTATCCATTTCCTATGAAGGGAGAAACTATAATTATCATGAACTTTGAGAGACTTGAGACAACTAAGAAGACTCATAAACCTTTTACACTTTACTCTCTAAAAGACCTAGGTGGCTAAACCTTAGATCCATAATATAACTCCATTAATAGACATAGATGTGAATCAAATTAAGTAGATATATCTCATAAGTGCCTTAACATGAAGAGAGGCACTAGATGAAGGCTAATCTCTCTAAGCTTCCATATTTTGGCTATTGATGGTTTCTATCTTTTGTGACTCCAACCAATAAGTTTGATGTGTTTTGAGTAGAACTATATAGTCTTTCTAAGAGAAAGACTTTACATTGTTTCTCAAACATAAAACTTGTAGGTGGAAATTACAAAAAATGGAAACCACTAGTAGCCACATTATGGAACCCCTAAACGATCAGCCTTCATCTAGTGGATCTCTTCATGTTGGGGCACTATCTTAGATATACTAATTAATTAGATTCATGTGTCTATCAATGGATTTATATTATGGATCTAAGGTGCAATCACCTAGGTTTTGTAGAGCCTAAATTGTAAAAGGTTTTCTAAGCCTTGTTAGTTGGTCCAAGTTTGTCATAGTTCTTGATAATTATAACTGACCACTTCATAGGGAATAGATAGTTGATCTTGGTAGCTATTTTGTAGTGTAATCCTATTTGGGAGCCAATAATATGTTTCCTAGGTTTTCATTATAGTGCTTGTCCAAAGTGGTTATTTTTGAGGTTTTTACTATTGAATGGACTTTTTCTCTTTGTGTTTTTTTTTATGTTACCAAGATGCATTTTGTCCAGGTTTTCATTGAGGACACATTATTTTTCTTTTCTTGAATCATTCTTTTCTCCCTTTTTGTCATTTTTTTCACTTTTTAAAAACTTTTCCCATTTTTTGTTATTGGGTAAGTGCATTAAGATAGTGCACACTTTTGGAATTTTTTTTTTTTTTTTTGAATAACTCAATAAGCTTATGAAAGAATTTAAAAAGGGAGTAGGCTTGGTAACCAAATTTGGTTAACCATAACTAAAAAATAAAACTCAATTGGGTTCCATAACTAGACTGGGTTCTAAAGAACCAAATGCTCTTCAACACCAATCAAGTTTTGAAGAACTCATTTATTTTTTGAATGGTTTCTCTTTTGGCAATTTCCAATGCCCAAAACCATAGAAAAATAGAAAAGGGAAGCTGAAAACATTGAAAAATTGACCATGTCTTTAAATAATAAGACAATTTCCATCATTTTTAGCCTTTTGCAAAAATGACACTGTATATAAAAGAAAAAATATCATTTATTATTGTTTTTGTTAAAAAATTTTGATTAAAGTAATTTCTTTTAGTGACTTATGTTTTTTTTTAGTTTTTTTTTTAATATCAGATGCTTTGAACAATCCTAGAAAATGAAAAACACATGAAAGACCATGTCCTCTACAAATAACACAATCAAACAAAATAAATATTCTACATGGATAAGAAAAAAACCATAAAGTTGTGGGACAACCAAAAAGCCATCAGGTTAGTGGTGCATATTCACAAAATCTCTAAAATATTTCACCTCAACAACTACTCTCACCTATAAATTATTTACATATCCCATTAGATTTTGTATTAGATAATGTTAATGTTATACAAGAGGACCTCATCAATTGTCTTAGATAAAAAAATCTCACAAATTTTACAATTGATCAATAGGTTGAGGTCCTCTTGTCTTGGTCACCACTTAACCCTCATCAACACACTAGAACAAATGACCAATAGTGCAAATGAGGTGTCTAGGGACATTACAAAATGTGGTTCCTAGAGGGATAGGTGTCGTGTATTTTATGTGGATGGGTTGTCATATGATTAAGTGAAAGATAAGGGCATACATAAAAGTGTTATATATGTTCTCTTTTCATTGGCCCTACTGTTAGAAACTCCCTAGAAGAAACTATGAAAACCTTTCTTATACATTGTTGTATTTATTATAGGATCAAATCATCCTTTTGGGATAGTTGTGCTAGAAAATAAAGTCCACTAACATAACTGAGAGGAGCGGGTAGGGTGGGGGATGAATTAGTTATCCAACTATCATAATAATTATCAACCTTATTAATCCTTAACCATGTGAGGAATATAATTAAAAACCACAACAAGATACTCATACACAATAACACCAATTATATTAACTATGGAAACCCTTGATCAAAGGGAAGACCCAGCGGGGATGGTACCCACAAAATGATGTACTAGTATAAATATTCCTTGTTATAGGATGGACTTTGTTAGGATCCAATAAAACACTTTCACTATATATCAGTCCCTATTAGGAGATTTTGACACTATTAGGAGTTGCAGAAGGCAAATGGACCCACCGTCTAAATAGCTTCAGGGGAAAGACCACTAAACTCATTATCCAATTGATCTTTATATTATTCCTTGCAGAATAAAATAATAAACTATACTTGTTGTTCCTCTTCCTTTTTCATATCAACTGAACTTCTCTTATTTTGATCTTGATACTAGATCACCAACTCTATATCCAATAATCCCTTGGATAGCTTACTCTTATTTACCAAATAATTTTCTCTTGTCTACATGCTTCATACTTATGCTTCTTTTCAAACAAGGAAAATATCCTTCCTTTATACCATGTCCTCAAAATAATTCCTTGAGTCAGACTTGATGAATTCCCAATTAATTATTTTATAATTACACAATAGTGTCAGCTCATAGTCTTTAAAACTTCTCACATGTGCAACCTTAGACATTGGGCACTCACTAACACCATCATCAAACTATGTTCTATTACTATCTAACCTTGCATATCATGATTCTATCTTTGTTAGGAGATATAATCCATTTATCAAAAACATCTTCTGAAGAACTCTATCTGTATATTGCTCTCTTTAAATCAAGCATATCTTTGACATGTCTTTGACTTACTTCATGCATACTTAACCATGTCATTAGGACACACTATAGAACATGTCTATAATTGCATTTGACCCAATCATCAATACTCCATTTATAAAACTTCATTCTTTTTCTTCTACTATACCATTATTCACTGAAAAATTTCTATGTTAAAATAATTGACAAACACAGTCATAAATGCAACATTTCAATTATGCTAACAATCCCCCACATGCTCTAGCAATTCTTGGAATACTCCCCCAAAGGAATAACATCAACATTCATGCTAACAATCTCCCCCTTTAGTATTGATGACAACATAGATGAAGAATATCTAAGTTCCGAGAATATCAAACCAAACTCTATTGTTCTTGTTTTAGTTCTCTTCTTTTCAAATCCTCTTCATTAATCAAATCTGAAATCCTCTAGAACACTTTTCTAACTACATCTCTTTCTTAAGATTGACATCCATTTTCACACTCTGATTCTTCAACACAAGTCTCATTCTTACATGGATGGAAATCAATTGTTCACAATTTCTCCCTTATTGGCATCAATAACTCACTCTCTCCCTTATTCATACATAGGAGATCTCAATCTGTGCCCCATTAGTCAATCTTTCCCCCATTCATGGTGCTTCGCTCTCCCCGATCATAGGAGATATTTTTCATGCAATCTCTCCCCCATTGACATCAATGAAAAAGTATTTCTTATGTCAATCATCTAATCTAAGTCTTCAATCATCTTGAGTGTCTAAAGACACTATTCTATACCATCTATAAAGAGTCCTTGATGACTTGGATCATCTCAGATACTCCCCTATATAAGAAGCATCAACATTAAATCTAGTCAATCAATCGTGCTAAGCACCATTGGACTGATGCAATCTCTACATCATCTATTAGAAGTAGGTAGGGGCATGACCCCTAAAAAACCTCAAAAATAGTCAAATATATCCTTAGGAAAAGGATTCGTAAGGATATTTACAATATGATCTTTTGTACTTACATTCTCTAATTTGATTTCTTTCTCTGCAACTTTCTATCTCAAAACATGATACTTAATGGATATATGCTTAGTCTTACAATGCAACATAGGGTTCTTAGAAATATTGTACATTTTTTTATCACAATGTATGATAACATGATCTAAAAATTCTATCCCAATATCCTTCAACATTTGCTTCATCCACATGATTTCATTACAATTGATTTCTGCCACTACATACTCTGCTTCAATTGTACTATGTGAAATACAATCTTGTTTATTTCTCAGCCAAGAAACCAATCTTCCTCCAAGTAAAAATGATCCACCATTGGTTATTTCTTTTGCATCCAAACTACCTACCCAATCCGCATCAGTATAAGCACACAAAGTGAAATCACTTGATCTATCATAACGTAATCCATAATCAAGTGTACCCTTTAAATGTATGAATATCCTTTTTGTTGCTTCATAATGAAATTCCTTAAGGTCACTTAGAAATATTTCTACTATCTTGATTGTGTTTTCTATATCTAGTCTAGTGTAAGGTAGATATTGTAGAACTTCAATCATAGATCTATACTTCTTCTACTCAATTGTAGGTGTCTCATCTTGGTTAGGTGTACCAATAGGCTTACAACTTTCCAAAGAAAATATTTTCAATAAATATTTCAAGTACTTAGCTTGTGATATGAAAATACAATCTTTGTTTTGAAAATTGGTAATCCCAAGAAAAACTTCATCTTAGAAATCATACTCATCTTAAATTCATTCTTTGGCTCATCAAAAAACTTATCACTTGCTTCATTATTGGATCCAAACATTAGATCATCAATAAATATCACAATGATAAAAAAACTATTCTTAATTTCCTTCAAATATAAGATATTATCTATCATAGCTTTAGCAAATCCCAATTTTTCCAAATACTTGTCCAACCTTGCATACCAAGTTCTAGGTGCTTACTTTAGACCATACAATGATGTTTTTAATATACATACCATATCCTTTTCTTTTGTCAAACTAAATCCTTTAGGATGCTTAATGTAGGCTTATTTTTTAATTTCTCCATTAAAAATGCTAACTTAACATCCATCTGATACACTTTAAACTTCTTGTTTACTGCATAAGCCAAGAACATTCTTACAGCTTCCAATCTAGCTATAGTGAATTTTTTTTTCATAATCTATACCTTCTTGCTATCAATATCCTTTGCATACCAATCTAGCTTTGTTCCTCAAAAATTCACCTTGTTCATTTATCTTATTTCTGAATGCCCATTTAGTTCATATAACATTCTTATCTTTAGGTCTAGGAACCAATCCCCATTTCTTATTCTTCATAATATGATCTAATTCTTCTTTCAATACTTCAATCCAATGGTCAGGGCTCTTAGGTTTAACTTGAGAAATCAAACATAATTCCTCATGCACTCTATTTCTTTTCATAACTCCTTTTTCTTTTCTTGCAATCATTTGTTCTACTGGGTGACTCTTTGCCAAATTAATGTTTGGTGTAGGAGTTTCTATCTCAACTCTTATCTATTCTCCTTGTTTTGTTCTTTGTTCTCCTCTTTTCTCAGTAATTTATACATCATTATGAAATTTATTGTTAGTCTCAAAGAAAACTTCAACATTCTCTCTAACAGGCTTGGGATTATCTTCCTCATCCTCAATAATAGTTACTAAAGCTATTTCTTCCATTAATTCTTCTTTCTCAATCACTTCTAACTCATTATCTTTATCATAACTATCATTCAAGAATATTTCAATGCTTTTTTTAAACTCTTCATCATCGTGATAAAGAAAATTCTTTCTAGATTTCCTTACTCTTTTAGGACATCTAGATGAAAAATGATCAAATGTTTTACATGTCCAACAAACAAAAAAATCATACCTTCTAGATTAATTCCTTCTTTGATATTTTTTTCTTCTTTGGATCTAGATCTCGTGCTTCTATTCCTTTTATGCAACAGAAGGGTTCTTGATTTGGAAATTTAATCTTCTATTCTATACTTAATTTTGATATCTCACCAAGGAACTCCATCCTCTAAATATCAAAATTAACTTTATCTTACTTCAAACTTTCTTTTTTGAAGTGACCCTCCATTGATCTCCCAAAGATGTTAAGAATTCTCTTCAAGGACCTGATGCTTTGGTACCAATTGTTAGAAAGTAAAGTCCACCAATAAAACTAAGAGGTGGGTGAGGGGGGTTTGGGGGTGAATTACTTATCCAACTATTATAAAAATTATCAATCTTATTAATCCTTAACCCTGCTAGCAATATAATCGACAACTAGAACAAGATATTCATACAAAATAACACTAAATATGTTAACTAGGGAAAATGATGGTGGGGATGGTACCCACAAAATGATGTACTAATATAAATGTTCCTTGTTAGAGGATGGATTTTTTTAGGAGCCAATGAAATACATTTAGTAATATAAGTCCCTATTAGGAGACTTTGAATCCCTATTAGGACATTCCAAAACTATTAGGAGTTGTGCGAACCTTGTTAGGAGTTGTGACAACCTTGTAAGGAGTTGTAGAAGGAAGATGGACCTAGTGTCATGTTGTGGTATCACAAAGCATGCCCCATTTCTTCTAGAAATGGCCCCCCCTAGTAAAATGTTTCCTACTAGGATCCTAGTCCATAGTCTTCTTTACTTTTGGACTCTACCCTAGCTCTCGAACAAACCCCAATACTTGACTAGGGAGCCCTTGAGGATTTGAAATGAATGAAAATGCATAAAATATATCAAATGGGGAGATATTTGTACTCTGGGATAAGAGCGCACATGCCCACCCTTTGGAGGCACATAGTTGCTCACCTCTAGAGATGCACATCTGTACACCTTCCAAAGCTATAGTTTCGTGCACCCATCTTGGGTGCTCGTTCCTTGGGGTCTATATAAGACCCTGGGCCTTCTCTCCTCCCCACTTTGCATTAGCCTATACCAAATCTCATACCTTCACACCTATTCATATGCTCTCCTCCACCAACAAGCCTCCCCTAGACACACAAAAAATAAACATTAGCACCAATATGAAGGTTGACACATGTGCACCTTCCCAAATCCCTTAAACATAATAAAGACACAAAAAGAATTAAGAAATAATGACACCTACACATAGTGAAGGTGAACACATGCACACCTCCAGAAGATGTGTACATGTGCACCTCTAGAAGACGCCCATGTGTGTACCTTCCAACATATCTGAAACATAATAAAGACAAAAAATCATTAAAAAAAGAGACACCTACACCTAATGAAGGTGCGCAGATGCACACCTTCCAACACATATTAAACAAACAAAGAAATTGAAAAGAACAAGGCATCAACCTTCATGAAGGTGTGCACATATGCACCTCAATGAGGTGTGCATGTGTGTACCTCCATTATTTTAGAAAGAATTAAAAACTTACACCTAGTCATCTTCCCCTAGATGCACCATGCAATTATACATGTGCACATGCATACCTTACCAAGGTGCACACATTCACCAAAAACCATTCAAAGGCTGAACTTAGTGCACCAACGCACTTATAAGGGTGCACTAGGTGTGTTGAAGTATATGTCAGGGGATTTGGGGGGTATGGACTACTTTTTGTCATGGTTTTATTAATTTTGACCTATTTTGGAGTCAATTAGAGTCTTGTTTAGGTCGAATTTAAAACTTCCAACTAATTTTTTTTTCTCTTGTGCACACAAGATGACATAATCATCATCTTCAAAGGTAGAAAAGATAGCTCTAAAACTAATTGCATTTAAGTCTCGGAGTGGACCTAGGAAGTCAAGGTTTCAAGATAGACATATAGAGATTGAAGATATGGAACTCAAACACATAGATTGGAATGTGCTCCTAATAATATGCAACAAGCCTAAAGAAAGGTTAGCTATGGTGTCAACACTCATCTGGTCAAGACTGGTCAATGTAACATCTCACCCAACACTAGTTCAGTCCTCAAAATTGATATTAGCACTTGCAAAACATTATGTGACTTAAGAGAAGGCCGTTAAGGGTGTCATAGAAGAGGTAGTCATGGACCTCCAACCTAGGAACATTGAGAAGCTATTCCATCTCCCAAGGAAAGATTAATATTTGTAGATATCATATGATGGGTGAGAAAGAAGCAAAAGAAATAGTTCAATTGTCTTCTTGATTGATAGAAAACCGGTTGGTTGTAGAGTGGGTAATGTTGATATGACAAGGGGTTACATGAATGATGATATCTAATATGCAGTTGTTGTTATAATTATTTAGAATAACTAAGAGGCAGGGGGTGGGGGTGAATCAGTTATCCAAGGTCCAAATGCCCTAATAATACTTTTTTCTACAAATCCTTAATGACGCATAAATGAAATTATCATGCATGCAATTGAACATTAAACAACTATGAAAAGTAAACATGCATCACACCATAATTCTAAGAATTTGATAACCCAGAAACCCTCCAGGAATAAGAAGGTAAAACTGGAGTGGGGATGATACCCACAAAATAACTGCACAATTGATTTCAACCACTTCTGATGGTCTGCCCTGTTAAAGGCTACAACACATTGTTAAATGTGACCTTGTTAGAGGATTTCACCATACTGTTAGGAATGGGCCTAGTTAAAGGACTTTGGAACATTCACTTGGAATATCACCCTGTTAAAGGATTTACAACATGGCTGTTAAACCAACCTAAGTCCATAGGATTTATTTTAACTGTTACAATTGCTAGAGAGTAACAATAATGGCTTTTGATTTGATACAACTTACAACATATCTTGCAGATTACAGATCACACTTTCAGTTCAATCCTTTGCTTGGTTTTAATCACTACAGCTCTATAAGCTTTTCATCTCAAGCTTCATCACCTTGATTCTTCTTACTCATCATACCAATGAAATCATATCTATGATCATCTATCGAAGCAGAGTATTTGTGCTCTCTTCCACCTTAGCACCTTCTTCAGCAATCCATGCTTTCATGCTTGACCCCCTTCCGCTTTGCTTTGTAACCTTATGACTCCTTATATAGAAATCTAGAATACCTCCCTCGCTCAATTCTCCCTCTTCAACCTTAGGCTTTCAATAGATTAGGTAGGATATAATGTATCTATCCCATATCTTGCTCTTATCTAGAAACTTCATCTAGAATCCAATTATATTCATCAAAAAAAAATTTGCATAGTGTTTCGTGTCACCTGTTCATCATTCTTATCTTTTATCTGATTCATAGAATTCTAGATAACTACCATGTTGACTCAGATCTAGCAAATCTTCGATTTTCAAAATAATGCACCAACTCGGCATTATTGATTTATTGATGCTCGACACCTGAAGAAATTCTATGAAACTCGGCTCTTGTAATTCACTCAGCACTTTAATATCACTCAACACTTATATCCTGCTCGGCACTTGAAAACTTACTCGACACCTATTATCTTTTCTGCTACTCGGCACCTAATCTTCACTCGGCACTTGAAGACTGCTCAACACCTAAAGATCACTCAGCACACACCAAGTTGAACTTTTCTTAGCTTCAACTAAGAATCTGTTTAGCACTAACTAGCTTGCTTGGCTCTCTCTAATGAACTTAGTTAGGCTTTACAAATGACTTAGCTAAACCTTACATCTTTGATGTGTTTTAGTATGCCCATTCTCTATGTCTAACATCAATGCACTATTTAATCAATGGCTTAGCTATTCCTTATAATTCATTACAACATCATAACTTCAACCTTTCTCTAGGTACTCTAGTTACATCTTATTGATTGCCACCTCCTTGTCAATCAACCAACTTATAGCATTTGGATTACTAAAGCAATTGTCATTCCTGCAAGTAGAAAGTTTGACATCAATGACAAAACAATGATTGAAAACATCTTTTACTGGTTCCATTATTCTTCATTCATGAGCTTTTAAATTAGTTCCAACAATCTCCCTCTTTGGTATTGATGGCAAACCAAACTGATCACTTGATCAACCTTGTTACCACCAAAATTGTATATGTTTTTTGCTACATTCTACTTCCTTCTTGACTACTGCATCTATTACTACTGATCGCATATATCTCCATATCTTTACCTTTTAGTTTCTCATAAATCTCCCTCTTTCATATATATCTCCCTCTTACTTTGTATTGATTAGTTTTCTGCATATATCTCCCTCTTTGACATAAATGCCAAAGCTGTAGCATCTTTAACATGCAAAATATAAGCTTTCCATCTCATGTTTTCTCCCTCTGTCACCATGCGTGTGACTGATTTGGAGTTTTTGCTCCTGCTATCATCCTCTGCATCATTCTTCTAATATTTCAATGATTTGTTCTTGTTGATGCAGGGAAGCTTCTTTGTTGCTTTAAACTACTTGAGTTAGGGGCATTACCCCCAACTTGCCTCTAAGATATTCAAAAGCATCCTTGGGCAATGGTTTGGTGAAGATATTTGTAGTTTGTTCCTTTGTGTGAATGTACTCTATCTTCACTTGTTTGTCTTCTACCAATTCTCTGACACAGTGATACTTGATTGCAATATGCTTGGTTTTTGCATGCATTACTAGATTCTTGGATATGTTTATAGCACTTGTATTATCACAATACAATATCACAGGTTTGGTTACCTCTTCTTTCATTCCTTTCAATAGATGTGTGAGCCACACAATGTTTGTGCAATTGACTACTGCTGCCACATATTTTGATTCTGCAGTGGACTGAGATGTGCATGTTTGCTTCTTGCTAGTCCAAGTAACTAGTCTTTTACCTAAAAATAATGCACCTCCACTTGTGCTTTTTCTGTCATCAATGTTGCCTCCCCAATTTGCATCTATGTATGCATTGAGCTCAAACTTTTCATTCTTTTTATAATATAGGCCAAAATCATCAGTTCCTTTGAGATACCTCATTATTCTTTTTACTACTATGAGATGATTCTCTTTAGGATTAGTAGAGAATCTAGCCACTATTCCAATTGCTAGTGCTATGTCTGGTCTGCTATGTACAATATATTGCAATTTGCCAATCATGGATCTGTACATTTTTTGATTAACTTCAGCTGATACATCATTTTTGGATAGCTTATGTCTTGTTGCCATTGGTGTGCTAACTGGTTTGGAGTCTTCTAATCCAAACATTTTAAGTATCTCTTTGATGTACTTTGATTGTGTCATAAATATACCATGTTTTAGTTGATGTACTTGCAATCCAACAAAAAATTTGATCTCTCCAAACATAGACATCTCAAACTCATGTTTCATTTTGTCAACAAAACTTTTGCAAAGCACTTCCTTTCCTCCAAAAACTATGTCATCCACAAAGATTTCAGATACAATAATATCCTTACCTTCTTCTGATTTGATGTACATGTTGTTGTTATCATCAGTTCTTTCAAATCCTATTTGCACTAGATACTTGTGAAGTCTCTCATACCATGCTCTAGGTGCTTATTTCAGACCATAGAGTGCTTTAAGTAGTTTATAAACCATATCCCTATTGTTCTCATCAACAAATCCCTCTGGTTGTTCAATATAGACTTCCTCTTCCAATATACCATTCAGAAAAGTAGACTTTACATCCATCTGATAGACTTTAAAACCTTTATATGTAGCATATGCAAGTAAAGTTCTTACTCCTTCCATTCTCGCAATAGGGGCAAATGTTTCCCCATAGTCTAATCCTTCTTCTTGAGCATAACCCTTACATACTAGTCTAGCTTTATTTCTAGTGATCTCACCATTCTCATCTAGCTTGTTTCTGAATACCCACTTGGTGCCAATCACATTCTTGTCAACTGGTCTAGGAACCAAACTCCAAGTTTTATTCTTCTTTATTTGATCAATCTCTTCTTCCATAGCTTTATACCAATTACCATCTTGTAATGCATCATATATTGTCTTAGGTTCAAATCTGCTTAATAGACATGATTCATTTCTTATTCTATTCCTTGTCATTGGTCTTGCATCTTTGTCACCAATTATTTGTTCAGCAGGGTGATGTTTCTTTACATATTTGGACAATCTTGATTTTGCCCTTGTTTCCATGTTTGATCTTTCAGATTCGGGATCACTATGCACTTCATTTTTAGGTAGTTCTACATCTCTATCATGTGTACTGACTTCAGAGTCAAAATGAGCATTTCATTCATTCTACAACTCAGCTTCTAAATGTAGCTCGGCATTCACTGGTTATGACTCGGCTGAGACTAAAATTTTCTATTGAATCCCAATTTGATTGACAACATCCTCATCAATAGACATTCCTTCATAAGAATACACAAAGGTTATGTAGTCATCCATTCTCTTTGGTTTTTCAACTTGGACATCTGTATGCTCATCAAAATTTACATTTGCACTTTCCACAATTTTGGCAGTGTTAGTATTTAAACACTTATATGCTTTACTTCTAGTGGAGTAACCAAGAAATATGCCTTCATTACTTTTTGCATCAAATTTTCCATTTCTAGCATCTTTAAGGATAAAGCATTTGCAACCAAATACTTTGAAATGCTTTACATTGGATGAGTGACCACACCATAATTTAAAAGGTGTTGCACTTGTACCTTTCTTGACTTGTACTCGGTTCAGTGTATGAATAGCTACACTTACAGCTTCTCTCCAATATTTTAGAGCAACAGTCTTTTCCATCATTAATGTGCTGGCACAGTCAATCACAGATCTATTTCTTCTCTCAGCAATTCCATTTTTTGGGGAAGTTCTATGAGCTGATATTTGTCTCTTGATTCCTTTGTCATTGCAAAATGTCTCAAATTCATTTGATGTGAATTAACCACCTCTATCTGATCTCAGGCACTTCAAACTCTTTCCTGTTTCTTTTTCAACTCTAGCCACATACCACTTAAACATTTGAAAAGCATCAGAGTTTTTCTTTAAGAATATAATAGTCATCATCCTAGAATAGTCATCAACAAAAAACATTATATATTTATCTCCTTTGTAGCTTTGTACTTCTATTGGACCACATAAGTCAGTATGAACTAACTCAAGTACTTCTTTAGATGTATAGTTTTTACTCTTGAAACTTGACTTGGTCATCTTTCCTAGCTGACATTGTTTGCACATGATATTGTCAGGCTTCTTTAGTTTAGATAAACCTTTGACTTTCTTCATTTTACTGATATTGATCAGATTGTCAAAGTTGACATGACATAGCCTTCTATGCCATAACCACACGTCTTCAAATTTTGCAACAAGACAAGAAGCATTTTTCATATCAAGATAAAACATACTACTTCTTGTTTGATCTCCTTTTCCTATCAATTTACCATCAGTATCATAGATTTTTGCAGTTTTATTTCCAAATTCTACTTTGCACCCTACATTGCCTAACTGTGAGACACTTCTAGCAAATTGTAGTTTAGTCCTTCAACATAGTATGCATTTTCACATAAAATTTGTTCTGTAAGCTTAATGGAGCCTTTTCCTTTGATTTGACATGGAGCATCATTACCAAATCTAATACTATTTCCATCATACTGAGTAAAGTTAACAAACTTACTTTTGTCTCCTGTCATGTGATGTGAGCATCCACTATCTATGATCCATCTGTCATTCTTGTTTATACATGTTACTAGTGTTGTAGGCTCTTCTTCATCAGATTGGTCCTTCATGGCCACGTAAACAACTTCATCATCATTATCATTAGAATCTTCTTCAACAATATAGCCCTTCTTGCCTTTGTCTTTGTGATCTCTCTTATCATCATCTCTTCTATGTTTATACTTGTTACCTTCCTTGTATTCATTTTTCTGTGTACACCTGGCAGCAATATGTCCTACTTCATTGCAATTGAAACAAATGATAGGTAGATTACCTTTGAATTTTCCTTTGCCTCTGTGAAATCTTCTAGCTAGTAATGCTTCTAATTGTTCCACATCTTCCTCATCAGTGCTACAGTCACTGGATACATATTTCATCTTTCTTCCCTTCTTTGATTTCACCTGTTCAGCATCTTTCAATGATAGCTTGGCCTTGAAAGTAGATTCAACATTCTCAGGTCTGTAGTTGTCAAAGTTAGATAACTCAAATGCAGTGAGTCTACCCACTATACCTTCAAAATTAAGATTGTTTCCTGGCACACATCTTAGCTCTTGTATAGCTGATACTCTAATAGCATAGACAGGGAGCAAGGTTCTTAGGAACTTACTATTAATAGTACCATCATCTAATTGACCATTCAAGCATCTTATTGCACTTACCACTTCCTTTATTCTAGCGGCATACTGAGCAGCATTCTAACTTTCTTCCATTTTCATATCATCGAACTTTCCTCTAAGACTTTCTCTTTTTACTCTTTGGACATTCTAATCTCCTCCATAAATGTTTGATAGGGCTTTCCACATCTTGAATGAAGTGTCACATCCTTTGATATCATCGAATTCAGAATAGTTGAGTGCAGAAGCAATTTCTAGCATTGTCTGATTGTGTTCCTGTTTGTTTTTCAAATCTTCTATAGTAAGAGTACTAGTTGGATCAACATGTTCAATAACAATTGAATTTTGGGCATAATCTCCTATGGATCCAAGATGTAGCTTCATTAAGCTTTTCCATGCAACAAAGTTGTCTTTTTTGAGCTTGAGAACTTCTCTCTTAGGCATTTTGATCTTTTCTGCTTCTAGTCCCTTTAAACTAAGTCAGCAACAATGCTCTGATACCAATTGAATGTTAAACAACTATGAAAAGTAAACATGCATCACACCATAATACTAAGAATTTGATAACCCAGAAACCCTCTAGAAATAAGAAGGTAAAAATGGAGTGGGGATGATACCCACAAAATAATTGTGCAATTGATGTCAACCACTTATGATGTTCTGACTTGTTAAAGGCTTGCCCTGTTAAAGGCTACAACACATTGTTAAATGTGACCTTGTTAGAGGATTTCACCATACTATTAGAAATGGGCCTGGTTAAAGGACTTTGGAACATTCACTTGGGATGTCACCCTGTTAAAGGATTTACAACATGGCTATTAAACCAACCTAAGTCCATAGGATTTATTTTAACTATTACAATTGCTAGAGAGTAACAATAATGGCTTTTGATTTGATACAACTTACAACATATCTTGTAGATTACAGATCACACTTTTAGTTCAATCCTTTGCTTGGTTTTAATCACTACAACTTTGTAAGCTTTTCATCTCAAGCTTCGTCACCTTGAGTCTTCTTACTCATCATACCAATGAAATCATATCTATGATCATCTATCGAAGCAGAGTATCTGTGCTCTCTTCCACCTTAGCACCTTCTTTAGCAGTCCATGCTTTCATGCTTGACCCCCTTCTGCTTTGCTTCGTGACCTTATGACTCCTTAAATAGAAATCTAGAATACCTCTCCCACTCGATTCTCCCTCTTCAACTTTAGGGTTTCAATAGATTAGGTAGGATCCAATGTATCTATCCCATATCTTGCTCTTATCTAGAAACTTCATCTAGATTCCAATTATATTCATCAAAAAATGTTTTACATAGTGTTCTGTGTCACCAACTCATCATTCTTATCTTCTATTTGATTCACAAAATTCTAGATAACTACCATGTCAGTTTAGATCTGGCGAATCTTCAATTTTCAAAATAATGCAGCAACTTGACATCATTGATTTACTGATGCTCGGTACCTGAAGAAATTCTATGAAACTTGGCTCTTGTAATTCACTCGACACTTTAATATCACTTGGCACTTATATCCTGCTCGACACTTAAAACTTACTCGGCACCTATTATCTTTTCTACTACTCGACACTTGATCTTCACTTGGCACCTAAAGATCACTCGGCACACACTAAGTTGAATTTTTCTCAGCTTCAACTGAGAATCTGTTCAGCACTAACTAGCTTGCTTGGCTCTCTCTAATGAACTTAGTTAGGCTTTATAAATGAATTAGCTAAACTTTACATCTTTGATGTGTTTTAGTGTGCCCATTCTCTATGTTTGACATCAATGCACTATTTCACCAATGGCTTAGCTGATCCTTATACTTCATTACAACATCATAACTTCAACCTTTCTCTAGGTACTCTAGTTACATCTTATTGATTGCCACCTCCTTGTCAATCAACCAACTTATAGTATTTGGATCACTAAAGCAATTGTCATTCCTACAAGTAGCAAGTTTGAAATCAATGACAAAACAATGACTGAAAACATCTTTTACTAGTTCCATTATTCTTCATTCATGAGGTTTTCAATTATTTCCAACAATTGTACTATTGAGCTTATGGGCCTCCCAATAGCAAGTCACCTTCAGACTTGGATGGTTCACTTTATTGAAACCATCAGAATGGAAAAGATGCCAATTGATTGAGCTAACATCCTAAGTGACAACTTGGATGAGAAATTAGTAGTCATCAAAGCTAACTCATGCTTCCACATGACATCATACATGGTGTATTTACTAGTAGCTAAGACTATAGACTATCTAGGCCTCTATAGGAAAGGGAAGCATGCAGGATGCAAATGCTTAGCCCTATGTGGTATATCAACAATTAGTGAAGAAGAAGCTCCCATTGAAAAGTATGGAATACAAAGTGGTGAATGGCAAGTTCATCCTTGCAATTATCAGTTCGTTGAAGGTGAGTATGCCAAAAGAATGTTAGTAGAGGAAGCAACTAGAATCACTAAAATTGTCACTTACTACATTCAATTTAAGACCTTCACCTATCTTTAGGTAGCAAGTACTCTACTATGTCCAAAGAAGCTGCAAAGATACCCATCTAATAGACTCATCCTTCTACAAATTATGTGCCAACTCATCTCTACATATGACAGAGTGAGAAAGTAACACAACAACACATGGGTCTCACCCAACACAATTGGTGTCTTCAAGGTGAAGAAAAAGAAGGATATTGGCACCTTTTATTTTGAATGGAATCAACATCCCCTAGATGAATACAACTATCCTCAACCCTTTTTTTGACAATATTGGGATGATACATCACCTTGTAGGGAAAGGGTTCATACATGAAGAAGTGTTAAGATCACTGGATGAATGTTATAGATGAATATGATATCTATATAAGGGACTATTACAGGATGACTCCATACTTAGCATAAAAAGTGTTAAAGATCAAGATTCCCCTCAAGGCTATGGAAAAGGATGCCCCTAAAGCTATGGATCCATTATACAATAGTGATAAAATATATGATCAACCCATAATGAATGTTGAGATAGGAAGGGATGAGAATGATGACATAGCTCATCGCATGAGGCACATAGCTGAGTTAACAAGGGAATATATCAATGAACCATTTAGAATGGATCGAAATCCATAAGCTTTACCCTTACAAGTCACAATGAGACATTTAAAAGGAAAAGGTGTGAAGGTTACCCTACCAACCTTCCCCACTTAGTCCCCAGTAAGGTCAGAAATGGTTCATCAACATGAGCAAGAGGTTGAGTACATTAAAGCTGAGAAAGGAAAGAAGAGGAAGAGGCTACCTACTAGGGCAAAGAAGAAAGCAACTCAAGCACAAATGCTTTCACAAGAACAAGTACAACCTAAAAAAGTTGAGCCCATAGAAGAGCTAACTCAAGAACCACAAGCACCTCCACATCTAGAACAATAGGTTGAAGAATAGGTAGTCGAGAAAAGGGTACCATTAGTAGCATCTAAAAAAGAATATTCCTCCCCCTCAACTTTAAAAAGGGAAAGAGTTTAATTAACTATGGTGGCAAGATGAAAAAGGAGACTAAAGAATAAAAAACAATCTTTCCCCACAAATGCAGGAAACCATCTTGGAAGTGAAGGATGAAGAAGAAACTGAAAAAATTGATTTTTTCCTTTTAAGCCAAAGGACTCTCTTGGCTAAACCCACAAAGGAAGAGAGAAGAAGAAGCTCCATAGTGACACCTCAATCTTCTCCAAGGGAGCCTATCCAAGTTTCAACTTTAAAAGATGAACAACAAAATTGGATAGCTGATATGGAGCATTAACAAATTGATGTCTTTGACCTCTCTAACTTTGACTTCATGTTAGTGGGAACTGAGATGGTGGATGAGAAAATTAGAGATACTCCCACAAGGGAATCCATATGATAGGATTGGAATTGATTTCTACCTCTACCTTAAGGACCTTTCAACATTCCACAACCACCATCTCAAGATTTGACAATTTTGGATAAAGGTTTAGTTACTCCACTTCATCCAACTACCCAAGAAGAAATGGAACAAGTGACTAAGGATGGGGAGCTCCAGAAAGTGCACCCTAATGAAGTGTCTAAGGAAGGGAAAATACTTGAAGAGCCTCAACAAACTCCTTAGGATATAGAGGCTAGGACACTAGCCCAACCAAATACAGAAGCTCCAACTAAAGATCTTTCTCGATAGGAGAAGACTCCAAAGAGGACTGATATGGGAAAGGATCATGTAGTAGTGACAACCTCTTCAACCAAATACCTCTCTCCAATGGGCACAACACTAACATGGCTAAAGAGGGAGATTTTTCTTCAACAAAAAGTTAGGTAAACTTGACCACCAAGGAGGGAATGAAGGATTTAGTAAAAGCAATCAAGAGGCCTAAATCACCTAAGGGTGATGCATGAACATTGGCCTTCATAATGAAGAAACAAGATTAGGACCATTTTGTGCACATTTCATTCCTCCTCCTCACACTAACACTAAAGAACTGATTCCTTAAGATTACCAAATCAAGGAGGTCATGTTGGGAAGACCCATAATAGACATAGCTAAAGTATTGATCACTATGACCATGAAATAGGTGTTCAATCATATGGACCAAGATGATTCAAAGTTGATAATATTGTGGAAGAAAAATGATCTATTAAGAGGCTATTTAAATGAAGTTGTGGGCTCTATCAACCTAGAAAATTAGGAGATTTCTCTTGCAAAAACATTAGAGAGAAAAGGGATAGGAACAACACAGTTAGAACCATTTATGGAAGCATGTCAACAGTAGCATGACAATTTTGAGGAGAAAGGAGTGTAGATAATATAAGGTAATTTGAACCTATTTCACCACATCTAGTCAAGTAATGACAAGTTGCTTTCCATAGTGAACTAGGATTTTGGGCAAATGGATGAAGTACATACCTAGGCTAAAGACCTGCATGCTTTAAAATCAATAAAGGGTATAAGGTATCCTTAGTTAATGGAGGTGTTTACTATTGATGAGATAGACAACCTTAATGACTAGATTGCAAAAATATCAATCGGGAATAAAGTAATGGAAGGATTACATGTAAAGATCTAGAGGATTAAAGACCAAACTCAAGAGAAATTTTTGGAAGGGAATGGTACTACAATGTCACTTGCCTTGACATTTTTGAAGATGAGTCTAAAACCAAGCTTATTGCAGTGCAATTAGTTGTCTAAACATTCAGAGCAACATTTGAAGTTGCTTTGTCAGATGATGACATATGACAAGCATTCAAGACCAAATAGGTATTGTTGGAGCTAGACACCAAACTTGATGATTTTTCTAGTACTTGAATAGAAGTTAGTAATTACTAGAAGCTAGTAAAGGACAAGTATGGAACTCTGGATTTACTAGAGGCTAGCCTAGTGGTGCAAATCATAGAAAATTTTAAGAGTAAACATCCAACCATCATTTTGATGTAAAGAGGGAAAAAAACCCAAATGCTAGAAATTTAGTTTTGATAATTAGAAGAAATTTTGGATTTTTGGAACCTATCACCAAGGTGTAGAGGTGTATAGGTGTGAAGGTGCACTTTTCACAAAGATGTGCCGATAGTTTTGAAGGAGTAGTATGCTAACAGTTAACTAGCAATTCCTTTCCTAATTTAGAGCATTCCATGCATTGAAAAACATTTTGACACCAATTCAACTTCTAGAAATGCCTACAAAAGGTTGAGATTTCATTTTTAGAGCTTCCAGAGACTCCTAGATCATATTTTCATTGCATTCTTCTTATCTTCTCATTCTTTTATATTATTTGTGTCATGTAAAGGCTCATGCACCCATTAATAGAGATAAACAAGAGTGGAGACCTACTTAGCACCATTTAGCAAGACAATTTTTATATAATTTGATTTGATTTATTAGTTTTTAGCATGAGTTTTCATTTTAAGAGCTCTCACTCCTAACACAAAGGGAGGAGATGATTTCTTATAAATACATGGATGTAATATGTACTCTAGGATGTTATTCTAATGTAATAATATATGATATTGGTTCTCTCATTCTGAGTGTAGTTATTCTTGCCAGAGTGTGTTATTTTTGTGAATGTATTTGATGAATAATAAATGAGCCAATGGTTTTATTGTATTGTTATGATTGTGTAATCTTTTAGTTTTGGTGTCTTCCTCATGTTAACAAATTTTGGTGATATACCAAATTGGAGAAAGGATCACATATATTGTTCTTGCATAGCATTTTGTCTCACATATGTGCACTTTCCATGGCCTTGTGATTTGATGAAATGTGTAACATATTTTGGTTTATATTGAGTTCCCATTGATGATTGCATTAGTTGAGTTGAGGAAGCATGAAGTACCCCGCCTGGAGATCTTTGGAACACAAGGATAAAACATGCACTAAATAGGTTTTTTTTTTGATAAGTTACTTAACAACTTAAAGTAACCAAGTGCAAGAATGAAACATCTAAACAAAGTAATTTAAGAATACGGAACATGGCTAACTCACATGTTCACCTCAATAGAAGTCTAACAACACTCCCAAAGTTCCCAAAGCACAAAACCAAAGTCAAAATCAAAGATCACACAAATCATGAGAATACCCAAAAGAGATGTTCTTTTTAAGCCCCAAAGAAAAAGTTCTAGCATGGCTAAACATACACGTCCATTTCCAACTAAACATAACATGATCAAGAACAACAAGCAAGGACCAAAAATGGCCATGCACAAGATGAGGGCTCAAAATTACCACCACTCATCTATTGGAGACCATGCTAAAGAGTCAATTGCTAACTCTTGAAATTGGGCCAAGTCTAAAATCTTGAATACCTAAAATTTTCCTAAGTCTAAATTTTTGAAGCCCAAAAATTTCCTAGAATCTTTATCTTAACTCGAAGAGCTCTAGAACCTATCTCAAATGAATCATCACATATATTAAAATATATGTTAAGTATAAGGAGTTAAATATATGTCAACTTATACTTAAATGATATATTTTAAACCCCATTTTGAAAAATCTATTTTGAACTAGGAAATTTGTAAAACCTAATAGGGTGTCCAAAACTAACTTTCAAAGTTTCCTCCGCCAAGCCCAAATGCTCCTTATTTCTTGCACAAGAAAACACTAGTGTCTAGCTTTACATGAGGATTCACATTGTCTTGTGCAAGGCTTTGGGTCACTTCATGCAAGCCTTCACATCACGTCATGTGAGGAGGTGCATGACTTTGTGAAAGTGCATGAATTCATGCAAGACTTCATTTCACTATACGAGGAATTACATTCTCGCATGAAGAAGGATATTCTCATGTGAGGAAGCACATTCTCATGTGAGGAGGTACATTCTTGTGTGAGGGAATGTCCTTCCCAAGTGAGAAAATAGCTGACAACATGACCAAAAAACATAAAAGCATGAAACCTCCATGCCGGGGAGTACCATATCCACACAAATTGAGGAATGATCACTCGAGAGGAATAGAGGCAAGACACCATGCAAGAAGAAGGAGATAAAATCTATCCATCTAATCCATGCAACATATGAAAGAATATGTAGAAAGAAACATCGCAATGTACATACATGGTTCATAAACCAAAGATCATATGAAGGAAAGCATAAACATCTAAGCACCAACACAACTAAAACTTGTGCGTGGTTCCTCCCAACCATAATAGCATCATGAGACCTTGAAGGCTCTAGCCATCCCCTATGCGCAACATCCCAAACTATCAATTGGATAGCCAAAGCTATCATATGAGGGTGTCACTACTATAATGTAATAACATCATAAGAACAAGAAGATCTAACATGCTAATCCATTAAAGTAATAGATACTCCAACTAATAGTGAATCACATCATCTAACCATATGCCAACATCATAATAAAGGAATGCATCAAATAAACATGATATCTAGGCATTCCAATTAAAGCATAAATCACAAGGAAATATATTCTAGAAACCCTAATATATCAAGTGAAACATCAATATTCATTAGTCGCACTGGAAATAGATCATCTTTGTACACTAGTCCCTAGTAGTGATATAGGTAGCTATGCCTCCCAACCATGTGGAACCTGTAGGTCCACTCCCACCATGTTGATGGAGATAATGATCCAACCAAAAATGTACATAAAGAAAATGTCTGTGGCTAACACTCATGCTAGATAGTAAAGATGACTGAAACCAAGATCATGAGACAATGCAAGTACAATAGGTCCTAGTCAGACACTTTATGGGTCAACTATGTAGGAAGTCAATCAAGGGTGAGTCACTTGGCATCAAGTAGCCCAAGATAGAATTAGGTGCATAACTTATCCCTTAGGAAACCATCATGCCATGCCTTCAAAGACACCGTATAGGCATTCACTTATCTGAATTAAATTTTATTACCCATTTATTAATTTAGTTATCACTTTTTTATAACTTCTTCATTCCGACATGGGAAATAGTCACCAAAGTTATGAGAGAATCCCGTCCATGGTGCTACCTTACATACCCATGCTCATCACATGATGAATTCCCATAGGCAATGCACATTTCCAACCCAACCCCAATGAACATAACTCCACTGAATACAACTGGGAGTTTGAGCCTCACAAGCACCTAACAAATGCACATGCACATGCTTGTGTCTGGGGTACCAACAACATAAAGATCATAAAACAAGGGTTGGATGAGAACAAAAGAAAAATAACACTCAACCAAATACAAGCTCGAGAGTACAGATGTGATACACATCCCAATGCAACATAAAAGTTTAATAGTGGTCAAATTGACATTTTATGGATAATCTAAGTCCACAACCAACATCATACCAATAAAATTGGATGATATATAAATCGAGGTGAACACCTCAAGAAAACCAAAGTTGAAAAAAATCAACAAAAATAAAACCCATTTCACCCCAAGGAGGAATAAGTCATAAATATCCAATAAAAATCAAGTTCAAACACCATATGCAAAAATGACTAATAGAGTAGTGCAATACCCCAAACCCCCATCCCAAAAGTTAGGGAAATTTTCATACCAAACCAACCGGGTAGAACTAGAAATCAAAAATAGAGGGGAACACTAGTTCTCAACCTTCTAACATACAACTACTAGAAACAGAAGTAGAAATGGAGTAGAAACAACAAAACAAGAGAGCCCTACCTGACAGCCAAAGGGGCCAAAACAGGAATCTCAACAATAAAGTAAAAAACTCATGAAAGTTGTCAAAAATCATAGCAAACCAAGGTCTCCCTGAGCTAGATCCAACGAGACCAATCTCATGATGATTCTACGCCTATAGCTCCTACATTGAACATAAATGCAATCCTACAAAAGAGGATTTGGAAATTTTCTCTCAATTTTTATTTTCCAAAAGTGAGAAGTGAGGAATGAAATTCCTTTTTGGATACTTATTCACTTTTTGAGTGAATAATGGATTAGGGTAAATAACCAGATAATCTAGTTAAGCCTTAAAAAAACCAAAATGAAAATAGGTTTTTCCAAGTAATTGGAATTCATCTACAACAAAGTTGCTAGAAATTAAATTAAATTTAAAAAAGCCCAAAATTCCCTTAAACCAAAATTACATAATTTTTTAATAATTTTCATGACAAATGCAAACCTCTAAATGCACAGACATGCTCACAGGTCTAATCACATAATGAAAATGAGTCTAGATTTATTGAATCGCTAGAAGGTTTAATTTAAATAATTATAAAGGATATGTCGACCATACATGGATGACATTGGATAAATATGAACAATTGAAACACTAACTCCATGTCCCACTGCTAGGGACATAAATCTTACGCACTAAAACACACGATCAAGTGGAACTCTATATAATAACATAGCCAAAGCAATAAATGTATTAAATACCCTAATTTAACCATTTATTTAATTATACTGAAATAATCTATTTACATTACTCACTTTCGCATAAAGCATCACAAAGAAAGGATGAAGTAAATAACCATAGGATCAAAACCAGCATAAAAGATGTAATTAGAGGATATGTCCAAATACTGGATAACTAGATATATCATCATAAAACATATTGTCATCTCAAAAAAGGCATCATCACTTAGGTATGATCAACTGAACATCATAATAATTTAACATCTACGATTCTGGCGATCAAAATATAGTATTTGACCATTAGGTCATCTTGAATGTCATCGAACATGAGTATCAAAGTATCTCTCAAAACCAAAATATGACAAGGTACAAAATGCAAACACGGGAGGCACTACAAAGCCTTGCTCCTAATTTCATTGATTTCTTGCCTGATCCTTTTGAAAATTTAATTCACAGACAACTTATCAAAAAAATTATCTAAATTTGGTTCGAACTAGCAAAGACCTCCTTGTGAACATACACATTTATCTTCAATTGAGCAGATTTTAGTCAGGTTGAAAGACCACTTGGAGCCTTAGAGTTGATCCTCAATTAGCTTTTCAAGAGAGGGATTTGCAAGGATTCCTATCGTTCAACATTGTGCAAAATGGCAACTCAACATGTCCAAACAACTTTAGGAGGAAGACCACTGAACTCACTATCCAACTGATCTTTACATCATTCCTTGCATAATAATAGAATAAACTGTACTTGTACTTCCTCTTCCTCTATCCTATTAATCATAATTCTCTTGTTTTGATATTGATACTAGATCACCATCTTGGTATCCAATAATCCCTTGGATTGCTTAATCACATTTACTAAATACTCTCCTCTTGTTTGAACAATTTGTACTCATGCTTCTTTCCAAATAAGGAAATATCCTTCATTTATACCATGTTCTTAAAACAAATCCTCGAGTCAGCCTTGAGGCTTTACCAATTAATTATAGTAGGACCACATTAAGATAATTAATTATTTTACCATTACCCAACAATGTTGAGTCACAATCTTTACAACTTCTCACATGTGTGACCTCAAACCTTGCCCACTTGTTGACATCATCACTAGACCTTCTTGTGTCACAATCTAACCTCCTACATCACAATTCTATCTCTGGTAGGAGATATAATCCATTCCTTAGAAACTGCTTCTTAGGAACTCTCTCTTTATACTATGCTCTGTAAATCAAGAATGTCTTTTGCATGTCTTTGACTTACTTCATGCGCACTTATACAAATACTATTGTGGTGACATCAATGACAAACACAATCATGAATGCAACTTGTTAATCATGCTAATAATCTCTCACATGCTCTAGAAATGATTAGGATACTCCCTCAAAGGAATACCATCAACATTCATGCTAACAAGTTGTTTTATGTTATTAAATTAATCTAGTATTTCAATGGATTACTGAAAAAATAAGGTTTGTATAAAATTGTCGTTTGGAAGTGAATTTTTCATCTAGATGACAACTCTTAGACCATTATACTTTATGGAAGTAACAAAAATGAGTGAGTCACCTTCCACTCTAAGATATTTGATATTATTCACTTGCAAATTAATATATTAAAACCCACTTACCCTTGCACTTTATCGACGATTCTCTCAAAATTCATTGTATGGATAAGACCTCTTGATCTCCTTCTTATAGTGCATTAGATAAATATTCAAAACATGATAAGTTAACATTACATACTTCTAACTTGTAGAGGTAGAGGTTACTCTGGGAAAGACATAAGACTCTAAGGTAAAGGATGCAAAAGTGATACATGAACTTTCCTTCTTAGTTACCCACAACATTGGTTTAAATTATTTCAACAATCACGAAAGAGGTGTATATCTCTTATTCAATTAATTTAAAGATTTTTGTCACGTCAAGATTCTTAATTGTGTCTTGCATGTACCAAGAGATTATTTATACACCTTTCATACTAAGTTGGTTCAAGTCCACCTTTTAAAATTTTGTTTGTTTGAGAACACCATCCCGATTGGTATCCTTGAACCACAAAGTTGAAACCAAATTAGGGGCAGCCATTTCCTATACTATGAGTGCTAAAATTTGTCTTGTCTTTTAGTCATAGCTTGACCTCAAAATATTTATGTCATCCAAACCATAATAAATTTCCAAACACCTAGTGCTAGTATTAACATATGTACATAATATCCTTTTTTATATAGAAAACCCATAACAATTAAGTGATTAGTTCTTATCTTCACATATTATCTTCTTACTTGCCTAAGGTATTAGGTTTTTGCCCAACACTCCTCATGAAAAAATTGATACCTTTATCCACTTTATATTATCCACACTCTTAGCTTGTTATCCATTATTCATATTTTAACTAATCCTATTGTCTACTCATTTATTCCACATATTTGGGCCATTCAATTATTTTTTAACCTTAGTTATCAATCATCAATAAGCCAAAATTGAACTTTTGAGGCCCTAGTGTGTCCATGATCACTAAATCACTACCATCCTTTATATATGTCATAGTTATAGTCCAAATCCTATCAACATAGAAAAAAAACCTTAAACATAGTTGTAAACATCACCTTTAGATCTTATAATGAAGTTATCACCTAATCCATACGTTGGAATCCTTACTCTATCCTTAGAAACACTACAATGTTATGTAGATTCTAAAATATAAGTCAAGAAAGAATTTGAAGAATTAAATAGATAAATAATAGTATAATTCTATCTTTACCAAATTTACTTCATATAGTCCACCTTATCCCATATTCTCAATATTTAAAATCACTTTATTATCCATTCAAATTGTCTAATACTTCCAAACATCCATTCTATAGATTCATTCCATCCAATGAATATTTTTTCATTGTAACAAATTCCTTATATAAATTTTATATATTCATTCTTCAGTTTATACTGATAATTTGTTTTATTTTAGAAATTCTCATGTTCTGATTATGTTTTTTCGCTATGTCATTCAAGCTTAGGCTAATTTATTTCTAAAGGGATTCTCCAACAAATGTAACATACAGTATATTCATAAAGGAACTGTATAATAGATGTATCCGTTGGAGTCGACAGATAGAGGTCAAGGTCGGAAGGGTCCTTGTCACACGAGAGTACTATGAAATATTAATGCTATGTGCCAACTTATACTTGTTAACTTTGTAAAATCAAATTTGGCCTACAAATGAACAAAATTTTCTTTCCAACTTTCACATCAAAACTTTCTTTCTTCTCTCACGTACAAATGAGCTGGGTCTATTTTCCTTTCTAAAAGATATCATAACATTCATGTGAGACCAACAATGTTGAAAAGACATAATCATGTGACTCTGGAGCTCAAAACAAAGATTTCTATGTTTGATGTGAAGGAAAGAACTTTTGATTATTTATTCAATATAAGATGGTCTAAATGACCTAAGAAAAAAACTTTTTAAAAGATGAATCTGCTCTAAACTCAAACAATCATTATGAAGCCTTATTGCACTCAAGAGTGCACTAATCTCTTGAACTACAATATAATTTGTGTTTTAACAATGGCAAGATGGAAAACTGAAGCAACAAGGGCATCTTCACAATGATATGTTTCTTAAAATCAGTACAGTTATACGGCTTTTTATATCTTCTTAAGAGACTTCTAAATCAAAAAGTAATTATTTTATTTTAAATATACTGAAGAATGTTTAAATGGTTGGTAATAGTTAACTTTTATAATTTCATTTTCATTAAGTTGTTTGTTTTTTAAATTTTTTTTTAATAATGTTTTACATTTCTGACAGTCTCTAACAGAAACAATACACCAAAAACTGAGACACAATCAAAACCAGAAACACATATGCAAAATTTAATTTTTCATCAAACATTTGAAAGTTATGATAATGTTATAGTCAGTTTAGGGAGTGTGTACTCATGTGAATTGCTAAATTTCTAAAAGGTAAGGACCATCACCATCACCTTCTCTGGCATCTTGGTATTCAGATACATCTCTACAAGAATAAACTATTAAGAAAGTTTAAAATTTTGTAGTTAAATTTATATTTAATATTTCATAAAGAAAGTATATTAATATTTGTTTTTGAATTAAAAAGAAGTCAAACAAGGGGACCCTTACAACAATCAAACTGATCAACAAACAGTAGAAAACCACCAGTCAAAATTACCCTCTAATGTTTATAATCACAAAAACATCACCCGAAAATATCAAAATAAGAGTTTTAGCAAGCATTAAACTACTACTGCATGTACCATAACAACATGAACTATAAAAGTCTATAAACAAAGACACAACCTCCTTAAAACTATCAGAGTTCTTGAACTAGCAAACTAGAAACATAGAAAACAGAGAGGAAATGACCCTAATTGGGCTTCTTCTCATCCTTCCCTTTAAGGAGGATGTTAGCCCAGTCCTTAGCTAGGAAGTCAAACAGCGTTCTGGAATCTTCATTGGTCAAATCTCCTTCTTGGTTGTCCTTCAGTAGGTGCAAGGTAGTAGCCGCAACATGTGTCACCTTCATTGTAAATTTGCCCAGAAGTCTCATTCTTTCCTTTGGGGCATAGACTCTCTCCCATAGCTCTTTGTCAGCAAGTTTTGAGCCTCCGCAAGGACAACCTACTTTCCATGCTAATTACCATCCACCAAATCCTTAGCGAGTTCCTACAAAATCAGGTGGTTAGAGATAACATTGTCTTTCATTAAAACCTTAACAAGTGAGGACACCGTCATGAGGGAGGGCTAATTTTATCTATTGATGAATCTTAAATGGCACATCAGCTATGAATCTTAATTTTATCTAATAAGATTAATATTTGTTATAGCTAATTTTATCTACTAATGAATCTTAAATGGCACATTAGATTTTAAGAGTTCTTTTTATTTCAATATTTACCAATATTTATGCATTATATTGAAATTTTTTATTCAATACTTAACATTCATTATATCTTAAATAATACTTATATAAACAATATATTGAAATTTTCTTGATAATTAGTCATCTCAATATTATAATTCTTATCTAAACATACTCGAGATTTCTCCAAACAAGCCCACATAATATTTGAAAGATCAAGAACATGATCAGATCCCTTACTACAAATGGGCAAATGTTTAAAATGAGCTTGTGGTTTGAATTATGATTGGTGAATCACCCACAACCCTACATATTGAGGTTTATCTACCATTTATGATTTATTATTCCTTTGACAAAACGAAAATGAAAAATAGTCTTCCAAATCTATACCAAAAGAGTGACATTGATTGATACATACCAAATACAGATCCAGTACTTCGAATCTAATTTGTACAGATATATGTGAGAAAGAAAGCCACATTATCAATTTTGAGAACCATTGTTATTTTTTGGAGCGTGGTAAAATGAAACCTACTATGTCAACCTCAATTTGTTCTATTGGGTATCATTTATATCAGATTTTGTTCTTCAAACAAAACAATCATACAAATAGGTTTTGCCCTCATCAAAAGCCATTGTTTAGAGAATCAACCGCCGTACAGGAGAGGGTTATTAGTTCAAACTTTGCATTGTCAATTAAAAAAGAAAGAAAAGAAAGGAAAAAGAAAAAGAAAAAGTCATTGTTTTCGAAGGAGGAAACTTCTGGACAAAAAAGGTAGATGTGTATAATTTGGGATAGTTTAGTACAAATATTTAGGATTTGAAATCTTCACTTGTGTTCTATTCTATGATCTTTTAAAGTCTATGTATCTGTATAAATTGAAGTGTATTCATATAGTAAAATTATTAAATGTCGATATCCATATCCATATGCTCTTTGAATTACCGGTAGGATTATTGATATCATGGGGAAAATGTTCACAAGTTTGAGTATTTCATAAGAATGAATATAATTTGTAAAGTACTGTTTCTTTATTGAAATTAGATGTTTTAGGTAATAAATTGTCAATTATTGCATGGGTTAAATCTATTTAGTGTTAATGTTGAGGATAATTCTATTTAATAGTAGATTATGTTGAACAGAAATAATGAATATATAGATATGCAGAAAATATTGAATTTTTTCAAAAGTTCAATAGTCTTATTTAATGTTAATTAATTAGATTTTTAAGGATGATGATGATAGTATAATTCTATCTTTACAAAATTTAGTTCATCTAATCCACCTTATCTAATATTCTCAATATTTAAAATCATTATATTATCCATTCAAATTGTCTAGTACTTCAAAACCATCCATTATATAGATTTATTCGATCCAATAATTTTTATTTTTAATGTATTGAATTCTTTATACCAATTTTTTTTTTTTTCATTCTTAAGTTTATACTAATACTTTGTTTTAGTAAATTCTCATATTCTGATTATTTTTTCGCTGTCATTCAAGCATTTTCTAATTTATTACTAAAGGAATTCTCCAACAAATGCAACATACAATATATTCATAATGGAACTGTATAATAGATGTAAAATCAAATTTGACGTTATAAATGAACAAAATTTTCATTCCAAGTTTCACATCAAAATTTGCCTTCTTCTCTCACGTACAAATAAGCTGGGCCTATTTTACTTCCTAAAAGATATCGACCACACATTTTGCTACTCTTGCAGTGCCCACATAATTATTCCCAACACAAGGCTGATATGATATCATAACATTCATGTGATCAACAAAGCTGAAAAGACATAATCATGTGACTTCGTCGAGCTCAAAACAAGATTTACATGTTTGATGTGAAGGAAATAACTTTTTAAAAGATGAATCTGTTCAAGATATATCTAAACTCAAACGATCATTATGATATCTTATTGGTGCACTAATCTATTGGAGTACAATATAATCTGTGTTTTAACAATGGGAAGATGGAAAACTGAAGCAACAAGGGCATCTTCACAATGATATGTTTCTTAAAATTAGTACAGTTATACGGCATTTTGATAACTTTGAAAGAGACTTGCAAATCAGAAGTAACTGTTTTACTAATGGCTGGTAATAATTAATTTTTAAAATTTCATTTTCATTATGTTGTTTGTCTTTTAATCATTTAACTTTTTTACATTTTATATATCTGACACTCTCTTTAGTTTTGGTGATGCATCACTGAGTGTGATAGGAGCATTACACGAAAAACTGAGACACAATCAAAATCAGAAGCATATATATGCAATATCGAATTTTTTATTAAAGATTTGAAAGTTATGATACTGTTATGGTAAGTTTGAGGAGTGTGTACTCATGTGAATAGTTAAATTGGCAAAAGTAAGGACCATCACCATCACCTTCTCTAGAGTTTTGGTGTTTAGATACAGCTTTACAACAATAATCTATTAAGAAAGTGTAGAATTTTATAGTTAAATTTATTTTTTATATTCATAAGAAAAGCATATTAATATTTGTTATAGCTAATTTGTTATATTTGAAATATTCGTTATAACTGATTTTATCTATTGATAGATTTTAAATGGTGCATCAGATTTTAAGACTTCTTTTTATTTCAAAATTTACCAATACTTATGTACAAATATTTTAATAGTCATTAAAAATTTGACAATACTAAAGCATAAATATCCTATTACTCATTCAAAATACTCACTATTCTAATACAAATGTATGACTATCATACATAGTATATTTATTAATACAATTTTAGTTATTTATTTTGTTCTTTTAATATTAGTAATTGGAACCATGAATAAGAAGAAATGAATGGTAAATAGATCTATTCTTGTAATAATGATGATCTACTAAACATTCATTGCATCTTAAATAATATTCATACAAATGAATTTGTGGTTTGAATAGTGATTCGTAAATCAGCCACAGCCACACATAGTGTTTTATCTCCCATTTATGATTATTTTTCCTTTGACAAAACATAATAATGCTTTGAATTCATTACTACCTTTCCAATCTGTACTGAAAGAGTGACATTGACTGATTCATACCAAATGCAGATCCAGTATTTCGAATCTAACTTGCACAGATATGTGAGAAAAAAAGCACACATCATCAATTTTGAGAACAACTGTTTTTTTTTTGAGTGTGGTGAGATGAAGCTCACTATGTCAACCTCAATTCGTTCAATTGGGCATCTTTAGTATCAGAATTTCTTCTTCAAACGAATAGAGGAGAATTTCTTCGTCAAAAGCCAATGTTCAAATAGACAAAAATGGGTCCGAGTGAGGAAACTTAGGTAGTTGTGTAGGATTCCGAGTTTTCACTTGTGTCCTATTGTGTGATCTTTCAAAGTCTATGTTGCCGTATAAATTGAATTGAATTTAGATGTCGCTATATATTCTTTCAAGAGCGACTCTTAAATATTACACATTAAGCAAGAAATTAAGTTTGGAAAAAAAAGTTAACTTTGACTATTTAACACTTCTAATTTAAGAATCAAGTCTTAGTATGTGATGTTTGAGCCATCTTTCTTTGAATTATCGGTAGGATTGTTGACTTGATGTAAAAAAAATCTAAAATTTGATTATTTCATAAGAATGAATATAATTTGTAAAGTAATGTTTCCTTATTGAAGTAGATGTTTTAAGTAATAAATTGTCAATTATTACATTGGGTTAAATCTATTTAGTCTTAATTGTGATCACAATTCTATTTAATATATAATGTTGAACAAAAATAATGAATATAGTTGTGTTGAATGTATTGATATAATATAGAAATTCTTCAAAGGTTCAATAATCTTGTTTGTTGTTTACTAATTAGGTTTTTAAGGATGATGATAATTCATTTTGGTATTATCTTTTCAATATTCTTATTTCAAAAGGCTTTCAATTTTTTTTAGATGTTTCTTTTTATACATTGTCATCAACACTAGTTAGGTTTTAGTGTTGGCTTTGATTACACTATAAGAAGTGTACCTAAAGAAATATAGCATTAGTAAATGTAAATAGATAGAGAATAAACAAAACACAAATATATTATACCATCTACTTTCAATTGAATTAAAATGGAGGCACCCATGTCCATGTGATTTGCTCATTTGCTTCTAAATGTGGAATGCTCTCTTCTTCAACACAATAATGAGACCAAGATTTAAATTTAATGAAGAATAATTTCAAATAGATTCTAAATGATAAAAATAAGATGTAAAAGGATTCAAAGATGGAATCCAAAGTGATGGATATACAACAAGTGATGTCTTAGTGCAAGATAATGGAAATGCCACTATAATAATTTTAATTTGTATAGAAAGGCTAATAAGTATAGAAATGAAGGTATCAGGTTAAATTAATCATTTAGTCGGCAAGATTTAGGAGGAAATAAAGGTGTTAGGTTGTAGACCAAGTTTAATTAGTAGGAATCAATTAAACTTCAGGAGAAGAGTATGCTTAATTTATTTTAAAATAATAAAATATTACAAGATTAGGTATAATAATATAATTAATTATTTAAATTAATTATATTATTGGACAAATAATGTTGAGTTTACTTTATTGGCCTGTGGTCTTTTGTTTAAAATTAATAATGATTTAATTAATTATTAAGTCTATAAGGATAAACTAGTCAATAAGAATTAATAAATTCATAAGAACAATTTTAGGTGTCTACATTTTTGTGTCTTTTATGTGGTGCCTAAAATGTTATCACAATAAAGAAGATAAAAGAATTCCCTATAATGGGAAGGTGAAGGGGAGTTAGGTAATAGTGAAGTCACAATGTTAAAAGGAGATGGCCTTCAAGAAAAAAAGGTGAAAATTGACTAGGGATGATATTAGTAGCAGTAGTGGGATTAGAATGGGGGTGCACAAGTTTCAATGCATTTTTTCCCTCAATGGTATGATCATGACCTCCTTTTTGGAGATATGGCACAAATAGATGTTGATCATTCACTTACCAATAGACAATGCATCTATGGATCTATTATATGTATGAAGGATTCTACAAATCTCACTTCAAGGGGTGGTACAAGTGCACTAGTTAAAGGACGGATACTAGACCATATGAAAATCATGCTTTAATGACTTGTGTAAATATTTTTTATGGATAGGATAAGGATTAGATAAGGACTAGCAATGCATCCAACACAAGGATTTCCCCACCTAACATTATACCTAGTAGGGTTGTTTCACACATAGTTGATGTCTGACCTTGGATGGCATGGGTTGTCTTTGGGATGAGAAAGAACATAATATCATATGATGGGGGATGTTTTTACCTACTATAGGGGATATGTGGTGCTAGGTCATTTGTACCACACCATAGATATGTGTTTGTATCAAGGGTACAAGAAACTAAGGACAAGGGTTACTCTTATACATGTCTATGTTTGGAAGCATATAGCTATATTTTGGATGATAGCGGGGAGGGACAAGTATCCAAAGGACCCTTACATATGCACGTATCATGGATCAATAAACTTTGCAAGTATGGGTGCAGTAGAGTTCTTTTGAAGGAATTTACAAATGATATGACATACTTCACGTGAAGGTAAAATGGGTTGTGTAAGGACTAGAGATAAAATGATAATCATTATTTGGCCTAGGTATAGGTATACTATTAGCAATTAAGATTCTCCCTACATATTATTGAATTTTTTTGGCTACACAAGTTATGAGGTGAATTGGGAGACAGTAGGAGATGATAGAAGTAGATATTACGCATCTAGAGAATACTTTAGAGTTGAGAGCATGGGGAGAGAAGATAAATAATTATTTGACACATTTGAGTATTCTAGAGATGGATCTAGTACCATGGGTTCCACAACTAGACATTATTGATGTGGGAATGTCTACAAAGTATGAAGCATGGTGGGCTACACATCAGCTTGTATGACTCATAGTTCTAGGACAACTAGAGCATATGCCTTATGTGTGTGTGTGTGTGTGTGTGTGTGTGTGTGTGTGTGTGTGTGTGTTTTGAAGTGGGGATGGAGGTCCAAGAGATGAAAGGAGACTAGGAAACAAGGAAGAGAGGTGCACATGTGTTAGATCTTGTCAAAGATATAGACATAAGAGCATGTATAGGTAAAGGTACTATAGAGGGGAGGTCAAAGGATAAGGATGTAAATGAGATTAAAGATATACAGATAATTCCACAATTTTTTATTTAGTGACCTTTTAGCTAATAAATTTGGGTTTTTGAGCTTGAAGGATATAAATGTAGATACTTATAGTAATCCTCTCAATAGATATCAAAGACTATGGATTGATATCATGTAGGAAGAAGGAAATCTCTTATGCATACCTAGAACTATAAATATATAAATAAAATAGTTGAAAAAATCAAAACTTGTTATAAGTATAACATAATTAGATAGTCCTCTCCAAAATCATGGTTAATAGGATCAAGACCCATTCTTGATAAGATTATCAACAATAATTAGAAGGAGTTTGTCCCAGGAAGACAAATTCTAGATGTTTCCATCTCTGCACATGAAATCATCCACTCAATGGATAAAAGTAAGGATGTGGGTATGGACCTCAAACTTGATACATCTAAAGCTTCTGATAATGTAAACTAGTATTTTCTTTACAAAATCTTCTGTTGTTTTGGTATCAATAACAAATTTATCACATTAATCAAGGAATGTGTGGAAACTTTTAACTACTTTTTTATTATTAATGACACTTCAAGAGAGTTTTTTGGTTTGAACAAAGGACTAATGCAAGGGGGGGGACCTTTAACTTACCTATTTATTATGGTATCTAAGGTTTTATGTAGGAACATGCAAAGGTTGGATGATGTGCAGAGAGTCAAAGGTATCATACCAGTTGTGACCCTCCTCTCCCCCTCCCTCTATCATCTCATAGTTTGTAGATGACAATTTTTTCTTAAGTGAGTCCTCTATTATGGAAGCTAGAGAATGGAAAATCTTATTAGACAATATGTTTTTGTTTCAAGACATAAAATTAATCTCCAAAAGAGTATAATTTTTATTTGATACTAATAAATATATTCAAAAAAAGATTATAACAATCATGGGCTACCAACTACTGACCTCCCTTCCACTCATCTTAGATTACATCTCATGGTCAAGGATGTTAAGATTGAGTTCTAGGACTCTATCCTAGAGAGAACTTTAAAAAACCTTTAGGGTGTAAAGGTAAACTTCTTAGTGATGCTAGTAAACTCCAGCTCTTGAAATATTCTCTTGAGGGTATACCAGTTTTCTTCATGTCCCTATTTAAAATCTTTATTATGATGGTTGACAAACTGGAAAGGATACAATGTAATTTTCTACGGTCGAGAACTGAGAAGGAAAAGAAACTTTCCCTGGTTAGTTGGGATATAGTTTGCACTCCTAAGAAGCATTACTACATTTGGACCCGAATTGCAATGGCCAACCATCACAATTATGATAAACAAGCATTGCCCAACTGACAAAACCAAAAAATGGCTCCCGTCGGATTGGCATTAGATTTTTTGTGTCGGGCATTATGATGGCAACCTCATCTATCACAATTATGATTCTCAAAGTCATCAAAATTTGGTAGAAGGCATGGAAAATAGGTCACTATGACAATTTCATGATTATGACATGTCAGTGTTGTAATTATGACAACAAAAAATTTCAATTTGTTGTTTGAATAACAAAAACTGTGCTATATTTCTAACAGTCAAGCATCAAAATGACCATCGCAACAATGATGCTAGGTGACATCAATGTCATGGGTGCGATGACTATCTGTCATATTTGTGTGTCACAATTGCGATGGATAGCCGATGATAGTGCTCTTGTTCCAATGATGTTCCATTGGACTTACCATCACAATTGTGGTGACCTGCTTATATATTTAAAAAAAGAATTTTTTCTTCTTTGTTAGAAATAAATTTTACTATATTGATCACACATCTATGTTTTTTAGCGTAGGTCATGCAATTTCCTTTTTGGCCCCTGGCATGGAGATTGTGTTTGACATTCTTCTAAGTTTTATGATTTATACTACTTCTGCTCAAGCGTTTCACAGATAGTGTTGCATTTCCATTTCCTTTTTATATTATTGTAGATAAGAAGCCCAACATCATGATTATTTCTCCATGTAGGAAGTCATGGATTAAACATACATTTTGTGTGTAGCATTAGTTTATTCAGGGCTTAACATGAAAACAGGTGGAACACCACTAAATATTTTCAAGTGGTCCACCTATTTTCATGTCAAGTCCTCAATAAACTAATGTTGCACAAAAAAGGTTTGTTGGGTCAACGACTTCCTGCATAGAGAAATAATCACAATGTTGGGCTTCTTATCTATAGTAATATAAAAAGGAAATGGAAATGCAACACTATCTGTGAAATGCTTGAGCAGAAGCAATATCAATCAAACAACTTAGAGGAATGTCAAACACAATGTCCATGAGAGAGGCCAAAGAGGAAACCACGTGACTTATGCTAAATAGTGTACATGTGTGATCAACATAGTAAAATGTATTTCTAAAAAAGAAGAATAAAAGTTTTTTTTTAACATGTTCTTTAGATGTTTTCCTTGTGGTATCATTCAATGTTATATCTCATGTCTTCACACATCATGAGATATTGTGTTGTATTTACTTATCTACACATCTCCCAAGGGATTTACCATGCCTTTTTATTACTTAACATTACTTTTATAAGGTATGTTTGAAACATGGTGCAACTTCATTCATGTAGCACAAATTTCCTCCTGAAGTACACTCCATTTGTGCTCATACAGGTCTGCCTAATATTGCAAACATCCTCATTTGCACAAGGTCTACTTTAACTATTTTCTTCTAAATCTATTTGTCTTTTATTATCTTTTTATAATAGCTGATTTCAATAGAAAATATTTAATAGATACATTATATAAGTATCCCCTAAAATCAATGAGCAATGAATATGATTTGTGTTTTCCAAGAATCACTTGCCTCTAAATAATGTATACTAACATATTGTGAGTATGATCTTAAAATCATGCTTAATAACTCACATAATTATGTAGAAGATCGTGTGATTCAAGAACGTTCCAATTGCTTCTATCATGGTTTGAGTTCCTCTTGTTGTTGATGGTATCACCAAAGCTCCTTTTCTTTTGTTGATCCACTCTACCTATTGGTGTTTCAATGGGGGATGTGTGTCTTCCTTGCTCGTCTCTTTCTTGGAGGTTCCTCTTTCTCATATGGTTTTTGTCACAACTTCTATTGGTGTGGCTATCCTTGTGGTTGCTAAGATTTAAACTCTGCAAGCATGTATATTCCATCTCTAAATTAGTATGTTGTGACAAGGCTCATTGAATAGAATAGAGATCAAACTAATATTAAATAAAGGTTAATTGAAATTAGATCACAAAAATTAATCAGAATGTAGTACAAAGACAATATGAGAAAATTTTACATGTGAGAGTTTGGGCAGAATTACAAATAATACTTCGCTTTGATTCTTTGTTTCTGCTTAATGAGAATAAACATAATACTTTTCTTTTTTAGATCCTATATTATAGGAACCACCCTAAAAGGACTCCCTAATATATGAATTATGAAAAGAACTCAAAGAAACAATCTTATTTAACCTTAAAACAACTATGAGAATGTTTAGTAATTCATGATTCAAATTTTAGACATAGTCAATAATTACAAATATAGGTTTTCACACTTTATAGTCTCCAATGACATTGTAAATAAAAAATAAACATAATTGCAGCAATATTCTTGGCTATTGAATTGAAAGGGGACCATAAGTTTTATGGAAAGGTGGCTAGATGGTACTGTGATAAGTTCTTGATCAATATAAGTGTTTTTGAAAAAACTTGTTGGGCTTGCCTAACTTTTCCTTTATTTATTCTCTATTGCTCTTATCATTTGCCTTTGTTTCTATTATGACTGACATTTCTTTCCATTTTTCATGTTTGGGCAAGTTTTTTATATCTTTGGTGTAGGAGCACCTAAAAATCTCCTTGGAATTTCGAGTCAGAATTAGTACATGTTTTTGAGTCTTCATAGGTTAGTGTATTAGTTGTTTCAATTCATATTATTAAGTGTTCAATTAAGGTCATGTTGACCAAGTTCATGTTTTAAGCAATGTGGGTGAAAGAGAGCCTAAATTTGGAAAATTTTATGTAAGTCCATAGGTGTAGTGTTAAAAGGTCATAATAAGCTTTTGGACCTATTTAGGGTGCCAAGAAAGCATGTGAAAGCATAAAATGCAAAATATAAAAAAAGGGTAAAATTCTCAAAAAAAAGTTGTTGGCAACATTTTTGCAAAATGACAAGTTTTGGGGAGATGGAAGGTCATCCATCTTGGACAAGTCCTTAGAGGAGGTGAAAGGTAATGTTTTTGTATAAAACATTGTAATCTTAGGTAGAAGATATAGAGAGATGAGATGTGGAGAAGAAAGATGAAAAGAACATGGTGTGTAATCTTGTATAATAAATTAGTTATTTTGTGAAATTATGCTGGTGCACTGGTAGTTGAATTACATTCCTTGTATATTCTTTCATATCTCATGGTTATGGTGATTCTTGAGCTCTTTAGATATAGTAATAAATTTTAGATCTATTTTTTATGTTATAGGTGTGCATAACATCATTGGGTTTTGCTAAAGTTCTCACTATTCACTATTTTAGACAGTAAATTATGTACCTTGTCAGAGTGAAATACCTCTTTAACTACATATTACCACTAAATGGAGTTAAGGGAGTTACAAATGTGTTATTGGTTTCATTCGATTTCCATCTAATAGTTTAGTACCAAAACCTTGTTTCTTGTATTGGAGGTGGTCAAGAATTAGCAAACATTTGTTGTTGCATGTGTAATATAGTAAAACAACATTATGGAAAAACATGATAGAAGTTGTCTAGAGTTTCATGTGAGAAGTAAGGTTTGTATCCACTCATGGGATGTTGGAGAATCCAATGGAAGGGTTGGCAGTTGAGATGATGGAGGTTTGAGATTGGTTTCTTAAAATAGTATAACACCTTATGTAGTGACAACAAGTATAACACCTCCTCCTTGCATCAATATTTATGTTGAATAGTTATGTTTTAGTAATCAACAGTCTTTAGTGTGTGTTCAACTCTATTATGGAAGTTTAATATATAGTAGAATGATTATTCTAAATTGATATATAGTAGCTATGATCTTTTTTATGTTCGCTATATTGAAGGAGATCTTTAGTGGTCCAAATGAATTTCATCTTTTCTATCCACCCTCAATGACATGCTTTATTTTGATATATAAGCTTGGGTGTGTCTTTTTTCTGCCCCTCTTCATTCCTACATTGTAGATATTGCTTGTTCATTGAAAGTGATTTAAGATATTGCTTTGAAAAAATAAGGAGAGAGGGTTAAGAAAGCAACATGATCTTCATCCAGAACTCATCATATCATTAACAAAAAATAAAATAATTATAAAATACTGAATGTACACAACTAAATCTAAAACTAGTCTCATAATGATACTTGATGAAGTGAAGAATTCATAGAACTTAATGATTCCTTAGTGCCCCTAGAAGATCGAAGAAGAAATGTCTTCTTTTTGCATCATCGGTGTTAGTTTATAGTAGCTTGTGCTCTCCCTCGGATGTCCCTGAATTGAACAAAATTCAACCTTTTTAAGAGAAACAAATGTATGGATAAAGAGAACAGACCATACTATACTTTACTATTTTAAAGATAGGTTCTAGATTGTACCATTGTGATAAATTCGGTGAGAGGAAGAATAGAAAGGATGGGAGAAGTGTCTCCATCTCCAATGCATTGATTGTGATTTTGACTATTGTGCAAGGATAGCATAAATTTCAATGATATTAATCTGCATTTGAAAATGGCCTACAAATTGACCGATAGAAAAGCATGAAATATCATAAGATATTAAAATGAAAAGGTGAAATTGGCATTTGGAAACAATAACTAAAATATTTATGTCTAAATTGTAATTTAACCAAAGTATTTTAAAAGTAAAATTCAAAAATCAAAACAATAGATATCATATATAAACCTAGCTAGAGATGTAGCCAATAAAGTTTGACTTTGCACATTGTAATTTGCAACAAGGATTATAAATTGTGAAATTATAAATGTTACCTTCTTTCTCCATTAAGTGTTGCATTCCATATAGACTTTACAATCCTCTACTTCCTTCCTATAATAGTATTCAACATATCACCACACTCAAAAGAAATAATGAGAATAGTTCATGAATCAATGCATACTTTAGGATGATATAATATCATCTATTTCCACTATTTAAATTATTCTTCATGTCTCTCAATTTACAACAAATGTTATCAAATGCAATCAAACATGATTGCAGATAAATAGAAACAATAGAATACCTTGGAGAGGAATAATTTGAGACAATCCCATAGAAAGCCATTCTTTCAAATACTTCATACACTACAACTAAATTTCATAAATAAATAAGTTTGACTATGGCATCCTTCTGCATTGCCTAAAACCAAGAGATTCACACAATTACTTGTTATGCAATCATAGGTTAATGTTGAGTTTCACTTGGTTTCAAGAATAGTAGAACATTCACATTAACATTGAAACATAAGATTCATTGGACCATTCACATGAACATTCAATGGAACATAAATAAAACATCTATACATAAACATTAGTCATTATCAAATAAGTTACATAAGTTCCCATGAATCATTTCTTTTTGTCTTTTTTAATTTGTTTGTTCTATTAATCTCAGATTGGTTTTGACATATGAGTGACAATATACTTAAGTCATTTACTTAGCTCATGCTAAACAAGTAATACATGTTGATCATAAGTTGTCAGATAGTATATGCCAAGCGAGAGATATTTAGTATGTGTCGAGTAACTACTTAGTGTTGAGTCACTCAAGTGCCAAGTAGATAGTATGTGCCAAGTTATTCAAATGCCGAGTGATCAATGGATGCCAAGTCATTTAGAGGCCAAGTTACAGTATTGAAGTTGTAGTTGATGCTGATCATCAGGGACTTCAAGTGTCGACTTATACAGTTTTGACATAGTTGTTTGTAATGGTACAAATTTCTATGTAAACCATTTTTGGGACAAATTAAGGATTGTTTTGTGATCATAGATGATAAGGACGAATATTAATTTTGAATCCCTTTGCATTACATGTAGCCAATCAAAAAAAGGGAAGGATTAAGTGACAATATGGGTGAATCACAATCATTGATTCATACCTAACCCTAAGTCACCTAGGTCTTCTTAAGGAGGAAAAACCCTAAAAAATTTATGAACGTTGTAAGGAGAAAAGAGAGAAGTTTGCATGCACAAACAGAGCATTCGTGGTGACTAAGGAGTTGTGATTTGAGATACATAGCAGAATTAGTTAGAGGAGAATAGAGGAAAGGAATTAGAAGATTGCAGAGATACATTTGAGCAAAAAGGATCAAGCACACATCAAGAAAGAGGTGATCTATCATCAAGAAATAGAGTGCTAACCAAAAGATCTTTGCCAAGACATTCTAATAGGTGAATTAGTTAAATCTCTTAACAAAGTAGTCTTGACAGGCTGTTGTAAATCCTTTAATAGGGTGATTACTTCATTATAAGTTAAAGTCCTTTTATCACACGCACTTCTAATAGGGTGTTGAAATCATTTAATAGGGTAAGATATAACAATCTTGGAAGCCTTTAATAGAGAAGACCTTTCACCAGGTAGATCATGTTTCATCATTAAAACATTTTAACCTTTATTAGATACACTTTATTATTGTAGTAGTGGAGATTTGTGGGTGTCATCCCCACCCCAATTTTACCTTTTCCTTGGAGAGTTTCTAGGTAACCAAATATCTTGTGTCATACATGTGTTGAATGTTTTACTTTCATACTATGGATGTATATGCTTAATTTGGTATTTCAGTTTATATGCATAGATTCTTGAGATGTATGTGTGGTGAATGATTTTAAGGTTGAAAGTTTTGAGTGCTAATTCACCCACCCCCCCTCCCTCTTAGAGTTTACTTCCCTATTGTATTTCCAACAAATGGTATTAGAGCTTAGTTGTCTGAAAGTAAAGCTTTGCAGCTTTGAGAAAAGATATTGGAGATGGAAGTCTACAAGTTGGCAAAGACTATTGAGAACCAGAAGATTGGAATACAACTTGCCCTACATCAACTGAATGAAGAAAGAAATGAGTTAAAGCTATCACTAAAGAGAAGAAAGGAAATATCCATTGAAGAAAATGACACACAATACCAAGAGATTAACACTACTAAAATTGTTTGTAGATAGAAACATAAATGAATTTGATGCAGTAGTTGTAGATTTGATGGAAAAGAATGGAACCTTAACTGAAGAGGTTAGAAATCTCATGAGAGAACAATAAGTCCAATTAGTATTGCTATGTGAGGTGAGTGAAAAAAAAAAGAAAGCTAAAGAGGAAAAAGTCATGATTGAAGATGACAAAAGGATTTTGACAAATAGACTAGAAGAGAAAACATTAGAGGTAAATAAGATTGCTACCATGCAATTGGAAACATCAAGTCAAATGATGATTGCAAATCATGAACTAAATGCAAATGATATCGACATCACAACATTGAAGTTGCAAAATGAACAACTAAGAAATGATCCGAGAAGAGAAAAAGAGTTTGCTGAAAGTTTCAACAAACCTAATGAAGCCATCAAGTATTTTCAAAAATTGATGGGATCTCCTAGATCCAATAGTCATAATTCTGGATTGGGTTACACTTGTACTAAAGAAGGAGAATCATCCAAAAGTGGTGAAGAAAGAAGTAAAAAAGGTAAGAACTCCAAACCAACTTGTCATAATTGTGTTAAGATAGGTCATACTGCCAATGTTTACAGGAGCAAGACTATAAATTAGAATCCTAAGCAGAAGTTCATGGGTCATTGCCACAAAAGCAACAAACAAGGACATCATGCACATGAATGCAAAACCAAGACCATAAGCTCACAAATATTTAAAGGATGTTTCTATAACTATCAAAATTATGGACATAGAGCATATGAGTGCAAATCCAAGCCTAAATGATCACCAAACAAGCAAACAAAGGCAAGGCACAATAGAAACTCTTATAATTGGGATTATAATACTAGGTATAGTTGTCACTATTGTCAAGAGTATGGACATGTTTTTTAAAATTGCATAACAACACACTTTAGAAATGACTACAAAAGATGGTTGAGTCAAACTATATGTTTTAGCTATTTAAAGACTAGTCATGTAAGCAAGAATTATCCAACAAAGTCAAAGGCACTGAGTAGTGAGTTCAACAAAGGAAAAGGAAGGTAGATGTTGAAAATTTCAAAGATGGGATGAACAAGGCATGGAAGAGAAATGAAGATTTTAGCACATCAAGTTTAGATGGGATCACTTCACCCAATGGGTCAGGTGATCACACCACATCCAATTAAGAAATCATGAGGTATGTGTGGGACTGATATTTAAAAGACATACTATACATCAGTTCCAAGGATTTAGTTCTATAAAGAAAGATTATATATGCATGAAGAAAGATGCAAGGTGTTGATTATAACCTGGAAGAAATCTTTAAGTTTTGTTAGTTTTCATGTTACTATCGAGCATGAAAAGTTTCACTATGGTTGCCCAGTGAAATATAGTTAATGCCAAACTATCACAAGTGATAGTGTTGATCGAGCACATAGTGGTTACCAAGCATAAACAAAACTTCATGGAAGTTGAGTGAGTTGAAATTTCTATGGAAACTGAGACTATAACTATGTAAGAACCAAGCATTAAATGTGAGGTTTTAAGGTCTATATAATCAATTTATACTTGTTTGACATCATTCAAATTTGAAGAGGGACACAAAGAGCTAAAGGTGAATTGAAGAGATCATTCCAAGAATTTGCAAATAAGATTCAATAGTTTCTTGACACCATCTCAGTAGATTTACAAAGGTATTTATCATGTGCTGAGCTATGTAGTTTGAATATTTGCAAACCCTAGGTTTTCATAATGGCATCTAGTTCTTCAGCTCCTAAGGTTAAAGAGGGTAAGGAACTTTTGAATGTACAATTGATAAGAAATAAGATCAAACAACCAAATTTTATAATTATTCCTAAAATTGCTTACAAGCAAGATCCATCTGGTGCATTATCAATGATACCACCACAATTTTTAATGATTCAAGATGTGAGATGCTTCTACACATGCAAGGTGGGTAGCATAGATGACATGGAGATTATATAAACCTATAGGAAATTATGTGAAGAAAAAGCTTTAAGTGGACTCTAGATTTCTATTTAAGGAATCATAGGCCAAGGATTTAGCTTTGCTAGAGTGCCAAATTGCAAAGTGGTTAAAAGGTTTCAAGGAGAAGGAAGAACAGAGTATAGAGACTCTACTTTGACAAGTGGTCAGAGAGAGATGATTGCACTAGTATATTCAGCATGATGACTCAAGAAGAAAAAGCTTGAAGAGGAGGTCAAGCTATCAAAACTATAGAGATTGAAAGTTAGGAAAATTGTTAGGAACTAAAAAGTGATCTGAAATCTACAAGATAAGTTATGAATTATAATCAGGTCAAATCCTATTATTGTTACTCTCTAGCAATTGTATCATTTAGGGTTGAATCCTATGACTTAGGTTGGTTTAAAAACCATTTGTAAATCCTTTAATAGGATGATATTCTAAGTGAATGTTCTAAAGTCCTTTGACTAGGCTCACTTCTAACAAGGTGGTTAAATCCTCTAACTAGGTCACATTTAATAGTGTGTTGTAGCCTTTAATAGGGCAGGCCTTTCATAGGGCATCACTTCAGAGGAGTGAGAATTGAGTAGCATGTTACTGGTGGTTTTTCCCAAATTAGGTTTCCATGTAAATCACTATGTTATGTGTTGATTCTTAATGTGTTATGCTTGCATGTTGATTTACAGTAACTTGCTAAGTAGGAAAAGTTTATGCTTAGATGAATGAATAGTTTAATGGGCACACTTTATTTGAAATAAAAGTTTGATTGGACATTTAGACCTTGAATAATTGATTCGCCCCCCCTCTCAGTTATTCTAAAGCATTTCTAACAATTGGTATTAGAGCCATCTACTAATTTAGTTTGAAGGTACTAGAAGTAGGAAGATCAAGATGTCTAAAAGAAAAGTTCCCAAGCTTAACAGAGCTAACTTCGCTGCATGGAAAAGTTTAATGAAGTTGCACCTTGGATCAATAGGAGACTATGCAAAAACCTCAATTGGAGTGGAACATGTGGATCCAGTTGGACCCCTCTTTGTAGATGACTTAAGAAAAAGAAAGGAGCACAATCAGGCAATGCTAGAGATTGCCTCTGCACTCAACTATGTTGAATTTGATGACATCAAGGGATGTGACACTACATTCAAGATGTGGAGAGCCCTATCAAATATCTATGGAGGAGATTAGAATGTTCAAAGAGAAAAAAGACAAAGCCTTAGAGGAAAGTTCGATGACATGAAAATGGAGGATAGTGAAAATGCTGCTAAATATGCTACTATAATAAAAAAGTGGTAAATTCTATAAGAAGTTTGGGTGGTCAATTGGAAGATGACACTGCTAACAACAAATACTTAAGAACCCTACTCCCTATCTATTCTATTATAGTTTTAACCATCTAGGAGTTGAGATGTGTACTAGGAAATGCACTAACTTTTGAAGGAATAGTAGGAAGACTCACTACATTTAAACTGTCCAATTTTGACAACTACAGACCTGAGAATATTGAATCTTCTTTCAAGGCCAAGCTAACATTGAAAGACACTAAGGAGGCAAAAACAAAGAAGAAGAAGAAGAAAGGAAAACATGTATCTAGTAACAACAACATAGATGAGGAAGACATGGAAGAATTGGAAGCATTATTGGCTAGAAGATTTCATAGAGGCAAAGGTAAATTCAAAGGTAAGTTGCTTATCATTTGTTTTAATTTCAATGAAGTAGGTCATATTCCTGCAAGGTGTACACAAAAGAAGAACTAAAAAGAAGGAAATAGGTACAAGAACAAAAGAGAAGATAGAAAAGATTACAAGGACAAAGGAAAAAGATGCTACATTGTTGAAGAGGATTCTGATGAGAATGATGATGAAGTAGTCTATGTAGCCATGAAGGATGAATTAGATGAAGATGAAGCAACAACACTGGTAACCTGTGTGAACAAAAATGACAAGTGGATCAGAGACAATGGATGCTCACATCACATGATACGAGATAAAAGTAAGTTTATTACCTTTACTCAGTATAATGGAAATAGTGTTATATTTGGTAATGATGCTCCATGTCAAATCAAAAGAAAAGGTTCTATTAAACTCATAGAGAAAATCTCATGTGATAATGTGTTAGTGAACAGTTTTTCCCATGAATGTTCATATATCAAAATAGAGAAAAGAATGTAAACTAACAAATGAATTCCTATTCGAAGAACTTAGGAATTCTCTGCTTGAAATTTCTTCAATTGAAACAAGTGCAGCTACCTTTATTGCATTGAAAGTTTTAACCAAATAAACTCAACAGAAAACTTTCCAAGAATGCAATCTCCTGGAGGTGTTGAAACAACTTATTTCATCTCATGAATATGAAACAAACTTCAATGCAAAAGAACCATTCGATTTTAATTATCAAAATGATCCACATAACTGAATAATTAAATTATCGAGCAGGCAAATTTCATGAACTAATTTCCCACAGAATTTCCAAATTCAAAGTTCACAATTTCAAAATCAATAACAGGTGCAGCCAAAAGCTTAAATAGTATCTATAGAAATACCAAAATAAGTAGACAATAGTACTCACTTACAAAGCTTTCAACCCAAAATCAAACTATAAAGTTTCATGTATCTGCTGAAGTTTTGAAATGTTGCTTCTAAACTGGAAATAAGACCATAAACAAAAGTAGTTCTATCTACCGGTCTACTGGAGAAATTCGAACCCTTTAAACAATACTAATTATTACATTTATAGGCATGGGGCTAGACTTAAGCCAAAATTACCCCACCAGGAGTTAATTGTCTTTTGGAAATAATCGATAACTAAAAATGCAAGAAAACCAAATGGTAAAGAAACTACAACTGAACGGTTTTGATCAGGTTGCATTGTCGCCACCAACCACTCCTCTTGCCAACTTCCATGTTTCGTAGGCAGCTAAAAAGGTAGAAATAACAGATTGATGTGGAAGACCAATGTAGGTGAGCTATTGCTTCCAAATTTCCTTCATCTTCTTTAGTTCAGCAGCCTTTTCCTCATGCATCTCCAAGTGCTTCAGATTGATAATCAACATAGCTTTAGTGTGAGCCACGTTGGAGAAATCTTGCTTGGCTAGTGTCCTCTTGTCCTGCCATTCTTGAAATTTCTTTTGGACTTTTTTGATTATTTCGTCTGATTGGGCAACGGAGTCATCTTCTCTTTCCATGAACTGTTTTACAAACCACTTAAGGTCATTCTGAATAATCTGATGTATAACCTTAAGTTCTTGTAATGCTTCTTTGATTTCAGATACCCCCTGTGCGAGTGCTTCATTTCACCATTCAATGCAATCTTTTATGATGTACAGAGCTTTTTCATCAAGACCTGCTACAGGACATTCAACTTGAAATTTTTGCAACCCAAATTCTTGCACATCTTCTAGCGATATTACCACTTTTTCCCAATTATTCTTCTCTTTTTCATATCCATCATTACTTACCTCCACCTTTTTAGTAATGTTCGATATCTCCTTTGAGGCGTGATCTAGATGTCCAATGTGTTTTACAGTGTTAAGCAGAACATCTTGTACCCATTCACCTGCTACTTTGGCTACTGATTTGCACTTGTGTAGATTCTCCAACAATTGTTGATTGGTTGTAGAGGATACATCAACAATGGTTGACATCTCACGGATTGGCTTTGCTTCAGGATGCAAGAAAATGTTAATGTACCACACCATGTTCTTTATTGTCTCCTTCATTTCTTGGTTGTCTTGCCCATCGTTCCACACTCTCTTCGCGATCTTCTTATTGGATACCTCAAAGAATCTCATGTCAACTTCACAGTTTCCTTTTCCCAAATCAACCTTTGTTATTTGGAAATCTTGAGGTACTACAGAATCATGAGAACTCCCATCAGGTGGCATAGCTATCTCTGCTGCCCATCGACCTGAACTTTTGTCAAAATTGATTCTTGCTTTGGTCCTTAATTTTTTTACTTTGGGTGCTTTACCGAGGCATTTGCTGACCAAGTCGTCAATGGGCATAGATATTGGGACCATACTTCTCTTCTTCTCCATTGATTTCTCAAGCCATTTAGGATTAGTTTGATCCTTTGCAGCAGCATGGAAACATTTAACTAAGGGGAGATTACTTTCCTGATTTCCTGTATCCATTGGGGAATTCTGGGATTCAGGTACATTATCCGCCATAGATAGGTCTTCTGCTGTCTCCAAGTCCACTGTTATGGTGCTTTTACTTTTGATGGCTAATGCCTTCTTCATGCTTGAGCGGGTTACTCTCCTTCCTTTTGGAGTTTCTTCTTGAACTTGAAGTTGAAGTGTTTCTGGAACGGCTTCAAGTTCAACTTCAAGTGGACTTGCAATAGAATTAGGGACACTTTGACTAGTTTGCTTATGAGCAGTCCTTTTACCCTTGCTTCTTGAAGACTTCTCAAAAAAGCTTGGAGTAGCCGCTATTTTTGACTTTATCCATTTGGCAGTTCTTACTATTACATCCTTGGTACGGGCATATATATCATTTTCCTCCCTTTTCTCTGAATCAATTTCAAGGATAGGCATGCATTCAATCCGATCCATGTAAAATTGATCAAGCACACCTTCAGAATCATCATCTTTCAACCCATAGGTATCTAACTCCACATTGAACTTGGTGACTTTTTTAATGGTCAAGTGCAACCATAGCCTCTTCCTTACTTCAAATTCATCATGACAGTTCACCCAAAAATCCTCTAGTTGTGATGAATGAAAGAGAGAAGCTGCATTTTTTACATTATTTCTAATAAAGCCGGTGTAGTCAAAATCTAACCGAGAGGTGAAAGATTTAAGACATAAGCGGATTAAAGATTTGGCTGACAATATGGCTTCTTTCAAACTGGGGCATCTATAATGTCCAATTTCAATCGGGAAGAATACTAAAGAGGATTTTTTGGAAATGTAAAAGGACTCAACAAGGGAAGCAAACTGCTGACAAATTTCTGACAACACTATAGAATCTGAACAGTAGTGTGGTAATTTCAAAGGTTCTCCAGGAAAACCACCCGCTCTGATATAGGTAAATTTGAGAAATCGGATGAAATAACAACCATAAATTTGCACAACCTGCATGACCTCCTTTAACATCCTATCATTTTCTCAACCCTGTAGTTCAAAAAGCAGTTTCCCTAGAAAAACATCATTGACCTTCTTAAACTCTTTGCATGATATATCTTCCTGGAGATCTCTATAATATTGGTAGATAGGCATGTCATCTACCCAAGGTATATGTGGAAGATAATCCCAATATTTGGACACAGCTAGGGTATAAATCAAGTAAGAGGACAAGAAAAATGGACTGCAATTGGTAACATCTATTAGGCCCTTATGTAAGTTCTCTGCCATTAGGTTTGACCAATCGATGAATTTGACACCTTCAACTATCTTCTGTATGAAGAAGTACATCCAAGACTCCCAATGGAAAGCATGTTCATTTCCCTTAATTCTATTCAGCAAGAATACAATATCTGCAATCTCCTTGATGAAGTGTTTGATGGTCAATGGTTTAGGCAACCTAGAACCTCCCTCTACAGGCTTCAAGAGCCAGGACTGAGTAATCTTGGTGTCGTAGCTGGTTTTTTTTTGCGGCATATAGGTGTTCAGCTTCTTTGAACGTCCATGGCTCATAGGGTTCTTTATGAGGAATCCTGAGGGCAAAATTGACACTGGTCCTGTTAATTTTGACAACTACTTCCCCTAAGATTTTCTTAATGCATCTTGAAATAGGGTCATAATGGTTTGCACATTCAAGGATGAGCTCTGGGCATGGGATTACAGCGGGAAAAGCGACGGCTTCTAATAAACCACTATCAACTAGCCTTTGGTAAATGGGACTTGACAGAGTAGTTTTGGTTCTTTCAACAACTTTAGATAAATTTCTATTAACCAAAAATGTATCATGGATTTCAGGCAAGGAACTGAGTAATGGTGGCTTCTCTAATTTGGGCAATTTTGGCCGAAAAAGCGTCATGATTATTATGACAACAAATCTACAGGACCAGGTTTTAAAATACTTTTAAAATGAAGCGAAGCACAACCAAAATGCAAAGGGGAATGGAGATGCACTTACAGTTTGACAAAGACACAGCCCAAAATTTGCCTTTCTTACCTAGAAGTGCCGAGGTTTTTTTGGAGAAAATGAGATGAGTGGGAAAGGGTAATTGCATGCATTTAAGAAATGACATGGATAGAGAATTGCGGGATAGATTTAGCAAGTAAAAATCATCATTGCTCATTCGTGTGACATTCATTGAAAAAGGCACTGCGGGTGTTCTTGTTTTAAATACCCTGTCAAATCCGCACGTACCTTCCCATAACAAGTAATCATGGAATGATGTTGTTAATACTCCATTAAGTATTGCCCAGCTGAATACGTGCTACCTTAAATTTCTTTGCATATGACTTCAGGTGCTTTGGGAAAATATTATGCTGGGACCCACCTTGGAATGGCTTGGCAATTTTTAATCTACATACAAAAATTGTTAGCGGACAAAATCAACACTGAAATTGAAGTTGAAGTTTTGAGTGATCAGGCTTCAACATCAACTTGGACTTCAATTTTACAAAGATCGACTCGATAAAACTAGTGCACTTATCACATGGTAGACCAACAAGACTTTGAACCTGAACTTGAATTAAATTACTACTTCAAGTTCAACTTCAATGGGAAGACTTGGGACCAAAACCTGTTAGGGTGCGACCGAGGTTACAAGCTCTAACATAATGCATATTGTGTTGAAGGATTGAATTACAATTTGCTGAGTGTATCATAGTTAGGTAATGTAGGTTGCAAAGTAGAATTTGGAAACAAAACTACCAAAATCTATGACATTGATGGAAATCTAATAGGAAAAGTTGAGAAAACTAGGAATAATATGTTTTACCTAGATATGGAAGATGCAACCTATCTTATTTTTAAACTTGATGATGTGTGGATATGGCATAAAAGGTTGTGTCATGTTAACTTTGATAATCTGATTAGTATTAGCAAAATAAAGAAAGTTAGGGGATTGCCAAAATTGAAGAAGCTTGAAAACACAATGTGCAAACAATGTCAACTAAGAAAGATGACTAGGTCAAGTTTCAAAAGAAAAACCTACACTTCCAAAGAAGTACTAGAACTAGTCCATATTGACTTATGTGATCCAATAGAAGTTCAAAGCTACCAAGGAAATAGATATATAATGTTGTTTGTAGATGACTATTCCAAGATGATGATTGCTATGTTCTTGAAATATAAATTTGATGCATTTCAAATGTTTAAGTGATATTTGGCCAGAGTGGAGAAAGAAACAAGAAAGACTCGGAAGTGCCTAAGATCAGATAGAGGAGGAGAATTCACATCAAAAGAATTTGAGATATTTTACAATAATAGAGTTATTAAAAGACAAACATTAGCACCAAGAACTCCACCACAAAATTTTAAATGTTGCTAAGAGAAGGAATAGATCAGTGATAGACTATGTAAGAACTTTAATGATGGAGAAAAATGTTGCTCTAAATTACTAGAGAGAAGCTATAAGTACTACTATTTACACCCTGAATCGAGTCCAAGTCAAGAAAGGTACAAATGCAACACCTTTTAAACTATGGTATGGTCACTCACCTAATGTAAAACATTTCAAAGTATTTGGTTGTAAATGCTATATTCTTAAAAATACTAGAAATGTCAAGTTTGATGCAAAGAGTGATGAAGGCATATTCCTTGGATACACCACTAGAAGAAAAGCATATAAGTGTTTGAATACTAACACTAACAAGATTTTGGAGAGTGCAAATGTAAATTTTGATGAGCATGTAGAAGTACAAGTTGATGAATCTAAGAAACTAGAAGAGTACAGATCCTTTGTATACTTCTATAAAGGAATGCCTATTGGAGGTGATGTTGCCAATCAAGTTGGGAATCAACAAAAAATTTCTATATCAGTTGAGTCACAACCAGTAAATGTTGAGCTATATTCAAAAGACAAGTTGCAGAATGAAAACAATGCTCATTCTGACTCTAAGAATAGTACACATGGAAGAGGGGTGAAATACTTGGAGATGATGTGCATAATGATTCTAAAGCTGAAGGACCAAACATGGAAAGAAGGATAGAACTAGGACTATCCAAATATGTGAAAAGACATCACCCTACTAAGAAAATCATTGGTGACAAGGATGCCAGATCAATGAAAAGGAATAGATTAAGAAATCAATCATTTCTAATGAGCAAGATTAAACCTAAGACAGTGACAAATGCACTACAAGATGATGACTGGTATAAAGCTATGAAAGAAGAGATAGATCAAACTAAGAAGAACAAAACCTAGACCCTAGTTCCTAGACCAGCTGATAAGAATGTAATTGGTAAAAAGTGGGTGTTTAGGAACAAACTTGATGAGAATGGTGAAATCACAAGAAATAAGGCTAGATTAGTCTACAAAGGTTATGCACAAGAAGAAGGATTAGATTATGGGGAAACATGTGCCCCTGTTGCAAGAATGGAAGGAGTAAGAACACTACTTGCATATGCTACCTACAAAGGTTTCAAAGTCTACCAGATGGATGTAAAGTTTTCTTTTTTGAATGGTATACTAGAGGAGGAAGTCTACATTGACCAACCAAAGGGATTTGTTGATAACAACAACAAGGATATGGTTTGCAAATTGCATAAAGTTCTCTATGGTTTGAAGCAAGCACCTAGAGCATGGTATGAGAGACTTCATAAATATCTCATGAAGATAGGATTTGAAAAATAGATGACAACAACAACTTGTATATCAAGGAAGAAAAAGGTAAAGATATTTTGATATCTGAGATCTTTGTTGATGATATAATATTTAGAGGAAAAGAGATTCTTTGCAAAGGTTTTGATGACCAGATGAAACATGAGTTTGAGATGTCAATGTTTGGAGAAATAAAATTCTTTGTTGGATTGCAAGTACATCAACTAAAGCATGAAATATTTGTGACCCAATCAAAATATATCAAGGAGATACTCAAGATATTTGGGTTAGAAGATTCAAATCCTGTCATCACACCAATGGTAATAAGACACAAGTTATCCAAGAATGATGAATCTACTTAAGTGAATCAAATGTTATATAGATCAATGATTGGAAAGTTGTAGTATGTTGTGCATAGTAGATCAGAAATTGCATTATCTATTGAAATAGTGGCAAGATTTTCTACAAATCCAAGAGAAAATCATTTGATGGTAGTAAAAAGAATATTGAGATACTTAAAAGGAACTAATGACTTTGGCTTATATTACAAAAGAAGTGAAAAGTTTGAGTTGAGAGCCTACACTGATGCTGACTGGGGAGAAAATATCGATGATAGAAAAAGCACTAGTGGAGGAGCACTTTTCTTAGGGAAAAGATTGAATACTTAGACCAGAAAAAGAAAAGTTGTACCTCTCAGTCTATAGTAGAAGTTGAGCATGTTGTAGCTGCTATCAATTGAACCAATATTGTATGGATCAAACATTTTTTGCAAGGTATGAAGGAAAAGGTAACTGAACCTGTAATACTCTATTATGATATCACAAGTGCTATCAACATATCAAAGAACCTTGTGATGCATGCTAAAATGAAACATATTGCAATTAAGTATCACTATGTAAGATAATTGGTGGAAGATAAGCAAGTGAAAATGGAATATATTAGTTCAAAGGAACAAATTGCTGACATTTTCACAAAGGCACTACTTAAAGATGCATTTGAATATCTTAGAGGTAAGTTAGGGGTGATACCCCTAGCCACAACTACTTAAGTATTAGCAAGGATTTCCCTACATCAAATGAGTTGATTGCTGACCTATTATATTGATGTAGAGGATACTTTAGGATTTTTTCCTGAAGTAATCACAGTGTAGAAGTTCCAAATTAGTCACAAGTAAGGTGACAGAGGGAGAAATTGAAGTACCCATAAATGCTATACTTGCATGTTAAGATGCTGAGATAATATTTCTTTGGCATTATTGTCAAAGAGGGAGATAAATAGCTAGAAATTGATTGCATTTGTTGATTGCATTTGAAGAGATTTGAGGGAGAATGAGTAAGAGCTAGAAATAGAGTTTGATCAACAGCATTTGAGGAGAAAGAGCAAAGAGCAAAAGGAAAGAGGGAGAAAGAGCCAGAATAGAGTTGGAAACAGAGTTGAGAAAGAAAACAATAGCTAAGAGGGAGAAGTTAACATATTTCTTTTTGGTATTTGACTTACTGTTCTAATCATGGTTGAATAGTTTGGTCTAATGGTTAATCAGTTTGATTTGCCATCAATGCCACAGAGGCAGATTGTTAGAAATCTAATTGAAAAGATCATTGAAAGAAGAAGATTGATTACAAAGAAGGAGATAGTTGATAGAGAATGTTTTGAACAATCATTGTTTTGTCATTGATGTCAAACCTGTTATTTTCTGGAATGACAATTGCTTATAAGATCCTAGCACTATCACTTAGTTGATTAATGAAGAGGATTTAATCAATAAGATCTAAGAAAAGTACCTAAGGGAAGGTTGAGTTATGGTTTTGTAATGAAATGCAAGGATCAATTAAGACAATGATAACATGATGTATTGACAATATAATTGAAGATACAAAGGCTGGCCAAACTTAGAAACTTTAGAAGTATAAGTTGTAACAAGGTCGACTGCAAAGCTTAACTAAGTTCATTAGTGAGTGCCAAGCAAGCTAGTTGGAGCTGAGAAAATTTTTAGTTGGAGCTGACCAAGTAAAATCTAGTGTGTGTCGAGTAAAATAGAAGGAGTCGAGTAAGAAGTAGATGTTGAGTATGTAACAAGTGCCACGTGCCAGTAAAACTTAGTGAATGTTAAGTGAATTCATAGTGGATGCCAAGTAACATAGTATGTGCCAAGAACCAGTTTTTCAATAGTGTTGAGCTATTGCATTATTGGAAAAGTCAAAGATTCACTAAATCTAAGCTGACATTGTTGTTACCTAGAATTTTGTGAATAAGATGGAGGATAAGGATGATGAGCTGGAGGCACAAAACTTTATGTAAACCATTTTAAAGTGAATCCAAGAGGATTCTTCAAGATGTTTCTAGAAGGAACAAAATGTGGGTTAGATTCAATGAATCCTACTTAATCCATGTGAACTGAAATTAAAAGAGGGAAGAATCGAGTGGGAAAGAGGACTTTGGATTTCTATTTAAGCAATCAAAGGCCAAGAAGTTAGCTTTTTTGGAGTGCCAAATTGTGAAGTGGTTGAAAGGTTTCAAGGAGAAGGAAGAATAGAGTATAGAAACTCTACTTCAACAAGTGGTCAGAGAGAGATGATTGCACTAGTATATTGAGCATGATGACTTAAGGAGAAAAAGTTTGAAGAGGAGGACAAGCTATCAAAACTATAGAGACTGAAAGCTAGGAAAATTGTTTGAAACTGAAAAGTGATCTGAAATCTACAAGATAAGTTGTGAATTGTAATCAGGTCAAACCCCCTTATTGTTACTCTATAGCAATTGTACCAGTTAGGGTTAAATCCTATTGACTTAGGTTGGTTTAACAACCATTTGTAAATCCTTTAATAAGGTGACATTCCAAGTGAATTTTCTAAAGTTATTTGACCAGGCCCACTTCTAGTAGGGTGGTTAAATCCTCTAACCAAGTCACATTTAATAGTGTGTTGTAGCCTTTAATAGGGTAGGCCTTTCATAGGGCATCAATTCAGTAGAGTGAGAATTGAGTAGCATGTTACTAGTGGGTTTTCCCAAATTGGGTTTCCAAATAAATCACTATGTTATGTGTTGATTCTTCATGTGTTATGCTTGCATGTTGATTTATAGTAACTTGCTAAGTAGGAAAAGTTTATGCTTGGATGAATGAACAGTTTAATGGGCACACTTTATTTGATATAAAAGTTTGATTGGACATTTAGACCTTGAATAAATGATTCACCCCCCCTCCCAGTTATTCTAAAGCATTTCTAATAGTATCCAATCCTAGACCAACCTAAAACTATGAGGAGTGAAGCAAAATAAGTTATTGAGAAGAACAAAGGGGCAGTGTAGAACAAAAGAGGAAAGACAATTGACACTATCTCATATCCCCTAATTTATTTTGTAGTAAGGATTATAGTACACAAATTCTATCAATCTAGTAGGCTCAACAGTGTACCTTGTATTGTTGTTGACATGGGCTATAAGATAGTTAAGAAGGATCATATACTTATGACCTTATTGAGTTGCAGATGCAATAATTGTTAGAAAATTTGAGAGCAATAAGGAAGACCAAGAATGCACAATGCAGATTTGGTTCAATTCTTCTATGTATATTCTTCTATGTATAGAATACATTCCCTACTTTTGGTAAAGTTTCATGGGAAAAAAACAAATCTATTGCAGTGCAAGTAGGTGAATTTATTGAGCAACTTGGAGAGAATTTTGAGTTTTCAATGACTAGCTACTTTGAAGATTTTAAGTAGACAATGAAGAAAAGGATGAGGATACTAGTTTCACTAGTTGATAAATATTTCAATGATGTTTTCTTTCTAGTTTATACTAATTTCACATATGTACAAGCTGCAGTCCCAAGAGTAGGATGGTTAAGACCACTAGGCTATGAGATTAATGTGGATGAAGCCTCTGCAACTATTACAACATTAATTGTAGAAGAAATAGATAATAAATAGAAATTATGATGCAGATAAATCTAAAATTACTATGGATTTAAAGACTACCTCAGTCATAAGAAAGAAGAATAAAATGGTCAAGAAACTCAAGAAGAAATTTGATGAGGGGGTAGAAGGAGAAGATGATGAAGAAGAAGATGAAGATGTACCTGACCAAGCACCATTGGTCTTACTCAAGGTCAAGGTGAAGACCAAGAAGAAGAGATAGAAACTGAAGAAGGAGTTGAGGGAGAAGAAGCCTGTGAAGCATCTACAACCATTGAGAAGAAGAGAAAAGTTAAGACTCTAGCAATGAGCAAGCAAAAGAAGGTTGTAAAAATCACACAACCTAAGCCTATAGTTCTTACTACTAGAGAAAGCACAAGAGCTACTACTAAAAGGCTCAAGATGTAGAAAAGCCAAAAAAGAGAAGAGGGCTAGATTAGCTAGTAAAGAAGAAGAGTCTAAGAAGAGATTGAAGAGAAAGTATATAGCTCTAGCTAAATCTAATGGCAACAACCAATTCAATGTGGTAAGTCACCATCCTTCCTTAGATTTAGATAATATATGTGAGAACATAAAGAATAATGCTGATTTATCTAGTCTCACACATATTTAGTTTGATATAATTGGAAAAATTGAGATGAACCAAGTAAAGGAGTCAATATATGTCATGATGGAAACATTCAAATAGAGTCCAATTGAGATTTCCAACTCATTACCAAAAGATCTATATAACAGAGTTGAGAAAAAGTGGCAATATAGTCTCAATATAGAAAGACAAATCAGAGAGACTACACTTGCACAAGTGATGCTAGAATTGGATAAGGAAAGAATGAAGAAGGCAATAAAGAAGCACATAGGGAAATTTGCACCTAAATATAGGAAATTTAGCATATTGTAGAATAATATTGGGGATGTTGTACAAAAGAACACCCATTTGTGGAAGTCATTAAATGGTTTGACAACACCCAAGGCAATATAATAGACAACTATTGAGGTAGGTGAAGACAAAGATGAAGAAGAAAAAGTAACTGAGGTTACCAAAGAAGGCACTAAAAAATATATAGTTATGGAAGGCACTAAAATGAACATAGACACATAAGCACCATCTAAGGTTGAGCAATAGACAGAACAGAGTGTACTAGATACACTAGTGTTGAGTGCTAGTCCTCAACATGAGTTGAATATAGATACTGATATTGTAAAGATTAAGGATGTTTCAGATACTATCACTTAGAACATCAACCCCCTTATAGAGGAAGACTTGAAGAAGATACTGGTAAAATCCACTACCTAGGAAAAACTTTGTGAAAGTCTTATAATTGCATTAACCATATCTTTAATCCTTGCACAATAATGGACTATAGTCTTACATTCTTTCATTCTCATTTCATCAAATTGTACTCTAAGAGTTTTATCTTTGGCTCTCAAAACATTCTTATCTCCTCTATAGATCTTTTGTAGGGCATTCCACATCTTCTTAGTAGAGTCACATCCCTTGATGTCATCAAAGTTTGAGTAGCTTAGGGCAGATGCAATCTCCAACATTGCATGATTGTGTCCATTCTTCTATTTCAATTGTTCAGTAATTGAGGCTCCAGTTGGATCAAAATTTTTAATGGTGATAGTTGACTATGCATAATCTTAAAGACCTCCTAGATGTAGCTTCATCAAATTTTTCCATGTAGGAAATATTTCCTTGTTTAACTTGGGCACCTCCTTTCTACACATCTTGATCTTTAGCTTTAAGTACCTTCAAACTTTCTCTCAAGAACTTGGTGCTCTTATACCAATTTTTGGAATACTTTAGAATAACTGAGAATGGGGTTGAATCAGTTATCCAAGGTCCAAATGTGCAAATAAAATTTTTTAGTACCTCAACTTATACATATGCATGCATTGATCATTCAATATCTTAAATATATGCATGTTGTTGTCCTAGGTAAACATAACTTTGTAGAAATGTAAACATTGAACACAATAAAATCAATCACACATTTTGACACAAAGATTTTATGTGGAAACCCAATTTGGGAAAAAACACTAGTAACATGCTACTAATTTTCACTCTTCTGAAGTGAGTCCTATGAGGAGCCAACTCTATTAAAGGTTATAATGCAAATTATTAAATGTGACCTAGCTAAAGGATTTCAATCACACTATTAGGAGTGAACCTTCTTAGAGGAATTTAGAACATTTCATTAGAATGTCACCCTATTAAAGGATTTACTAATGACTGTTAGGTCAACCTTAGTCCAAATGATTTATCCAAATTGATACAATTGTTAGAGAGTAATAGTAGGACTTGATCTGATAACAATAACAACTCTCTTGCAGATTATAGATCTCATATTTAGTCCTTTATTCTATTTTGCATTCATTCTCTTTGTTTCTAATAGCTTGTTCACCCTTCAAGAACTCATCATCTTAAGCCTTCTTGCTTTGTATGCCAATTACAGACTCTTTCATTTGGCTACCATATGAAGCAACAACCTAGACTTCTTGTCTTTCTTAGGTTCTTGCACATGACACTAGTTGATTCTAGCCTTCTATCTCCTTATATAGAGAATTTAGGTCTTTTTCCACTTAACTACAATCGTCTATTCTAGGGTTAGGTCAGATTCATTGAATCTACCCATCTTTCCATTTTTTTCCCTTCTAGAAGCTTTCTCTTCAATCAACTTTGAATTCACCTTAAAATGCTTTATCTTGAATTATGTTCCACTAGCTCATCATAGTTATCTTCCACATGCTTTACATAATTCAAGAAATCAACTTTTTTGGCTTAGATTCATTAAATCTTTGATCAATCACATTTTACTACCACTCAACTATAACACTCTATTTTCTTGGTAAACCCTATCTTTTGATGCTCAACCAACACTAGGTTGCTTGACATCCACTAAGTCTTTACTAGTGCTTGCCACTTACTTTCTTCACTTGGCACCAACTAGACATCTCTTGCTCGATAGATATCGAACTTACTACTTGACTTTAACTAATTTCCTGCTTGGCTTGCAGTGTTTTCTTGGTCAGGCTTGGTAGACACATTTTTTTACTTAGCCTTAAGAAGATAAACAATACACTATATCATCAAAGTCTTTCTTGGTCCTAGTACTCTTTTTATACACCATATAACTCAACCTTTCTCTAAGTTCTCTTGTTATTGTTTCTTTTCAAATCCTCTTCATCAATCAAACAAATGATAAAATTCAGACTAAAGTAAGCAATTAGAACATTTTCTTATAAAATAGGAGCTCTAACTTTTTATCCCTCTTAATTTGAGTGGGTGAAAATGGGGTGGGGTTGGAAATAACCCCAACACCTTAGAGGATTTTTGTGCCACATGTCAAAAATCTATTAATTATTTTAAAATTTTAATTATGACAGTGATAAAAAAGTGACATCATAAATTTAAATTCTTTAAGTGATATTTATGGGACCATTAGCTTTTTTTAATTAGGAACTAAAATTATAAAATTGTAACAAAGTAAAAAAATTCATCAGACAATTTCCCTTCAAATATTCCTAAAATCTCTCAATAACCACCCACTCTATTTTTAAGGAAGTCATCCTCCATGGGATCCCAACCTTAGAAAGGTAAAAAATAAAAAAATAATTTCAAAAAACTAAATGGATTTATAGCTCTATTCAGTGTTTCACAAAAGGATAAAACACTAAATTGGTAAAATAGTGAATGAATCACTAATACACAAAGATGGTGAAAATAAGCTCACAAAAAAGTGAATGCACAAAAAAAAAAGGTTTAAAGTTCATATTTCCTATTTAGGGCTACACTGGAAGGATGATCTTGTCAAGAATCACCAGGGAATCAACATCTCCCATACACTTACCAATGCCCTTTACATTCAACACGTATGCATCCAATCAACAATCACAATACTGGAGGATAATAAAGGGAGTAGTCTTTTGAGATTTCTTCATTGGTAAAGTTTGACTTGTCAGATCATCATGAGGATACTCTCATTGGGTTTGTAGTGGGAATCTCCTTCTTTGATAAGTGTTTCATCACATTCAATGATTTAATCATTTCATGGTTGCAATCCTAAGATTTGGACATTTTGTGTGAGATAGGGCTTTCACATTTTTTTATGTTTTAATCCATTTAAGCTACCATATTTTTATTTCTTTTTGGTTAGAGGTTGAGAACTATTATTCCTCTCCATTTTCACACATTAATTCAACCTCGTTGGATGGGAACAAACATTTTGTAGTTTATATATTTTTAATTTGAAAGTTTTTATTGAGTTATGGTATGAAAATTTGCATACATGAGCTTGTAGCTCAAAATTTAATTTGACTTTTGGATAGTTTTCTCGTCACCTCATTTTAAGTGTCATCCATCTTTTGTGGGAGTTTCATGGCAAGTTTTTGATTCATGGAAATGGAATGTATGCTAGGTTTCCAATATTTCCATAGTTTTACTTTTTGGTCATTAGGGTTCATGTCAAATTTGTACTCTCGACAAGATGTCAGATTGAGTGAGTTATTTACTCTTTGTTGTATTATTGTATTTCTCATAAATACAACTCTTGGATTGGTTTTTCTTGATTATTTTGTGGATTTTTTTGTGCCCACCCATGAGTATGTGTGTGTATGTCAAGATATTTCAAGACCCAAACTCCCAGATTTAGGCTAATTGAGTGATTGCATATTTGGAGTTTGGGTTGGGAATTGCATTGTCTACAAGCATTCATCATGTGGAGACCATGGGTATGTAGGATAGATAAGTGGAGTAGCTTCTCTCATGTACCCTAATGTAGAAGTGGTCGACCAGGTAACTTGAAGAGGTTTAATAAAGCACAACCAAATTAAATATGGGATGATAAAACTTAATGACAAGATAAGAGAATACATGTGCATTCTTTGAGTGTCCCAAGGGACTCAATATGAGGATGAGGTGTTTATACATTCTCCAATATTTTATTGAAGTTAGTGAAAGGGCATGACACTGGGCCTCTTGAGGGAGTGAGTTACCATATAAGTGTTAGCAATATGGCTAGGTAAGATGAGTTAGGGTTGTCATTTATGGTAACATATATTTTAGGATGTAATGACAAAATATACTACTAAGGATTCTATAGTCAGAGATAGAAAATTGTCCAAGTGTTAGATATTTTGACTGGCAGCACAAAGTTACAAGATAAATACTAGTAAAGGTAGTATACAGAGTAGAATAGAGTACAATAGGAAAAGAGGTATAAAGCATTAAGGAATTATTTAAATAATTAATTATGTCTACAGGAATGAAATCCTAAATGTTTACCCTAAGTCAATGTAACATGTGTTTTCATCAAGCCAACTATAGAAGAGTTTTGTGAAAAAAATTAGTATAAGTAATGCATTACTTATGCAAAGTATAGTGGTGTTCGATATGTGATATATCTAAGAATGTGAAGTATATGATTCATATTCAAACTTTTTATATGACATGCAAAGTTATATGAGAGATCTATGATGTTAGATCAGGCTATGCAAAGTACGATAGTCAATGATAAATAGGTTTTTGTATCTATCTCTTTTGTGTAAAGGAACTATATTGTATAATTGCAAGTTAGGGAAGTGGGGTATAGTTGTAATTGTAATACCAACTCCTAAGTGGTTGAAGAAAAACATAACAAGGTTGAGGCTTTTAATAGGGCCTAGTCCTCTAACAAGGACTGAGACACTATATGTAATTCATAGACTCCTAATGTGGTCAATATCCTTAACATGATTCTTTTTTTTAGTGGATCATTATGTGGGTGCCATCCCCACCAAGGTTTTCCCTTTCCTAGGATTTCTTGAGTTAACAAATAATGGTGTTATGTATTCTCTTTGTGTATGGTTTTATTTACTATTCAACATTATTGATTTACTTTCATATGCATGTTGTAAAGTAAATTAATAATATCCAATTGTGGAAAAAAGTTTGTAGAATACTGATTCACCCCCCCTTTCAGTATTATCTATTTCTAACAATTGGTATCAGAGCTTAGTTTCTCTTAAGGGGCTTTAACAACTTGAGTAAGATCCCTATGGATATAGAACAATTGAAGATAAATATTAAAGAAGCCCTTGAGAAAATCAATCTTCTTACAAAAGAAAGAGAAAACCTAAAAGATAAGTATGAAGATGCAAAAGATTACATTGGTAAACCAAAAGATAAAATTGACCACCTAAAATATAGAAAGGAATCAAAAGAGAATATTAGTGATAGTGATGAAGTAGGAACCCTCAAGAAAGAAAATGAGATCTTGAAACATGAGTTGAAAATTGTTGAACTTAAGTTGATTCTTAAGAAGGATGACAGTAGGATTGAACCCGATCTAAAATCTAAGAGTGTAGACCTAAGATTCCATTTTAACTCAAGTAACTTCTAAATTAGATTATATAACAACAAAACATGCATAATTAGAAAAGTAAAATACCATTGTGAAAGGAGAGTTAACACAAGCTAAACAAAACTTAGAGAAGCTTTATTCCAAAAGTGATAAAATTGATGAACAACTATTTTTTTAGAGATCTTCTTATGATAAGATAGGTCTTGAATATCTTATTGGAGATAAATCAACCAAGAAAATTGAAGTTAGAAAGGAACCAAATCTATTTGTTGAAACCCCTAAGCCTAAAGAAACTGATCAAAGTAGGATTGAATTAAGCATATCTATAGAAGTATGTGAAGAAGTTAAGCAAGTTGATCTATCTAAGAAACATGATGAACCTAATAAAATATAGCAAGTTGAATCACCTAAGGAGGCTACAGATGAATTCAAAGGTAGATGTTTTATATGTAATGAGGTTGGTCATATGAAGAGAGATTGGATAGGTAAGTGTTTTAGACCTATCACTAATTTATATTGTTATAATTATCATGGTTTTGGACATAAAGTGATATATTATAAGAAACCTAAGTTTGATAGTAATAGTGGAAATAGTAGAATGTTTCAGAATACTAATTCTATAACTAATGAAAGAAGGAGATCACAAAGTAGATCCAATGATGGAGAAAGACCTAATGGAGTAAGGAACCAGATTGTATGCTACAAATGTAACAATCTTGGATACATTACAAGGAATCGTAGAGCACTTGATAGTCAGAATACAACCAATCAAAGAAGGAATGCACCTATATATTAGTTATGCAATAAATTTGGACATACAATGATATTTTACAAAATGGATAGAAGAAATTTAAACAAGAATCCTAATTATAGAAGGAACAATAATAGAAATGAAAAAATAAATGATAATGCTGGCAATATTAGTTAGAAGGAAGCACTCAAAGAGCATGTTGAATAATTCAAGGAAGTATTTGTGAGAGAAAATGATCCAAAAAGTTGACATACAATTTTAGAAGAACAATATTTTGATGCACTTGATGATAGATTGAAGTCAGAAATTATGTATACCTCATCACATTTGAATTAAGCACCTTTTATCAAATGTAGAGCATTAGAAAGATGAAATAGGAGTTAGAAGTGGAATTAAGAGTTGCATAGTTCAAAAAAGATATTAAAGACCCTACGGAAGTTCTAGTTAAGAGCATAAGTCATTTGGCGATCAAATCAAGGAGAAAAAAGTCAAACAAGTTTACTAGTTAACAAAGTAGTAGTTTCATGAATTTTGGTAGATGCACAATCAATGCAAAGTTTGATTTGAAATATTTAAAGGATGTGAATAGGATTTTGAGTATCATTAAATCATGTGAATGGTTAAAGACAAATTCAAAGTGATTTGACAATGAGTAAAGGTGAATTTGAAGCATGCAAATTGTAAAGTTTGAAGTGCCCTAGTTTTGTGAAATTTAGGCATTTTGTGAAGTTTTCAAAGCATTTGAATCAATTAAAAAGGTGAATCCTACTTTTTGTGATGTAAGTGTGAGGCCAAGATATGTAATCAAGAAACATCCATTCATTGCCCAAGTGGATGATCTCTTTGAAGTATTTTTGTAAGTTCTATAAAATGTTCTTCATATAGAGGATGTTAGGTCATATATCCATTGTAAATTTGAGATATTGGAGACAATGATATACATAAGGACCTTTACCTAGTGTGCCAGGGTGATTTTTCATCGAAACAAGACTTTGCGTACTTAAAATAGCTGAATATTATGAACCACACATTCTTTATAGACTTCGACAACCATGAATGGAGTAGAATTATTCTAATTCACATTCATGAAGGAATGTTTTTGGTTGGAGAAGTACTTATCATGATTAAAAATGATATGATTCATAGGTTAAATAGTTTGTGCAATGAGGGAAGAAACCTAGTTAATTAAAAGAATGTAAAGAAGATGGTAGAGACAAATCTGAAGACCAAACTGGATGGTAGAAACATGAGGATTGACATTATTAAGGAGATAGATGTGAGAGTGATCAGCAAGATCATAGGCTATAAGATGAGTCACAATTCGAGATTGAACTTTGTACCTACTAGTTTTCTACATCCAGTTTACATGATGACAATTGAAAGGGAAAAGGTCAACATGTGTGACATATTGAGATACCAGTTGTTGGATAACATTGAGAAGCTTAAGAAGACTAGAAGTATAGTATTTAGGTTTGAGCCACTATTAATATGCCTATTCTTCCTAGTGATGAGACAATTCCCTAGTATGCCTGGTAGGGAATGGGATAACATAAATTAGTGCACCATGATCTTGGTGACACACCATTACAAAAAGCAATTAGAGGAAAAGATTGTGGAAGATATTAGCACAATGATGAGAGAGTTCCAATCTATGATGAAGAAGAGGTATAGAATACCACCTTCACTAGTAGAAACATACAAGGAAATATGTTTCATGGTTGAAACATATGTGACTTGCATGGAAGCAAATGTACCAAGAGGTAAGTTCATAGACCCCATGGGTTATGAATTGAGTGAGGAAATAATTGAAGGGTATGCAAAGATCATATTTGAATCTAAGGAGGACAAGGACACTCCTAGATGGGGGACTTGTGTGGAGAAGATCAAAGAAGTAGAGAGTAAGCTCTATAACAAAGAGATCAAGAAGAATTTTGAAAAGAAGATAAAATTAATTCTCAAGGAATCAAGAATGATAAGGTAGGAATTCAATGATATCAAGGGTATAACCTTGGAAAATGAAGGCTAGTAGAAAATTTGAGGTATTGGTAGCTACTACTATTTCCATAGAATCACCTTTAGAGGGAGTGACATCAGTAGTAGGATCTACTTCATAAATACCATTTCTCCCTATGTCGTAGTTACTCAAGTACAACCTATTATTGTACAAACCTTAAAGAAAGCTAATGAAGAAGAGGTACAAATTATTGAAGATAAATCATCCACTCCTCTAGCTAAGAGAAAGTTAGAGAGACTAACCAAGGTGAAACTAGAGGCTAAATCACCTAGTAATAAAAGGACCAAGAAGCTATCTAGTGGCCCTAGGAAGAGGAGAAAGACACTGCAAATGGTTGAATACGATGAATCTGATAAATTTGATGAAGAAGAAAAACCTATTGAATAGGTAGTTGGTGAAGCAAGGACAATCACATGAAAGAAGCCTTGGAAGCCAAACGTAGGGAACTTGAACATGCAAATCATAAATTATAATAATTTCATTTAGTTGAATAAGTTTTATGGCATGTGTAGTAATATGGATAGAATCCAATTAGAAAATGTAGTAGTAAAGAACATGATTCTTAAGAATAAAAGGTTTGAAGATGTTCAAAGACACATTCAAGAGGATTTATACAATAGATTGATTAACATAAGAAGAAGAGTTATTGTTGAAGATAAAAAATAAGAGAAAACATGATCAAGGAACTTTTTTGAAGATAATAATGATGAAGACTTACAAGATATTGAATGGAATTGAGCCCTTGCCAAGGAATAAAATAAGATACATTCTTTTGATGGGAGGAAACTATGAATAAGCAAATAGTGAGAATGGAGAAGCCATAATCATATATATGACTTATGTACCGAAGGGAGTGAACACAAAGTCAAGGGGAGAAATCCACGTATCTGTTGAACAAAGTACTCCACCATCAATAGAAGTGCAAGCCAAGGACACTCAAATGGTAGATCTATCTTCACATATCTCCATTAGAAAAGAGACAATGTAAATTGGCACTGCAAGTGTAACAGTAAATGTTGCAGAAGATCCTTTCAAGGATTTTGGGCCAAACATTGTTGGTAATATCACAAATTACTCCAAGTCAGATGAGGAGGAAGAGAAGAAAAAGATCGAGGATGAAGAAAAGAAGAGAAAAGAAGATGAAAGGAGAGGAGAACAAAAGAAAAGGAAGAAAAGAATTGAAGATGAAAAGAAACAAAAAGAAGAGGAGAAAAAGAAGAAAGAAGAAGAGAAGAAAAAGAAGGTAGAAGAAGATGAGAAGAAGAAAGAGGATGAGGAATAGAGGAAGAAGAAGGAAGAAAAGGATGAGAAGTCAAGTGCACCTAGCACATATCTCACTCTAGCTACTCTTATAGGTTCAGATGATTGTGATCAAACTAAATTGATGTCATCCCTCAACACAATAATCAATAAGAACAAACAAGTAAAGAGATTACAAAAAACTCTCGTGGAAGTTACTAAAAAGTTGCAGGGAGTTGTGATAGTAAAATTACTTGATCATAATCCTAAGGAAAGAGAAAAACTTATCATTCAAGCATTTAATGCTAAATTCACAAGTTTTTTAGAGGTTGCAATAGTGCAAGCTCAAGCCAAGCATGATGTACCTATGTTTGACATTATTTGTCAGAACATCAAAAATGACTTACTGACTCTTGGTACTTGTATCAAGTCATTAAGGAAGTGTGATCTTGAAGGAAAAGCTTTTTATGCGATGTCTTTTAAAAAAAGACATTGGAAGTGAGCTTAAGGTCAAATGTGCATAAGTGGAAGCATTGGAAAATCATCTTAGCCAACTTGGTGTAGATCGAAGAAATTGAAGCATAGGTTAGCAAGGTCCATGATGAGATAAGTCTCATTGAAGATAGGAAATCAAGGATAGCCAAGAGGTTCTCACTTCTAAGAGAACACTTATCTATGAAATTAAGCACAATTGAGCATCAATTAGAGGAATGTATGTTAGTTAAGACATCCTTTTTAAAATTTTGTGTACTTGTATCTGAATGCAGTAGAGATGGCATCTTATGGTCTATGCACTCTTCTCAACATTTTAGGAGGAGTCAAGGAATCATGGGAAAATAATATGAAGAGTCTTGTAGTCAGTTTTGGTGACTGTAGGTCTGACTTATCAGCCTAAGAAGAGGTAATGGAACACATTTTTGACATCTAAATAGATTTTGACACCTTTTTCATTGATGTTAAAGGGGGAGAAAAATGTTAGAAAATTGTATACATATGTAAGGGGGAGCTTAGCTATGTATATATGAAATAATTGTAAAAGGAGAGATAAGTAATGATGGAAATATGATATGTAATGATCCATCAAAACATGAATACAATTTTGGGTTTTGATGGCCAATTTTCAAGAAGTTTCTTTTTGTGTTTATTGCTATTTTATATAACATTTTTTTGGGACTTAGCCAATTTTCCCATATGTTGCCATCAATCCAAAAGGGGGAGATTTTTAGAAATATGGCTAGGTAAGATGAGTTAGGGTTGTCATTTATTACAATATATATTTCAGGATGTAATGACAAAATATACTAGTGAAGATTCTATAGTTAGAGATAGAAAATTGTCTAAGTGTTAAACAATTTCACTAGCACCATAGAGGTTATTTTTGGTGTAGAGAAGGTTATAGAGATATTTGGCATGTATGAAGTTAGGTATATCAGAGTGTCATGATGACATACCTAAGTGTGCAGGTCAGTACACACAAAGTTACAGGCTAAATACTAGTAAAGGTAGTGTGCATAGTAGAACATAGTACATCAACAAAAGAGGTAAAAAGCATTAAAGAATTATTTAAATAATTACTTATGTTTATAGGGATGACTGATCTAGATTATATAGAATATTTAATAATTTTAAAACAATTTTTCATATTTTTTATAGTTTTTCTATATCTTTTTGTTTGGCCTTTCCGAAGGTCTTCTTCTTAAAATTTCAAGTTGAAACTGTAATTGGTCCCTAAAACTATGCAGCCATAGGCTCGTTGTTTTAGGGTCTAAATTAGATTTTTATTTCTTCTTTCCAATGGCATAAGTGGTTTTGAATTCCAAGCTACAAGTCAAAAGTTATGACTCTAACAAATTGGGGTAATTAGACACCTAGTTTTGAATAGTTTAGTTTAATTTGTTGTTTTATTAAATTTTAGCCACATAAACATTTTGAATTCATGACTCTGGTGGCTATTGATATTCTATCATTGTATATATTCTTTCAATCTCAATGAATAAGATAGCTTTTGGTTTGCATACAACTCTTTCGAGTTTTGCAAGAATTTTCAAAATTTGAACATTGATATTGCAGGTAATCAATTCACCAGATATCGTGTTTGCAGCCCAATTCATCAATTCAAATTAATGGCATCCTAGATGTTTACCCTAAGTAAGTGTGACATGTTTTTGTATCAAGCCAACTACACAAGAGTTTTGTGAAAAGAAATGATATAAGTAGAGAGTTACTTTATGTGAAGTAGAGTGGTGTGCGATATGTGCTATATCTAAGAATGCAAAGTATATGATGCATATGTGAACTATGCATATGACATGAAAATTTATATGAGAGATTTGTGATGCAAATTCTAATGTCAGATCAGGCTATGTGAAGTATGATAGTCAATGATAAAGAGGTTTTTGTATCTATCTATTTTGTATAAAGGAACTATATTGTATAATTGCATGTTAGGGTAGTGGGCTCTTCTTGCATATAGTTGTAATTGTAATACCAACTCCTAACAGGGTTGAAGCAACTCCTAATAGGGTTGAGGCTTTTAATAAGGCCTAGTCCTCTAACAAGGACCGAGACACTATATGTAATTCACAAACTCCTTACAGGGTCAATATCTTTAACATGATTCTTTTGTTTAGTGGATCATTCTGTGGGTGCCCTCCCTATTGGGGATTTCCCTTATTAACAAATAATGGTGTTATGAGTTCTCTCTATGTATAGTTTTATTTATTGTTCAACATTATTGGTTTACTTTCATGTGCATATTTTAAAGTAATTAATAATATCCAGTTCTGGGTAAAAGTTTGTAGAATATTGATTCACCCCACTCTTAGTATTATTTATTTCTAAAAACAAGCTATTGGGCCTCCCAACGGAGTACGTTACCATACCACTTATATCTTGGGATAGTTTATGACAAGTGATTACACTCCACTAGATTCCCTACATAATTATCCTATAATGTGTCTAGCTAGTGATCTATTGTACTACATTTTCTTTGTGATCATGTTGTTGTCATGCATTGATTGGCATGTGTGTAAGCCTTGTATGTTTTGTCTTATATGACTATGCTCAGGTTGCTACCTCCACGAGAAAAATGGGGTGGGCCTAAGGGTTCTATGTGGTTGGGAGACATTTCTACATATATCACTACTAGAGATTAGAGTACAAAGACGATCTTCTTCCATCTTTGGGATTGAAGCTTGATGCTCACTTGGATCCTTCAGTGTTGTTCTAGAGTATGTTACTTGTGATTTATGCTTTTAATTGATGCATATGTTATATCATAATGTTTTATTATCATTGTAATCCATAATAGAGTTTTAATTGGTAGAATAACATGTTAGATCTATTTGTTATGTTACTTTGATGTATTCATGATATTGTGTGCTTATTCCTTGAGATGCATTATCTATTACTCCCTGTTGTGGAGTTTTGATTTGTGTTATGTTTTAGTTTAGCATCTTACATGCAATATGAGTGCTTAGTCATACCTCATATACTTTAAAAATAATATTATGAAATGATACTTTATGTTTTATCGCACGTAGTTGGGAGTTGTATTGCGCGACTCTTGGAGTTGTATCGTGCGATATAGAAAGTCATTGCTCCCAATTTAGAGTTTTATTGTCCAAGTAAAAAGAGTCATTCAATAGTTTATCACATGCCTCTTGAAGTTTTATTGTACAATTCTAATAGGTAATTATCTTTCCTAAAATAATGGGCATTTCTTTCCTTGTTCAAAGGATATGACCTGATGATTCATGTACCTTTTTGGGAGTTGCTTCTTCCCATTTAGTACAGATTGCCCATTGGATGTTTCAATGTCATTTTTACCTCTTATTGCATTCCTTCTATGTTTTGGACTAGAAAATAAACTTGTATGGCTTAATCACTTAAGAACTTGTATTTGGGATCTAAAACAAATATCATATCAAACATTAGTATGACTAATGGAATGAACATTGTTTGGTTAATTCACCTAGATAGAAAGTATGCATTGGTAAGTAGGGAATGCTTGGGAATTTTTTATTGGTTGGTTTATGTCTTCCATTATGTTCTTATAAATTTTTTTATGTGTGTTGTTATTTTTTTCTTTAAAATAATATGTTACTCTATGTTTATCCTTGTTTACAAGGATATTTGGTGGAGCATTACATACGCTATAATTTCACCTTCATTTTTTCCCCTTAGATTAATAATTGTTATAGCCAAAACAAAATTTTGAAAAATATTTAAAATTAAATCCTTTTGCAATATTGGGAGCCTCATTTTATGGTGTAAGAGAAAGAAAAAAGGCCTAGTTATACGTGATAATTAATTGCACCTTTATTGATTAAAATAATTTAATAATAGTTTTTTATTTAGCTTTTCACAAAGTAACTCATTAAAGAACATTGTGTCTATCTTTGTGTTTCAAATTACTATCAAAGAGTGAATTGAATTCTAAAATAATATGTTTTTATTAATTATTAAATAGTGATAATTTTTCATCTAATTTTTTAGTTTTAGTTCAACTTGTTACTTTCTACTTTTTTCTATATTTTTCACACATTTCTTCAAACTTGTTCATCTATAACATTCAACCAATTCAATCTAAATTTATGGTCTTCAAAATTTCTTTATGAATGCTCTAGATATTAATTTATATCCATCAGCTCTTTTTGATAACTCGAAAATGTACATAGATTTTCTCATTCTATATTCTTTTGGACACTTCCCTTTATTATGTCAAGCACAAAAGTTTTAAATTTTTTACATAATGTATTATTCTTTCTCTTGCTATCATCTTATGTATATCAATTATTCTTGGAAATGGATTATTTAATTTATTAAAGATGCAAAATGAAAGGGATAATATAGAAGGCCCTAGAAAATAGAAGTATGTTTTGATAAGATGTTGTATGGTTTTATAATGTTAGGGAACATAAGAAAATGGTTTAAAATGAGTGTTAAAGTTGAGATATCTATAGAGGTGAGGGTTAGATGAGAGCTATGTATCATAGAGTAGGTTGACTAAATCTTTTGTTTAAAAGGATGTAAGATCAATCCATTCATGCTACACTTTTGAAACATGGAACCTATTTATGATTTGGTTTATGCTTCATATGGTCATTACTTAAATAATTGGTCCACTTTATGCAAGCATAAGATCTGAAATTTTATCTCAATAGATATTTTCAAAATGTCACTAAGAGCAATAATTGATAAATAGTGACTAGTATGAATTGAGTTGAGTTAACTCATTTTAAAAATTTAAATTCTAAATCAAGTTAAATTTAAGCATCATGACATTCATTCCTATCATGCTTTTAATTTAAAACATAAAAATAAAATAAAAAATTAACAATTATTAAAGAACAAAAAATAAATTAATCACATTCACTCCAAATAAAGAAGTTCTAAATTTAAAACACAAAATTATACAAATATGATAAATATAAAATTAATACAGTAAAAAATCTCTTTTTACAAAGCCATATGTATTCTACCAAACAATTGTTGGAACATACTAATATTTGAACTTAAGCACAATCTAGGAGCTTATACCAATTGTTCTATAACACAACAATTATGGTGTGCACTCAACACTTACTTTTCAACATTCAAATGCATTTAACATTAAATAAATAAATAATTGTCCTTCCAAATTACACATAAAATTGGTATTTTGGACCCTTGTAATTCATGAGTAATAATCAACACATGGTTTGTCTCTTCTCATGTGCCCATATAATTCACATCACAAGGTTGATATCATTATACTTGTATTGAATATTGTTGAAAATGCATGATCATGTGAGTGTCGAGTTCAAGATAAATTGACATTTTGTTCTTTAATATTGAAGAAGCTTTGTATTTGATATCGTTTAGATATTTAAAGTAATGACTTTGTCATTATGCATTTATATTAAAATGATGGTTCAGTTGATCAAAAGAAAATAATTTGCTAAATAAGAATCTTTTGAATTTAGATTTATTATTTTGAAAAAGTTCTAATGTACTCTAATAATCTCTTTATTTGAATGCGATTATATGTAATGATGGGACAATGGATCAAATGATGGGGTAATGGATCAAAAAGCACATCTTCACGTGACATGCATAAACCTTAATTTACAACGTTTTTGGATAACTTCTAAAATAGACTTTCAAATTAGTTAAAGATGATTATTTCATTCTTAAAAGTTCAAGGTTTAAAATGTTAATAAAGATTGGATTTAACTTTAAACACGTTTATCTTTCATCATATAAGAATGAAAGATACATTTTATACAAAAATATATCTATAAATGGTACTACAAAAGTGAAGCATTTGAACTTCAAAGCTAAGTAAAACTACTTTCTAATAATCTTAAAAGAGCCAACATCACCCATTTAAAAAATATTCCTTCACCTACAAACACACTTATCTCAAAAACATTATCTACATATTTGAAACATATTCATCTCAGAAAGGGCATCTGTATATTCCAACTCAGTACTATAGCTGTCTCTTATTGCAACTCAGAAAAACATAGTGGATTGAGTGGATTGAATTGTGAATGGCCCGCAGCTCTACACGTTGAGCTCTACCTACCGTTTATGATTTTTCAGTTCTTTGAGAAAACGAAATAAATATGTTTGGCATTTATTCGGTACAACCAAAGCAAACCAACGTTGGCTTTCTCCAAATCTCTTACTATTAAAGACAAGACTGATTGTGATTGATTTTCTTCAATGTTTCGAATCAGATTTCTCCAGATGAGAAAAATGAACATATCACATCAACATGAATTCATTTCAATGAACATCTTTTATATCAAATTTGCTTCTTCAAACAGGCAAAATACAACATTCAAAAAGTGTTTATCACAGACAAAAATGGGTCCGAGGGTAGAAACTCATTAAATCCATAATTATGAACGGCACTGAAAGTAGTCGTGTATGGTTTGGAATGTTTACGTAGTTGCTGTTAAAGATTCCAGACCTTTCGGTGTAGAAATTTTGTTACATATTTTATAATAGGGATTTAAGCAATCAAAAGAATTTATAAAATGAAGTCACCGTAAGTAGTTAAAGAAATAGTTGAACCATCAGCAGTACAATTATAAGGATAAGAAGAAAGAGATATATAAGAAGAATGGGTGATAGGTATAGTTTGAATGATATCTTCAGGGTTTTAATCTAATTAACTTTTTTGTGGTAAGGTTGGTCGTTTAGAGTGCAAGGGCTCTTAAAAATTTTAGATGGTGGATGAGTGGATATCATAATGAAGGACATTTTCTTGCAAGAGGATATTCTAAGGCTGTGTGGGAAAAAATTCAAATGTAAGAATCATTAATTAGCAACGACAATAGATGGATAAGTATTTGGAATATAATGATTAAGCTTGCTATCAATTTAAAACTTCATAGTGTTTTCTGTAACTAGTGTTCAATCTTCATGTTCTTCTTGCACATGCTTGGAGATGTGAAAAAATAAAAGCCATCTAAGAAATTATTTGGTTTAATAACAAATGTAGCTATATTGAAATAAATTTATGTTAAATTTGTAATAGTAAATGTGAATATGTGTTATAAAATATATTAGGATAATATATAAGTTCAAATGATTTTAATCATGATAGTCTTTTTTTATGTATGTGAACAATTGATTTGTTTCGGGATGGTTATATATCCTTCTCATATTCTCTTACCAATATTTCAAAAGTCTTTCAACTTTCTTTAGAATCTTTTTTTCTACAAGAATATCTTAATGTTTTTTATATTAAAGCAGTCAAACCTAGCCGGTTGACCCATTAGTACATAATAAGGAAGACCCCATTACCAATAAATAACTAGTAAAATCACAACCCCAAAATATAATATAAAAAATCCATCACCATAGAACTTACATAACCACATAAAATGCTTATCTAACATTAAACTATAATTGTCCATAGGAGTATCCAAAATCATAAATGAAATAAAGATACTCCTAAAACTACTTAAAGAGTTTTCTAAAACATAAAAGGTCACACAGGGTCAGTCTAAATGATTAATAACTGGGTCATCCTAGTACACCCACAACACTAGTGAAAAAGCACAATAAACAAAGAAACCAATTTTTATCCGCATCTTTCCCTCCTTTCCCACTCATCTACCACAAATTCATAAAGTTTATTTGAATCCCCATCCTCTAGAGTTTTGTCCTCTTTCTCCTATTGTACTTGAGCTACAATGTAGTTGTTGCTGCATGCATAACCTTCTCAAAAAAATTAGTTAGCACATTGAAGTTCTCACCTAAAGAAATAAATTTTATTTGTAAGGGATCAATATCATATCTAGCTTCTCTGCCTTGTTAACCAACCCCTGAAAACCAACACAATTGCCCTTAGCTTGTCAATATCTTGAACCTATAGCACAATGGGGTTACATTTTCCTTTTCTTTTTTCATTGCATATGTTAGGGATTTAGTCATCATAGGGGAGGTATCTTTTATAGTGGGAACAAGAGGGGAGGAAGGGGAGATGAAGTCCACCATGTTAATGACGAAGCTATTAGACATGTGGATGGAGTCCATGCTATGCCCTATCTCCTTCTTCACCCCTGCCTCTTCCAAGTTTGTAGTCATCTCATCCTCTCCAACATACCCATCCCTAACAACTTTCTCTTTTTTTCCTAGGCTTCTTATCATTCACACCTAACCCTAACTCCTCTTCCTCCATGTCCATCCTCCTATTTGGCATCTACTTACACCCACACTCACTCTTTACTAGCCTATCTAACCTCCTATAACCACCCTCATGCTCCTCCTTAGACTCCACAAGTTCAACATTGATAGGGGTTTCAATTTTGGGTTTCTTAGCATTCACCTAGGCAATAACAATATTTTTTTATTTTTTATTTTTGGAGGTCTGAGAGGGGGTAAATAATAGGGATGATTGGGGGTGGGGGTCACAGACCAATTCCCTCCCATGACTCTTGGTGGGTTAGGTTAGCCATGTGCATCTTGTTAGCCCCAACTAATAATGTTATTAATTGTATGTGAAAGAGTCATATCGGTTGTTACGTTATCGTTGGTGTCAAGCCATAGTTGGTAAGACATTATACTAATTTAGTTGAGTGCCATATCATTTTATTGATGAAGATAATTTAAAGAAAGTGTGATGATGTAAGTATGGTGTTCACTAGACACTTAAAGGAGTTGGACTATGATAGTATAATGTTGGTTTGATTGTTTTACATGAAGTTATGAAATCATGTATATGCAAGATAATTCAATCATTGAATGTAGGAACACAAGAATAATCAAGCTACTATAGTTGTTAGAAAGTACCTAATGAAGAAATGATGAATTTCGGTGTTCACCAAGCAATTATAATGTTACTAGGAAAGGATGTAATGTTAATTGAGCATTAGAAGAAAGAATTATTTCAAGAAGGTGAGATCTAAGACCAACTCTTGATGGATATGAAGAATGTTCAAGAAGTTTGAAAGTCAAAGGGAAAGTTAGTTACATGATCAATGGTTAGATAAATTCATAGAAGATCTAATGAATGAGATTTTATATTTTCAAAGTGAGCACAAAGTTCAAGGTAAAGGAATCTACGATTGTAATTAAGAAGCAAAATCAAAGGCTGGGATTGTTTTTCAAGGCCATAAGTTTTCTATTTAAAGGGAAGAACATGATGTTCATCATTGTTGATCATTGTTGATTGATTTGGAGGCCAAAAGAAGGAAGAAAGAAGGCAGAAGGATAACTGAGTGAGATGCATTGTTAAGATCAAGCAAGAGGAAGTGCTAAATGATTGTGTGAGTTTGTGGACTAGACAAGGAAGAGCCAAGTAGAGACCTGAACAAGTAAGGTAGTGTTAAACCTAACAAATCAATTTACTATTTCATTCTAATCATTGTGATAGCTAAATCTCTTAATCAAGTGGACCCAATAGTCTTGTGAAATCCTATATGGTAACATTCAATAGTAATGTTTTGTAAATCCTTTAGAGAAAACCACTCTTTAGAAATGTCAAGGAGTGATAAGGTCTGGATGATCTTTGGTGAGAACCCTCTAACAAGGTCAAATGTAATGATGTGTATATAATCTTTTACAAGGTTGGATCCTAATAGAGCTCACTTCAAAAGAGTGAAAATATTTGGGTATCCAGTCCTAGTTCGTTTTCCACTTTACATGGTTTCCATGTTAAATACTTGTGTCAAATGTCTAGTTTTTATGTTGTAAGTTTATTTTCAAGTTTTATGTTATTTCTAAAACTCGGTATATGAACTAGAAGATAACTCTGATACTTGGTATATTAAGGAATAGTGAAGTAAATTAAGTTGACAGTTTTATCTAAAGATGAAATCAATTTGAGGTATGATGTTTGATGTGATTACCCAAGTAATTAATCTAAAAGATTACATTTTTTAAGTTGGTACTAAAGTGTTTTAAAGGCTTGTAGGATAATTGGTTATAATTGATTCACCCCCCGCCCCCCTCTCTCAGTTATCTAACAATTGGTATCAGAGCTAAGTGCTTGTAGGATAATTTAAAGAGACTTAAGCTAAAGATCCTAAGATGTACTAGAGAGGTACCAAAGCTAAAGAAGGATAAATTTTCATCATGAAAGAGAAGGGTGAAATTTCATCTATCTATAATTGGAAATTATGCATTACACCCCTCCTAATGGTGCTATGACAGTTGATGAGATGATCTAGAAAAAAGAACATAACAATGTGATGGTTGAGATTTCTTATGCATTGAATGATGTTGAATTTGATGATGTCAACAATTGTCTTAATGGGTAAAAGCACACATGTGTCACCCTTTTATAAAGGAAAAGGCTAACAAAAGTATTACTGTTCACCTTCAATGACATAAAATTGGTATTATTATTTTGAATTTGGAAATGAAGTAAACTAATTAAATGTTTAGAAATGGATGAATTTTAGTATTGTAGTTTTTAATAATTATTCGGAATAAAAATTGATATATTTTCCTAATTTTCATAGATAATTTTTTAGGTGTTAAAAAAGGCTAAAAATTAGGGGTCTAGTTCCCACCACAAAATAATATGGAAATAAACTTATTTCCCTTTGATCTCAGATTATGTTATAGATAACATATATATCTAGAACAATCAAAAATAAAAATTGGCTTTAGATCTATATTTTCTCCTTTATACGGATTGAAATTTCAACTCACCTAAAATTGATAGTTTTCATCTCCCACCCCATTTTTCAAAACAAATCTATTCTAACCATGAGAAAAATTATACATTATAGAAGGGGACTTTCTCCTCTATAATGTCATATAATTTTTAGATTTTTTTGATATGATTTAATATTTTTTCTTTCTCAAAACTAACATCTTTTCGAGTGTTAAAATATGTGGTTGTGGAATTTTTTAATTACAATATACTATATCTAATTAAAACACTATAAACTCTGCAAGATAATATTCTTGACTCTGAGCTCTATCAAATGTTTTATATGTTATTAAAAAAAATCATAAAAAATAGTAAGAGTTATTGAAAAAGCACTTTTCTAACATAATTTTATTTCTTTAGTAATTGGATACAAACAAGTATAAAACATGCATTCAATAGACATTTCCAATTGGAAAAGTGTGAGACCATATATAACTTAGCTAAAATGAATTTATCTAGATCATATATTTAAAAAAATATTGAATTTTAGATAGAAATACTTAAATTCAGTCGTTTTGATAACTCAGCCTAAAAGGTGACACAACTTTGTACTTTTACCCTAATGCTAAAGAAATATGGGACAAGTTGATACATGTACATGGAGGCGATGAGAATGTGTTAAGAGATAAAGTAGAAAGTGTTGGTGTTTTGAAATGTTACAAGTTTCAAATTACCCTGATGAGAATATGGTACATCTAGGGGCAGCTAACTCCCATGTCTGACATATCATTTTAGACACCGGGCCAACTATAAGGCTTGACCCTTCTTCTACTTCAGGCTCTGCAAAACCTAGGCGAGTGGACCTTAGATTCAATCAATATGGTACCAGTGCAAAAACATACACTTGAATCTATCAATGTAGATTTAACCCTTATATCTCCTAATAACTCATGCAATAACACAGATCTACAATAGCTAAATGCAAATCTATGAAATTCATAAGCTAAGTGAGGGTTAGACTTTTCATCTCTTCAACATGAAAGGTGAAAATAATTTGATTAATAATTTTGAATTCAAAAAGACCCCTAATATGTAGCGGTAAGAATTAATGATCCTATAGATGATTAGTACTTTAACTATTGGACAATTCCATGAATCAAACACATACATATGGATACCTGATACGTACTCATATATTCAGATATCTGATCTATCCATTCACCTTGTAAATAGACATCTGTGTTCATCTAAATCTTATTCTTACCTAATATCCTCCTCAATAAACTTGCAACCTTATTGATTTCCCTAAAGCATTTACATAACTCCTTGAATTATAAGTAACAATGAAACAACATACAACCTTAAGGGACTGCAACTATGACCTAGGCTCTTTGTTCAAAGATCATAAAACATTGCAACCCATTAAGAAAGGAGACAAGATTTAAAATGAAACTCAATCATCTATTGTTCTTTGTATTTATTTCCTTGAAATAATACATTCATATGCATGAAATCAAAACATAGAAACACCTAATAGATCTAAACTTGTATTATCTTTCCTACTACTATTCATACAAGAGAAATTGCTGAAGAAAATGTGGTGTCACAGTATTGGGAATACATCAAAAACTGGAACCAAAACCTGGTATCAAAGCAGTGAGTGGTTTTTCTCCAAAAACTGGAACCAACAATGGATGAAAGAAAGAAAAATATAGACAAGGATGTATTACAAGATTTGATCTAAAGACAACATGTGTCCACTTGGAATTCCATCCTTTGTAGTTGCAAAACCTCTTTCATCTTTCTACCCCTGAAAATTGATTTAATTTTCATCATTGATTTGTAACAAACTTGTAAATATCTCTGCTGAATGATGAAAACCTTTATGCAACCAAAAATATTTGATATGCATCAAGAATGCTGAAGGAATTAAGGTTTAACTGATTTTAAAGTGATCAAATTTGATTCCAACTGCATTTTTACTATTTTTACACATTCAAGTCATTACCTTACTAGAAATCACAACTGAACTTTGATACTTGAATGCAGTTGCAAGTTAGGAATCTAGGACAAAACCTCCTATAGCTTCAATAGGTAGCTTTTTATGCAAAAACAAACTCCAAAACTTGAAAGTTCATCTTCTCTCGATTCTGACGATATATAATATGACTATATTTGCCTACTGGGAACCTCCAGAATCTTGATTTGAAAAATATGCCCCTACTATAAAATTTTGACTTGCATCCTTGAAATTTCAAAAATTTAAAATATTCTTAAGTATAAACTTTAGAATAAAAGCCTCTTTAAATTTAAAAAGTTTGTACGTGACATACTCTGAGAAAATATTTTAAAATTGACTCATTTTAAAAATATTTTCTAATATTTTGCCTCTTCCTTCGATTTCAAGGTCAAACCATGTTTCACCAGCTACCACATGGCAGTCTCCAATTGGCCAACCTCTTCCCAATAACCTAGCATTAGGCACCATGTGGCACCATCCTACTGATCCACTAGAAATTGCCACATGGCAATCTTTCATTGGGCTCCCGATCACCACCGGATCTCCATGTCACCACTCAGTTAGCACCTGCATGTCACCACTACATCATCACTAGGTGGGCCCCTTGCCACATGGTGCTTCCCCTCTTCCCCACTTTTCTTATTCGTTGAGCAACTTCCTATTGTGGGGAAGTGCTCACTGCAGGATGCGCCACATAGCACAATCTTGTGCCTCCTATGGTTTAGCCTACCACATCATCTTATGACCATCTTTGTTCAAAAATATGCATTTATTGCCTCTAACTGGCCATTGACAAGCCCCACCACATGCCCACGGCTTCCAAAAGTTGTGTGTCTTTAAGACACAATACAGCTTGTGTCCTTTTGTATTTAAATGTATAAATAGTTTCCCATGGAATCAATATGGGACTAAAGCTTTTCATGGTTTTCCTTTGACCCCTTCTAAATTCCTCATAAGTATCAAGCTTCCTATCTGCATAGTAGTGATTCCTCTAGTTACAATTAAATCTCCAAATGCACGATTGAGAGTAGGGGAAGCAAGGTCAGAGGAATCCTTCAATTTGGATGTTTCACCATGTACGATTGAGGTGCCAATCACTAATACATTTGGCATCAATTTGCAATGGCTATGTGTTGCAATTACGACAACAATGTGTCGCCACTGTGACAGTAATAGATGTCATTGTTTTTTAGTCACAAATTAGGACGTCTATCCTTTATTGTCACAATTAAAATGCTTATCCGTCGCTATGCAACCACTTTATTGTGACATCAACCCTGTCACAATGCTTGTGGCTGACATCACAATTGCCATAGAAAAATTGGCAATTGCAACGATAGTTAGTGTCGCCACCATAGCAATCTCGTCGCAATGCTTGTGGAAAACATCACAATTGTGACAGTAGTTGGCGTCGCCACCACAAAAACCCCATCGCAATGCATGTGGTGGATGTCACAATTGCAACAGACACCCTTGCAATGGTGACGACAGTTGGCGTCGCCACCATAGCAACCCCGTCGCAATGCATGTGGCAGACGTCGCAATTGCGAGGGATACAAAGTAAAACAAACAAAAAAATTATTGGTTTCCAGCTACCTCAAACCAAATCAAACCTCCTAAACCCTACGTAACTTCATTTGGTCACATCTTATATTTGAGTAGGATGGTGTCTTATTGGTGCTCCTTCCATTATTTAATGATATATTATTATTAGGCCATCCAATTGACTATAGGACAAAGATGATTCCTGAACAATCGAATTAGCAATATGGTCGATTTGCATTGTATTTGGAGACTTGGTTTGAGGTTCATCTCAGTGATTCCCATTCATCACAGGATCTTTATTTGATTAGACCTTGATAGTAAACATTGAGATTTACCAAGCCCCAAGCCCAAATCATGCAGGCTTCAATCTCCACATATCATAAAGCTTGTATATAGAGTTGGGCATCCCATAGCTGGAAGCTTCACCAAGTGTCCAAATGCAATGCAAATTGACCGTATTGCTAATTTGATTGTTCAGGAATCATCTTTGTCTTATAGCCGATTGGATGGTGTGATAATAATATATCATGAAATAATGGAAGGAGCACCAATATGACACCATCCTACTCAAATATAAGATGTGACCAAATGAAGTTACGTAGGGTTTAAGAGTCTTGATTTGGTTTGATGTTGGAGGTAGTTGAGAATGACGTAGCTAGAAGCTTCACCTACCTTGTCTCCTCCCTTTGCCTCACTCCTTCTCAGGCCTTAATATGTCATACTTATGTTGCTTAAATCATTGAGTACTGATAATTTTGCTAAAATTGATTCCTTACATTTGAAGATTGTATGCAAAATGTATAATGAAATGCCTTTGTTCAATCTATGAACATTTTCAATAAGGTATATTAGACAAGTTTTTGTGAAAATGTTGATGCTTAAAGCACGGTAACTTTGGTGAAGTTTATCTTGGGTGCTAAGTATTTGGGTTTATGTTTTCCTAATACAATTAAAATATCAGATTTCTATTTTTATGCAAGTGTTTGACATAAATCCTATACAAAGGATTTGTATTTTGTAATTTATTTGGTGGATACTCAGTTTCAAATCAGACATTGCACCCTAATTGTTTGATGAAATGCCAATGAGAGAAAACTAAAATTGAAGGACAAAATAGGAAGATGTTCTTACATTAGGTATCCACTAGCAGCTTCTCTCTCTCTAACTCTATTAACCATGTGCATCTTCTCTGAGTACTTAGTTGGCTAGAGCTAACCTACTGAAAATAGCCCTTTGTTCAAACTATTCCAAACTTGGAAGGACTTCACCTTATTGTAATAGGTGTATGCTACCATAATTGATTTTTATTTCTCCCTTTACTAGTCTACACTTTAGCAGAAATCTCTTCTTTTCCTTTTTTGAACAAATGCAAAACATCATGAACTAACTTTCACCATTCAACAATATCAAAAGGTATAATTTCTACTCATATCATAACCATGTTTCCCTACTAGCACCATTCTTTTCTCATGGGTCATCTTGTGCATCATTGAAGCCATATTCACCACTTACTTTGAGAACTTGGAAAGATTGTCTAGCTATGTCTTTTTTGTTGCTTTTTTTTTTTTCTGGCGTGGATCATTTGTGTGGTCTTCTTGCACAACACAAATATTTGCATTAAGGCTGGGCAATCTTTATTTGATGTTGAGTGTCATGAAACACATGTAGAGGGAAATCAATACGCTTCTGTGGATGTTTGCCATTTTCTCTTAATTTGGGGAATGTGAACATGTAGCCTTGGTTATCCCTTCCATTCCCATGGCTCAGTTGATAGCTACCTTTTCCTTGCCATCTAGGCGCACAAAATGGTACTTGTGCATGTAGTTGGTAAGGTGCATAATGGGTGGTGCATAAATGATAGTATGAATGTGGTGTTGTTTGTTGCAAACTATATTTCATCATTTGCTTTCCTCGGGATTCAAGAAATTCCTCTACAACTCTACAAGTACATGTGCCATGCTTTGGATTCTCATACCTCATGCCAATATTTTAATAGTAGTGCCCTTCAGCTATAGTAATAGGGCACACAAAGAATTTCTATGTTTTCCAAAATTAAGTGTAGAACTTTGTAATAATGAAGGATGTTGGCCAATACTAATCACTCAAGCTCTCACCAACACACAATCCTTTTCCTTATGCCCTTCCGGGTGGCATTGATACAACAAGTGCTATATTTAGTGCCTTGCACATCAACTGTTTGTTCCATTTATGCAAGTATAGTGTTTATCTTCTCATCAAGTCATATTGTGGCCCCATACTCTTAAGGTTTTGTCAAAAAATTCAAGGCACAACAAGTGCTATATTAAGTGCCTTGCACATCAACTATTTGTTCCAATCATGCAAGTATAGCATTTATCTTCTCATCAAGTCATATTGTGGCCCCATACTCATAGGGTTTTGTCAAAAAATTCAAGGCATAAAGAGCACCTCTATTGTTGCCTTCTAATTAGAGATATTTCTTTCCAAGAATTCCCATTGCATGTGTTTCATTGAGCCTCCACTAAACCATTCCTACTATTAGGCAAGATCAATGATTTGAGTTATTTTTGACAGCAGTTCTTTGAGGTATTAGAGCAACGATCTTGCCATCCCGTGAAAAATAACCTATTCAACTAATGAAATCTTATATTTTCCTATTGAACTGGAAACATGGGATTTTTGACAAGAAGGTATGCCAAATAACTAGCTGACACCATAGAGAAATCAATAAATGCTTATTCCTTCCTAGAGTCTAATGATGATCAGATGATCATATTTGTTGAATCTTACTTATTATCTTAAAGAATTATTCTATTTAACAATGCTTATTGCAACGTAGATTTAGGGTTACGGTGACAATGTCAATATGATTATTACATTATCTACTATATACAATTTTGTCAAATATAAGTTAATTGATTGTGCAAACAATCAATGTCTTACATATAAATGTGGTTGTTTCTGATGAAGACACCATTATTTGCAAAGTCTAATGTACCTTCTACAATGATTTGGCTATTATCTTTGATTTATAATTATATGCTTGCAGCAAAGGGCTGGCTATGTGTGATGTAGTGATAAATATATGTGCAAAGAGATGCTTTTTATAGGCCTCATAGTATTAAGGTCAGTACGTTATCAAATGTGCAGTAGCTATAGATAGCAATTTGTAGAGCGATGAAAAACTATTTTCAACATACACATTAATAGACCCTACAACAGACATCATATGAACTTTCCATATATTTTAATCAACTAAATAGATTTAGCATCAAATTGGAATAAATAATTTGGGAACATAAAGAAAAATATTGGATGAAATGATCAAAGGAATATTACAGTCATTTGTGAATGACTATGGTAAATAGTCATTTTAATTTAATCATGAATTATATATTTATCACCATCCCAGAAACAATTCATTAACCATTTATACAGACCCTGTGACAATACAAGCATCAAAATTAACAAAGCATTTATGATGGGTCTGCAACAAAGAACCAGAGATAATAGGAAGTTGTATACTGAAGCATGATCTCTGAATACGATACAGAAGAAGAAATACCTAAACCACAACCTACTTTGTAAATTTTAATAATAGTTCAGGACAGGAGGTTGAGTGGTGTTAGGAGGCCTTGTGTTGTACAAAACTGTTACAATCCTATAGTATCGCTTGCTGAATCCTACAAACTATTTACTTACTATGCCTAATATTTGTGATGGAATACAACGATTTCCAGCTATAATAGGTCATTCTATTATTATAAAGGATAGTTCAAAAAATAATGGTAGGCTCATAAAAGATAGAACATTGCTGTGAGACACGTTACTGTATTGTTATAAAAGATTGATCAGAGTTGATGACTCAAATTTCAAATATGTATTTTTAAATATAGATCACTGTTGTTAGCATGTTCAAAAACATATTGAATGCATTCCACATTGAGAATTAATATTGTGATTTTCTAACAAGGGTTATTGAAAATTTGTTTAGACTCAAAATTATTCTAAGGGCATTGCTTATTGTAGTGAATAGTCTCTACTCTCAAGAAACAGGTATATTCTTTTGAATTAGGCAGAAAATGGTTGTTGAGCACATGATGTTTTTAACAATCAAATGGTTGGAACTTCCATTTTGTGTAGTTGAGATCGGCAATTCTCATTGCTCGACATCATTCATAAAATATATGTTTGTAATCACTAATTATTGTTGGAAGAAGAGAACACATAGAGAGACACACTAAAATTTCTATAAGTTCAACTAATATTCATCATCGTGACATCAAAATCAATACAATGACAATAGTATAAAGGTAATATATACAGCATGATAGTAGTATAAGGTCAACAAAATTAATTGACAAAATAAAATAGTATATTGGCAATAAACATTAAATCTATAAACACAAGATAGATAGGCAATGTCATGATCAATTCACCTCCAAAGTAACATCAGTAGGATCGCTCATATGGCCTTTACCATATGCAAGACCTGCACATACCCAGTAGTCTTTGGGTTGGTGGAAATATGAGCAAGAGATTAAGTTGTTTTCTGAATATAATCAAGGCTGATGGTTCTAGAATCTATTCTATGCAATTGCCAAAAGTGTAACATAAGCATCAAGTATTTCCATATGTGCTATAGGATTTGCAAGATCTTGACATTATGCACTTTTACACTTCTTTGTTCTAGCATCGAGCCTAAAATCAGATATATCTGGGATCTTATGACATGCAACAGATGGTAATTTGGTATCATGTTACTCTACACACACACAAGATTTAAAATTTAAAGATGAAGAGAATCACAAACTCATATACGAATGTCCATATTTTACATCTTTCCTAATTCGTACAAAAGCATCCAAATTTTACATCCTTCCTATCTCCATTATAGTGAATATCATCATGGATGTTTTATGAAATTCTAAATCCCAATAAATTGAAAAAGTTCTGATATTGCTTTGATTATTGCTTTAAGGTTTTATAATATCAATAGATATTTATTCTCTACCACATAGATAGCCATGATGCCTACAAGATAACGTAGTTGATTTGCCAAGGTTTGAAGTTTAAATCAAGCAGTCCTATCTTCATAATTCTTTTAATCTTTGTTGGTGCCCCTTATTCTAAGCATGGACTTAGAACTAACAACAAAGTGTGAACACTAGGCAACATGAGCCCACCCTCAACAACTAGGGTAACAATTAACTAGCCCTCAAAAATCTTTGGCTATGGTAAGACAATTGTCCTTCATGGTCCAGTCCGTGGTATTAATTCTCCATAGGGTTGCTAATTAAAAGTAAGTCTGCAATTCAGAACTGTATCAGGAGTGTTATTCCTATTATTGCTAGAAGAGAAGATTCAAATAGTACATAATCATGTGGAGAGTTTAGTGTAATATAGCAGAGTTCAGTGACTACTCAAACCTACATACACAAAACAAATACCAGAGATAACACCCCAGATTGCATTGAAAATTCTAGCACATGCCCTTGTATTGGTATGTTGTGTGTGATTCTGGACTAATTCTCAGTTATCTCCCAAACATCAGTGTTATCAGCACTATCGTATTCTTCTAAGATCATCGATGCTCTTGTAACTAGAAGTATTGACAGTTGGAGACATGTTTGCAGCAATAGGATATTAGTTGTTATTTCATCCTGTAAGGTATGAGGATACAAAGAGTTTGAGAAAGCAATTAAAGAAATTTCAAAGGCACTTGTTGAAAGAAACATCACTTCTGGTAGATTTCAGAGACACTTGTACCTGCCCATATTCCTCAATTATATTCAGTTGTCAATACTTGCCCATACTGACCACCCCAATCAATCAATTGTCAATACAATTATTTTTCCATATAGGCAAGGATTGCTAGGCTAGATTGAATTGTGAAAGAAGGCACTAAAAACACATTACAAGAAGAGTTGGAGTGCAAGATTGATAACATAAGACAAAAAGTGGAGTTTTTGTAGCATGAGCTATTACAATTAGACCCTTCTTCTTCCTCACACACTTTTCACTCATCTCATCACAGTTTTATCCCTTGGGATAGAATCCTCCACCATCATCCTTTGTATTACGACATGTTCATTCCTTTACATTTTTCAGAAGTCTTTAGATCTCAATAAATACTTTGCAGCATAGATTATATGTTATCTCATCTTTAAAAGGTCTTAGAACTCATCTTGCACTTTGCAATTCCTATCACATCATCTTGCATACCACCCTTAGGTGCATCATCATTTCATCCCACCCACCACACATCAAAACAAAAATAAAATGAAGAAGAAAGACATGGATCTAAATCCTAGTATTGGTGTGGAAAGCACAAAACTCAGTCCATAGACCGTCTTAGTGATATCTGAGCCACTTCCCTAATAGATGAATGAATTGAGACCTATGGCATCAATCTTAGAGGTTTTCATGAACCAACTGAGAAACAAAATCCTTATCAATGTCATTATTTCCACTTGGCCCATGGGGATTACCACAACCAAAAGGGAAGGCAACAACCCTCCCAAGTAGAAATCCTTTCATGCTAATATTCCAAGCACAAAAACAACCCCCAACCCTTCCATGAACAAATCATTTTTCACCCATTACCAGTTATTTTTCCATGCCTTTCCTGGAAAGTAACTAACACATGCTACCATAGCAATAACCACAAATGGGGGAAGCCCTTATATGAATTACTTTGTGCCATTTAACACCCAAGTACCATCTTATGTAGGAGCACATTCATTCTATGTTGGGTAGAACGTGGCTTCCTAAACCATTTCACTAACATATCAACCCCCACAACCATAATAAATATAATCACAACATCAACATATAAAAGCACAATCAAAAGGTCACCCACTTATAAAATAATCAAACAATTATCTTCCATAGAAACATCCACACTACTAGAAGCAATTCACCCTACAAGTGCAACATTATGTGCACCCACCGCTTCAATAACTTCCAACCCCTATCTAGGTAACAAGGAAATCAACATTTCACCCACTGCAATACTCACATCCATACTCACCTACTACTTGTGTTGGTTATTTGCCACTAGTTTATGTGTGCAAGGCCTTTCATACCAATGGTACAAAAGGTTTGACTCTATAATTCTAACTTCTTATATATCAATCACCATTGGACTTGACATTAATGTAATGCATATGAAAATTTCCATTCTTAAAACTGTATGAAATATATCCAGAATAAAAATAGAAACAGTAATAAGCTAAAAAAGATAATGAAAACATTGATAATTATGTATATATCCACATTTGATTTTTTTATGTAGATAAATGTCGACATCATGAAAGGTCAGCTTGGATGATGGGCAAGCCTCTCTCTGACATGAACTACACTATAAATGCATGTATATTCATGGATGTTTATTTCCCTCTAGTTAGGGGGTCAGAGACCCCAAAGAGAAGCATCATGCATCCCATAAAATTATAGCATTGTGATTCTGAGAGTAAGCCAATGCTAGTCAGAGAATGATAATAACCATCAGGTGTTAACTATAAGAATAGGGAGCTCTTCTAGGAGGTTTGCAATAGTCACATTCTTATCCTCATAATTCTTAAGGAAAAGAATCTTAGTAAATGAATTCAATGTAGAGTTTCTATTGGGCTTGAGTAGTCCCATTACATTCAACATTATATATAAATTATAATCCCATAGTATCTCTTTTGCCCAAGTACCTTAAGTGTAGAAAAAGTGATCCTTTAAGACAACTTTATTTCTAAGCTACAATTATATTTAATCGAGGCAAAGCTTTAATAATTCAAATTTTTATTGGTTTTTCCATATCCTATAATATTGTCAAAACAAAAAAAGACAACATAATCAAAGATGTTAAAAATTATGTAAAAATTATTAGATCATAAATCCACATAGCTTGGAAGTTCTATAGATTTTTAAGTATAAAGATGATTTTATTGGTATAGCTTTGAAACATACCCATCTTGTGGCCATGATAGGATCAGAATACTTGCACACCCAATGGACCATCACAGTTCCTATAGCCATGCTTTGAGCTGTGAGAAGCATCCACCACTCTCCACTGCCCCAAAGAGATGAGATATTTTGCTCAAAAAATGCATTTTGAGATGCTGTTGTTTCAGAAATACCAATACCATGAAGTGTGGGAACTTGCCAATGAAACAAGTTAAAAATTGGATGGATCTGAATAAGTACAGATAGAAGTTAAATGGTGTACACAGTTTATGCTTTTAGATCTATTGTAATGTTCTTTAAGGTTCATCAATCTGTGTGATGATATTAGTTGCCTTGCTAAATAACTAATTGCCATGACTCCTAAAATATTGTCTAAAGCAACAATGTGTAAAACCAGATACAGTGGAGTGATAGCATCATTTTATTTCAGAATTAGCTCATTGTTGCAAAATGATGTCTTACTAAAGAATGCATAGAATGAACCACCTTTTGTGCTTCAAGCATGATAAATAGCTTCACTATTGTGTAGCCTTTTTAACATTTCTAACTCCTTAACAATCCCTATAGAATAGTTGAGAATGTTAATAGCTGCCTTCTTTTATATAGTGCATGAGAAAAATATCACATGATGACACATGGAACAATTATCTTGCTATCCCTCTGTATCCTCTACTGCTAAATGAATTCATAGTCTGAAATAGAGTTTAACAATAATGTCACTAACCCAATTGAAGTTGGGTAGCTATCATCAGGTTTCTAAAAATGATAGTGATATTTGCATATCTCAAAATTCCTTTTCAGCCTAATGATATTGGATGGAGAGCTCATAGCTGACATCAGATCTAGTGGCACTCAAATAATGCTTCTCACATATTGTAAAAATTGTTGGAGAATATTAAATTAATGTAGGCTAATTTTTAGTTTATAGTTTAGATTAATAAAAAATTGAATAAATTGTTAGTTGCTGGGAAGTTAATTTCCTGTAAGGGAGTTTTGGTAGTCATATGGAAAATAATGGCTTTATATAGCCAATGCACATCATTGTAAAATCAATCCATTTGAATCAATGGTTTGACCACATTCTATCTATCCTGAATCTACCATTTTTAAGATGGTATTAGACCTTTTATGGTATAAGATCAGTGAAGAAGAAATGAAGACTCCTCACAAAGAAGTGTGGTATGTTATACATTCTTTCTTTTCAAATGGAATTTTTCTATATCAATTATACAGTCACAACAAAACTATCACCTTTTTTCATTTCTCAACAAAAATTTAAACTTCAAAATGTCTCAGAAAAAAGGATAAAGAGTAAATTATAAATGCACAAATGGTTTAAAAAAAGTAATCAGAATTTTGTGAGTAGACTAAACAGAAGTTCAATGTGAATTGGCATTTGTTGACTTCGAGAAAGATTTGGAGGACTAGTTTAAAATAAAATAGAACTTTAATTATCCTTTATCTTGCATTTAAAGAGCAATAATTACTCTTATGTGCTAGTGAATGTGAGACTAGGCAGATTTGATTGATACATTATGGTTTGGTTGGCATCAGTATTGATTTTTTATCTAAAGGAAATAATATGATAGATACATTTATATATGAATGTGGAGGATATTCTTGAAGCACAGACCAGCACTGAATAAGCATGAAGATTGTGCTCAGAAAGGAGGAAACAACAACATGAAAATGTGCTAGATTTTTCTTCATCATATCGTGTAACTTTCAACCTTTCATTTGCATAATTTATTGCCATCTGTTTCAAAGAAATAAATATCTTGAAGATAGTATGAGATACAAGTGGTTTGAAATAAAGAATTAGAAAATCAAGTGGGTTTATATTGAAAAGCTAAGAATTTATGGTAGGGTTGCAGTCTTCTTCATAAACAAAATTGTGATGGCTTTAAAAAAATTATGTAAAGATATACCTAAAGTAACTAGATGAAAATATTGTTATAAAGGTAATGGTATATGATCATTTGTGAAGTTTTGGAAGGGAGTTATCACAAATTTAAATAATACTATACCAGCTAATAGAGGTTTATTCACTTTTGAGGTCTCTTATCAGATCTTTTGTCAAAATCCAGAATTTCAATATAACAAGTTTGTAATGGGTGCATTCTCATTATCATTGCACAAGGAAGGATAACAGATGTTGAAGTTAACTAAAACCATGATATCAAATAATTACATGAAAGGCTGTGATTTTGTTTTGAGTTGCACCTCTCATATTCATGTCTCTTCAACATTATTAAAGGTATATCATCGACTCCTTCAAAGGCAATGATCAAGATCATTTTATATACATCACAGACTAAGCACTCCAAGAGCCTTATAGCTGCCAAAAAGGTGGAATTATTCAACCATTGGCAAGAGACAAAGATCACATGTGCATCTAGCATCAACAAGAGATGGCATCATAATAAGTTATCACATGAACATGAGAGACAAGGATCAGGAACAACAACACATTATATCAATTGCAGATCATTACAATAGCAGTTATACTTGAAATTCATCCAATCCATGAAAGACTGACTCATAGACTCATCAAGCAATGATATTACTAAATCAGATTGTAAATTCTAATTTTCTATTTGTTAAGTGTTATAAATTTCAGCCACAATTTTACTGTCGTCCCTAAGTAGTTTAAATTCCTTCTCGAATGCCTTATATAAATTTTACTATTTATCTGTGTGCATTTGATGTTTTGATACAATGAACTAAATGTGATGACACTAAATACAAATTTATGTCAATTAGTATTTTATTATTTTACGAATATCCATGACTTGATATCTTGTTAGTCTAAATCTTTTCCATAGGTCCTCTTATTCAAATAATTTATAAATAAGATTGGTAAACTTGATTGTGTTTTGCAAATCATATACATGCAATATTTTAATTATTTCTATTGACTTGAATTATGATCTTTTGATTCTGACATTGTCTAACTACAATTGATTGACATGAGGTGGATGCTGGTTAGTCTTTTTCCCCTCTCGCTTGTTGAGTTAGGCATCATCTAGAAAAGGGAGGCTGATCATGATAGTGAGGAAATTCTACTATAAATTTTAAGAACTTGTACACATGCATCAATTGTAAGTTTATTGTATGATAATGCAGGGTAGACACGCAAAGGTTTTCTCAAGTGTCATCACAAGTATCTATACTCTCATTGCCTTTCTATTGTTGCATGAGATCCAATGAAACATAGGGACTCATTGTTTCCCTAGTTAATTATGATAATCTTATCATTGGTGATAACACAGTCCCAAGACAGTGCTGAGATCCAAGGATGCAATAAAAAAGCTACAAGTTTAGAACTTCATGATAGTTCAAAGCATGAAGCCTTAGATGCATAGGACAATAGTCTAAACATAGGACAAAATAGAGAAATATTTAGTATCTTATTGAGCTTCACTTTGTTTCAAGAATAGTTTAATATTCTCTACTAAACAAGGCCAACCACATGAAGGTGGAAGCTCATTTGGCCCCACCCCCCTCCCCCTAACATCACTCTACATTCCTTGTTAACATCTAACATTCTTTCATTCTTTCAACCATTAATAAAATGTAACATTCAATAAATATCACATGATAACATTCATTAACAGATTAGATTCGTTAACATGCAACATTCATCAATATTCTACATTAACACATAATTCATGAAAATTCATTAGCACATAATTAAATTCATTGAGACATAAAATTCAATCATTATCAATTAAGGTATGTAGTTGACAATCATTTCTTTTTTTCTTTCTATTTCTTTTTTCTATGTAAGCTCTAAGAGAAGCATTAGTGTCATCATCAATTCCCCCCTCATCAGTTGTTCTTTTCTCTATTCTTGATGATCTCAAATTCCTATGTTATTGCAAAGGGGGGGTCCTCTGCAATAACAAATAAAAGAGTTAAATTAAAAATAATTTATTATAATTGTTATAAGTATTTAATTATTTTAAATAACATAACTATGGCGCTCTTTACTTGATCTGACCACATCATTTTGATTGGACTCAACATCAACACGCTCATGAACATCGACCCCTCGATCCTCTACAACTGCTATACAAAATGTTATGTTAATCCAAACACCAATTGCAATTACATATAAAAAATTTAATAGCAAATGTATACCTCCACCACTGGGATGCACAACATGTGAACCTTCAGCATCCACATATTGTGTAGAAGGATTGTCAGGCTACATTCCAACATCCTACACATTGTTATCATTACTTGCTTAAAAAATATATATTCACTTTATATTGGAACTTAACATCAAATAGACTAATTGGTAAAGTATTCAATTTGAAATAAATTTCATTTAGCTTATTTACCTGTGGCTCAGATGCATCATTATTAGAACCTTCCACACTGATTTCAGCTCATAGCCATTCAGCCATGGCTCTATAGCCTTGTTGGAAGCCAATTCTCTTATCCTCTTCTGTGAGGCATCTCTTGAACTCTAAGCCCTTCATTTTTGCGTGTTATGGTAAATTTTACTTGCATTGTTTCATCAATCAATGGAGGGTAGTTAAAATATCAAAAGTAAATGGTAAATAGTTAGCAGGGTTTCCAACCCTTGTTACACCTTATTTTGGTCATGTTGGAGTTGTTCTAAACTATCTTTGGTGTTTGGGAGTCCTAGAGTATCCAATTGCACTCTTGGTTGGGTGTGTAGAATAAAGGTCAAGTGCTGCAATCTACCTTGTGATTGGTAACAACAAGTTTTCCTTAGACCTAATTTGTTTTGGGTTGTGTTGATGTTTGTTTTGGTTTCCATTTATGTTAGAGGGTTGGAGTTGTCCAAAATACTTAGTGTCAAGGTTGGGTGTATGAGGCCTTGAATGGTACAAGGGAGAAGTAACTAGTTTGCATCCTTATGTAATGAGTTGGTCCATGAATTAAAGGAGTAGTTGTAATAGCAGATTAGTTCCTTGTTTGAAGGTGAATCAAGCCTTGAATGTTCTTGTGGAGAACAGAGGATTGGGGTGATAACTTGAATTTCTTAGTTGTTCCAAAGTGCTAGGAGTTTGTTGGTGCTTCCAAAGTGTGTTACTTTGCATCATATATTGGTGTGGAGGAACACTGAGATCCAAGTTGAGGATCAGGAGCATAGACAAGCTAGTCTATCCTAGCATTTCCCATCACATTATATAAAAAATTTGATACAATTTTTCATTTACTAATACTTACAACTTGTGCTTGAAGTTTTGAAAAACCACTAGAGTCGAGCTTGTGTGTCTCGTGCTTTTCTAGTCTTGCCTTTGTTGCCTTTGATGTGTCTGGCAATCCAAAATTATTTTTCTTGTTAGCTTTATACTTTCCATCCAAAATTAGAGCCTGCCACTCAGCCTTAGGAACATAGGGTGGACGCTCATACTTGAGGTTATCCTGTAAATTATTTTTCGTACTGGTCCCTAATATACTTCAAACATAAACTAGCTTTTTCAAGGAGCTTGTTTCTCTCGAATGCACGAGGTCAAAAGAGTTGGGTCATGCTCTCTATAAGATCATCCTCCAATGGTTTGTCTTGGTTATTCCACCTTTTAAGTAAAAAAAAACATGTTAGACTCATAAATGAAGTGAAGCTACCTTTAATATAGTTCAAGAAATGGATGAAAAGGAAAACTATTCTAGCAATGATATGAAATCAAAATACTAGTTTGGGGTTTTAGTTAGGGTATGATGTTCCACCAGGTATGTAGGGTGGGCTTGAATATTCACAAACACTCATCACCAAGTTTTCTCCAAAAAACATCATTCCCTACAAAACAATCATGGGATCATTAGTCAATGAAGAGTGATCAAAAACTAAATTACTATTATATCACTATAGAATAATAATAACTTTAAAGTACCTAGAACTTTGGCTACTTTTAATGGAATGCCTTCATCGTCATTGACGATCAATATGACATCCTTCATCGTTCCTGTACTAGGAACATAGGAACATCCAAGAAATGATGCTGCAACTCCTATTGCAAAAAGTTTCATAAGTTTCATAAGTCTTTGTCATGAAGTATAAAAGAACAAATGATAATTGATGTTAAAAAGTTGTAAGAAAAAAATCGTTTGTTGCTGTCATAAGAGAGAAAAAAGGGATTTGTGTACCAATAGATGGTGCAATAGTCGATGCCTATAAGCTACGTGTTGTCGACTCAGCAGTCAGAAAGAGATTTGTGGTTGTCCTGGATGGAGGCGACATCATCATAGGATACAATTGATTTGAAGCTGAAGAATAAAATTGTTAGAGAATGCATAAATATAGAATGTGTGGACTAGCATGGACAATATTGTTAGAGCATTAAAAAAAAGGATTGTTTGAGCATGTATTGTCAATGATTATGATCATTCATTCCTATATATATTTAGTGGAAAACACAAGTGGGGAATGGAACATGCGATCTACCTGAACCACCTGCAACACCCTCATCATGGGAATGGGACTCAAAATCACACAAAAAATTCTGTAAAGACAATGCATCCATACTTTAATTAATGCCATAAAAGAGCATAACATAAAAACTATTATTGAACTCTTTTTATAATTAAAAATTTCATTAATACTTACTTTTAAGGTTTTAGAGGTGTGCAACAATTCAAATCCCCTATCTTTTATTTCTTGAGTAGTAGGCTTTATGGTTGCTAAACGTATAATTTCTCTACCAATTTTCTTTAGCACCTTTTTAATCGAACCGATTGGGTCATTGGTCTTCGCTAAATCAATATAGAAAGGGTCCTCCTCAGGGGGGGGCTACTGATCAGGGACTGTAGGTTCCTTTCCCTCTCTCCAACCACTAGCCCTCTATGACAACAATAGTATTAGTTTTATCAATATTACTCCAAAACAATGAAGAAAACAACATTAAAAAAAAAAACATTTTACTTCTATCTAGTTTGCACAATTACAATGAGTTTTACCTGCTCATGTATAGATGATTCGGGAACATCACCAGCATCCCCTCTGGGTGGTTCCTCCATATTGTGCCCCTATGTCAAAGATCAAGTATAAAAATGTTAGCCAAAAATTTATTGACTAAATGGTATGTTGGAGTCATTGATTAGAAGTTGGTTTAATAGTATGTACCGCCCCCATGATAGTAGCCTTGTTTGTATCTATGCAGTTCAAATTGTAATCAATAAGAAGCTCTTCCCTGCACGTATTGATTTTATCACACAGATAAATACACGAGTTCTCTCACGGGCCTCAAATATGCAATTGGGTTGCAGCTTTATAGTGTTGGAATATTCAAATGTGGAAAGAGTACTTATGAGAGGGGGGGGGGGGGGGAGTGAATCAGAAGTACTAAAATTTGTCCTATAAAACTTTTATGTGGAAATAAATTGCATGCATGTAAATACATTAAGTAAACATGAAACTAGCACATGCATCAATAACACATAACACCTGAAATTGGTAACCTAGAAACCCTCCAGGAATAAGAAGGTAAAACTGGGGTGGGGATGATACCCACAAAAATTACTGCAGCAATATTGTTTAACCACTTCTGATGGTTTGCCCTGTTAAAGGCCTGCCCTGTTAAAGGCTTTACACTGTGTCAATAGTGACCTGGTTAGAGGATTTACAAACACTTAACATGAAGTGTCACCCTGTTAAAGGATTTAATCACCTATCTCTAGGATCAATGAAATAGCTGTTAAGCTAACCTATCACCATAGGATTTCCATGCTAATACAATGGCTAGAAAGTATTAGGTAAAATGAACCTGATAGTTTACAATCCTTGATTGCTGAATGCTGGCTCTGTTCTGCTTCATCTGATCTTGATCCTTTGTGATCTGATATCTTTCGCTTCTGAAAATAGTATATCAACCACTCTATATCTTCTCCTCTATATCATCATCTTCATCATCTCGTTCTCTATCATGTCTTCTCTATGAGATATCATCTTCCTTATAAAGACATTCGAGGATTTAGGGTTAGGTCTGGATCTACGATCCATATTCAATCTTCATTTCCGCTAATACTTATCTTTTTCTGATTGGTTGCATGCCTTTATCATTTTTCTTATTGGCTGCATGCAAATTACATAGGAAATATAAAAGATTCGATCTGATCATTAAATCCTTTGAGATTTCCTTATGTCGGCTGTAAAGACTATTTTCATCATAGTTTGTGCAATTCCAAACTCTTATGCTGATATCCTGGATTAGTCGGCTCCTAAAATATTTCTGTTGCTCGACACATGCTATTCTACTGAGTTACTTGGCACTTACACAAAACTGTGTTACTCGGCATCTAAACTTTACTCGGCACCTGATCCTCACTCGGCACCTACACTTTACTCGGCATTTACACTTTACTCAGCACCTAAAGATTACTCGGCATCTATTGTACTTGGCACCTATTCTTGATCTTGGTTAAGTGTATTGACACTCAGTTGTCAAATTTATTCTTTAAGCTAACAATCTCCCCCTTTGACATGAGTGGCAAAAACACTTAACCCATGTGACTCAGTAATTAATCCTTCATTCAAACTTTGCTTTCCAAAATTTGTTTTCTCCCCCAAAATTCTAAAATTTTCTTATCTCTGCTATCTCCCTGTCAAAATTTCAAAATTGGCTATCTCTGCTATCTCCCCCTTTTATTATACTTATCATTTCATTCCTGTACTCAACTTCTTTCTTTAATTACTTATTCTCCCCCTTTTTTGACACTTATGTCAAGGGTCTTTACAATGAAATGCCATATTTGGCCAAAAATGTGCTATTTACTTCAAAGAGTATCTTCAGGGTTGCATCCCAATTTGCTAATGCGACATCTAATGTCTTATGCTGGATGGCAATCTCTGCTGCTAGGTGTACAAGTCCATCAAATGAAGAAAGATTGGGGTCTTTCCTAAGGACTGTCTCTACATTTATTTGCTCCTTATGAAGTAATCCCAAATGAGGAGTAATTGATGATTGCATTTGTATCAATTTGGCTTTTGTAGTCGCCTCCTCTGCTGCCAAAACGGCTAGCTCTCTTTGTGTGTAAAGCGATTGGACAAAATGCTTCTCACTCTGAGCTGGATCTGTAGGGAGTTGCATACTAGAAGTTTTCAGATTGCTTTCCAAACTCAGTATTTTCATGCTAGTGTCTTGTGTGAATGTTGAAAAATCACACAACTTGTTGTACAGGGAAAAGATGTTTCCTAGTACAATTTTAACTATTGTAACTTTCTTTGCCAGTTCTTCTTGTGCTAGTGCTATATCACTGGATATTTTACTGTTTACTTTTCCTTGGAACTTCTTTTCTGACCATTCAAGTAATTTTACATTTGTTTCCTGGTCTTCATTAGTCACCTGGTCAACTATATCAGAAAGTTGTTCCATGATTGGTCTTGACTCATCTGGAGATTGTAAGAAAAAAGCTTCCGTGAATATGTCCTTAATTTCATTCAATGTACGCTTATGCTTGTATTCCTTTCTTAGTGCTTCTTGTCTCCTTCTTTTGTCTAGTGCACTCTGAATTTTATTAATGTTTTCTTCTGTAAGAGTGCTAGATTCATAATATGGGATTTTAATTTCTTCATCAAGCTGAGGAACTCCATAGTGAAGTCTCCTGACTGCTTTTGATGAACTCGAGCCTGGTGTTCTGATTTTCAGCTGTAATCCATCTGTGCTCGGCTGCTGAAGAGTTTGTGTTGGAGTCCCAGATTTGGGTAATGCAACTAGTGTTTGTATTGTAGTCTCTGCCTTTTTTATAGTCTCTTTTTCTTCAGCTTGAGTATCCCCTTTTTGAATGCTAGATGGGGTTGAACTTGGTGGCTGTTCAGATTTTTCTTTTGTTTCCCCTGCTGTTGTACTTGGCACTTGGAGTGTATCAGTACTTATACTTGGTGAAGGTGGTGGTGGAAGGAATAGAATACCAGTAGTTTGTGTGATCAAAGGTGGCATTTGTGCTTTTACCCTTGCTTTTTCTTTGACTTCTAGATTCTGTAATTCATCAACACTGACCAATATAGGATTTGAACTTAATTTTGCTACTAAAAATGATTGGTCAAGGATTTCCAAATCCTCTGCAGTTAATGGATTGATGTTTTGAACTAAAATTTCTGTAACATCCTTTATTTTTATGAAATCTGTAGGTGTGATGGTGGCATGAGGAGGACTAGGAGGAGATACCTGTATGTCTTGCATACTTTGATCTTGTGGCTCAGCTGTATCTTTCTCTTCCTCTTTCTCCTCATTGAGTGCCTCTCCTTCCTTTTCTCCTTTACTCTCCTTCTCCACTAGTTTCTTCTCTTTTATTTCTGATGCTCCCTTTTCTTTTATCTTGGCAATTGCTTCTGCCTTATATTCCTCATTATATACATCTTCAATCTTCTTGTAAACTATTTTCCACAATCTTGTGGATTTGGTAACTACCTCTTCAATTTTATTCTATAGAATACTGAATGCTCTATACTTGGGAGTGAATCTGTTATTATGCCTTTTTATGGCATTTATTATTTGATCTCTAGTCAAATCAGGAAACAATCTTTCCAATGTTGACTCCCTTATTTCTTTTTCCATTTGTAAACAAAAATGCCATTTATCCTCTATGATTGTATATAGTTCTCTCGACATAGAGTCATCTAATTCTAGAGGTGTGTGCTTATATTCAGCCATCATAGCATACACAGACTCCTCTAATTTATTTTACTCTCCTTTGGTGAGCTTAGAAAAATTCAGATTCTTTAATCCTTTCAAATCATTATTTCTAATTTCTGTACATAATTTATCAACATCAATCTGGGGTATTTGTCTTACCTCTTGAGATTGACTGTTGTCTTCTGAATTTGTTTCCTCCTCATTTGTTTCAGGCTGGGGAATGAACTTCCTCTTCTTTGACTCAGCAGCAGTCTTCTTTGAGTCTTTCTTCTTCCCTTTAGCCTCTTCTTTTGCTTTTTGGTGCTGGGGCAGCTACTTTCCTCCCCTTGGATTTAGGAGCAGATGGAGTTGTGGTCTTTTTCTTGACTAGTGCTTCCTTGGCTACTTCAACCTCAACACTTTCCTCTTTGTCTCCTTCTGACCCTTGAGTCTGATCCTGAAGTTTGTCTTCTTCTTCTTCAATGACTTCTTCTTCTTTTTTAATGTCATCTCCTTCTTCTTCTGCTGTCCCTTCTTCTTCTACACCAAACTTTCTTTTGATTTGTCTTACCATTTTCTCTTTCTTCTTTACTGCTGAAGCAGTCTTCAACTCTATTATTATCTTTGATTTGAAAACATCATAAGTTCCAAAGAATTTTGCATTTTTGTCTACTTCTTCTGCAAGTAAGGCTGTTATTGCTGCAGAGGCTTGATTAGCATCAAGTTCATATCCTAGTGGCCTAAGCCATCTTATTCTAGGTATAACTGCTTGCACATAAGTATAATCTATATCTACAAGAAAGCAAATATCTTTTTCATATTTCTCAGTCATTGAAACTAGAATTCTCATTCTTTGTTTCATGGACTTTTTGAAGTCCTCAAAATAACCAGTCATTTGGGCATCAAAATTTTCACCCATCTGTTCAATGTATCCATTAGTTTGTTCAACAATTGTTTTGTCTGGATTCCATTTGACTTTCCCTATAGAAGGAAATTCTTTCATCAGATAGAAAAACATACATATCAAAACTAATCCAAATTTACATTGAGCTCCTTTGCTCTTCCTTATAGCTCCCAGATTTTCACTAATCTGTTGAAACATGAGCTCTGCCAGATCATAAGTGTGATCCCTTTTTATTATCTTGTATGCAACATCAACTGCTATACAAGGTACACTATTTAATCTGCTTGATTGATAGAATTTGTGTGAAATAATTCTTACAACAAAGTCTAGTAGAGGATCAGTGACTGTGTCGATAGTCATCCCTCTATTGTTCCATTTTGCACCTGTATTTCTCTCAATTACTTCCCTTTTGTCACTTCGCAGGGTCTTTGGCTGATCTAGGGTTGGAATACCAGTAACCCTATGAACGATTTTCTTGGTGAATTTTACTAGCTCTGACTCTAACCAAAAAGCTCTGTTATGTATTTGGCTCAAAACTATCCATACCCATTCTGTTTTGAAGACAGTCGGAAATGCTAGGATTTTGGTTAATCCTTTTCTTTCTACAATGGAAAACTCATTTTTTAGTACTTTGTTTTCACATAATTTATCATATGCATTATGAATTTCTAAGTCTCCTATGGCACCAATTTTACAATTGTAGCATCTACGAACATCTTCTACCATAACAAATTTATCCGGAATAACTGATAATGCACCTGTAGGATCATTCTTGTATGCTACTTCAGGTATGGGCTTAAATTCAGGTTGTTTTACTTTGTTGCTGACCAACTAAACTTCATGGCTTTCTAAACCCTTGGTGGTTCCTGACCTAGATGCCATTGTTTTCCAAACTAGGGTTTTATAATTCAAACAAGTTTGTGAGACCTACGTAGCTCGACACTTAAGAGAAATACCTTGAATCAACGAGATCATTCTTGGAATCTTTCACGAATTGCATCTGAACTTTTCTTGATCTTCTCCGCTCCTTTTTCGGCTTTGCTTCTTGATCGTGATGCGAAAAACTGATTGAAATCGCGATAATATACCTTGATTTCATCACATTAAATGCTCAACTGCCAACTCGGCTTCTGAAGAAATTTCAACCTAACTCGGCGTCTATTAAATTTCCTTTCTACTCGACTTCCATTGGAGTTTTTTTAACTCGACATCGGTTATCAGCTCGGTCGCTGTTGGGAGCTTGGCATCTGTTTTGAGTTTTGACTCGATATCCAAAGGTAGCTCGGCATCAACATTTAGTTTTTGTCTTGACATCTTGTTTCATGTAGATTTATACTTTGAATTGCTTCTTTGTCTTGGGACTGATGTCTGATATAACTTTGTATATTAGTCCCATACACTTCTCATGCTTAGTTTGATGAAGTGTGATCACTTGACCCATTGGGTGAAGTGATCCCTTCACTTGATGTATTGCACTCATCTCTCTTTTTCCAAGTCTTGTTCATTTTCCCCCTTATCTTTTCAATATCAATCTTTTCTTTGCCTTTATTCTCTTCAGACTTGGGTGCCTTTGATCTTGTAGGACAGTTTTTGTTGATATGACCAATTTTCAGACAACTGAAACATGTGGTTTGGTTCAACCATCTTTTGTAGTTCCCTCTGAAATGTGTTCTTATGCAGTTCTATGGTGTATGTCCATATTCTTGATAATAATGACAACTGTACCTGGTATTGTAATCCCAATGATGATGACTTTATTTTCCTTCTATTTTTGCTGGTTGATTTGATGTCTACATAGGTTTTGATCTGCATTCAAATGCCCTATGTCCATACTTATTGCAATTATAACAATGTCCATCAAATCTCTAAGTCCTTGTGAAATTGGATCTGCAATCTTGTGTCATATGTCCTTTCATGTTGCACTTGTGACAGAAACTCTTACTCTTGGGTGTGTTTGGTTGATTTAATCTTTTGCTCCTACACACATTAGCAGTATGTCCCTTCTTATTACAATAATGCCAAGTGGGTTTAGTATTCTTACCTTTTTCACTTCTTTGTTCAGCACTTTTTGATGATTCTCCAACTTCAGTGCTATTGTAACCAAGTCCTGATGTATCATGGGAAGATCTTGGAGTTTTCATCAACTGTTCAAAATACTTGATGGCTTCACTTGACTTGTTGAGATTTTTTGCTACCTCTTTTTCTCTGTTCAATTCATTCTGCATTTGTTCATTCCGCATCTTCAGAGTAGAGATCTCAATGTCCTTCACATTGAGTTCATGATGAAGGTTCATCATTTGAGCAAGTGTATCCATCTGCATGTTTGAGATCCTTGTCAGTTTAGTACATTTTTCTTCAAGTCTGTTTGCAAGATTCCTTTTGTCATTTTCCATCATGACCTTATCATCAACTGCTCTTTTCTTTTGTTCTGTAATTTCACATATCATTATGGCCTATGATTCATGTTCCATCTTGAGAGATCTAATCTCTTCTACTTGAATTTTGTTTTTCTCCACCAGTTCTGCTATTGCTGCATCAAACTCTTTGGTATCTTCGTTGGAAAATATGTTGGTGGTATCAATTTCCTTGTAGTGTATATCATTCTCAGCTATGGCCAGATCTTTCCTTTTTTTTTAATGATTTTCTCAAATTGATTCTAAATTCCTCCAAGCTATGCAGAGCAAGTTGCACATCTATCACCTGATTTTCAATGATCTTTCCAAGTTTGAAAGCTTCCATCTCTAGATCTTTTCCTCCAAGCTGTTAAACTTTACCTTATGAGAACCTGTTAATGCTCTGATACCAATTTTTGGAATATTCAAATGTGGAAAGAGTACTTATGAGAGGGCGGGGGGTGAATTAGAAGTACTAAAATTTGTCCTATAAAACTTTTATGTGGAAATAAATTGCATGCATGTAAATACATTAAGTAAACATGAAACTAACACATGCATCAATGACACATAACACCTGAAATTGGTAACCCAGAAACCCTCCAGGAATAAGAAGGTAAAACTGGGGTGGGGATGATACCCACAAAAATTACTACAGCAATATTGTTTAACTACTTCTGATGGTTTGCCCTGTTAAAGGCTTTACACTATGTCAATAGTGACCTGGTTAGAGGATTTACAAACACTTAACATGAAGTGTCACCTTGTTAAAGGATTTAATCACCTATCTCTAGGATCAATGAAATAGCTATTAAGCTAACCTATCACCATATGATTTCCATGCTAATACAATGGCTAGAAAGTATTAGGTAAAATGAACCTGATAGTTTACAATCCTTGATTGTTGAATGCTGGCTCTGTTCTGCTTTGTCTGATCTTGATCCTTTGTGATCTGATATCTTTCGCTTCTGAAAATAGTATATCAACCACTCTATATCTTCTCCTCTATATCATCATCTTCATCATCTCGTTCTCTATCATGTCTTCTCTATGAGATATCGTCTTCCTTATAAAGACATTCGAGGATTTAGGGTTAGGTCTGGATCTACGATCCATATTCAATCTTCATTTCCGCTTAATACTTATCTTTTGCTGATTGGTTGCATGCCTTTATCATTTTTCTTATTGGCTGCATGCAAATTACATAGGAAATATAAAAGATTCGATCTAATCATTAAATCCTTCAAGATTTCCTTATGTCGGCTGTAAAGACTATTTTCATCATAGTTTGTGCGATTCCAAAATCTTATGCTGATATCATGGATTAGTCAGCTCCTGAAATATTTCTATTGCTCGGCACATGCTGTTCTACTGAGTTACTCGGCACTTACACAAAACTGTGTTACTCAGCATCTAAACTTTACTCGGCACCTAATCTTCACTCGACATTTACACTTTACTCGGCACCTACACTTTACTCGGCATTTACACTTTACTCGGCACCTGAAGATTACTCGGCATCTATTGCACTCGGCACCTATTCTTGATCTTGGTTAAGTGTATTGACACTCAGTTGTCAAATTTATTCTTTAAGCTAACATATAGTTGACCTAGGTCCTGTACTATTTATAAAACCCACAATATTCCCTATTGCTTTTGGCCTTCCATCAATGTATATAGCCACACTTTTACTTTGATTATTGTCTTGCTGTTGTATATAATTTGCCAAGAGGGCATACCTATGCACACTTTTTTTATATTGAACAATATGCATCCAACTTTTGTAATCGTAACATGGTCCAACATACTCCATCAATTCATAAAAAATTTTGTACGACACCTTTATGCCATCCATAGAAAATAGGCCCAAACCATGTAATGATGATGGTGCTATGCGATATATCCTCTTGTTAACACAAAAATCAGTGTTTATTGGAGGAATTTCCTTGGGTACCCAATGTTTCTGTAGATGTTGGTACCTCAAGGACACCTCGATGTCTCCTTCCATCTCATCATCATAAGAACATGAACCCCCTTGAGCAAGGAAAAATTTCATGTGTTTATTGAATTTTCTTCTAGTCCTTTGACCTCTAGTTAATCTCCTTATTCTAGATAAACTGCATGTCTCACTTTCCTCTTCTATTCCTATATTTCCTTCACTCAAGGAAGACACTTCTGACAAATACCTATTCCCTAGTACCTGCAAATCGGAGAGATCTTAGAAGACATCAATCTTACTATTGATAAGTGTATTAAATAGACTATCTATAAGGAGTATTAACTTATACCTGTCGATCCATGAGACTGTCCAGGATGCTCCTGAAAGGGGTTCAGTTTCCTAAAAATGTAATTCAATTATCATGAGCATAATCACATCATAATAATAATCACATCCATCACAAGCATCACATAAAAAATTAAAAACATTAAAAGGTACACAATATAACACTTAAATTAGGCTCACATTATAAGCTTACTAAGGAAGTAGGCCTAGTGAAGGGCTAAAACTAAGTTTTTGTATCAGCTGATGAGTTGAGGGCTTAGTCACCTTAGAGACATGCTATTTGAAGTTGTTTGATGTGTGTGGAGGTGGAGGAAACACCTAGTTAAGGTGAAGTCAAGTTTGGCACCTATTGAGGCATTGTGAGCATTTGATAGTTTTTTGATTAGATTGCTTGGATGAATCCATTGGATGGATTGAGGGACATTCATTGGATTATTCCAAAGATGTAGAACCTAAGGTGGCATAAGGATTTGTGGTGCACTTTGATAGGTTATGGAGTTGGCTTGGATCAAGGAGAGGGATCTTATGAAGATGCTTGGTTGGTGTTGTGAGAACACTATGGAAGTCCCTCTTGTTATGAATTATTGCAAGTCCACCTAGGGTCTCTGCATCACCTATAGAGGCAGAATTATTAACCAACAAATTAGGTAAGCACTTATATTATGTTTTCCCTATGAGTTTTATTCTAGGTACAACTCCCTTTTATAGATATTTAGTGAATTCTCTTTTCTAAACTAAACACTTACAAATGCTTTTAACTTGAAAGAAAATAAGGCTCAATACATTCATGCATCAATATGTGTTTTAAATAGTTTTATTTAATTAATTTAGATTAGCAGTATTCTATTTGTAGTTGAAACTTGTAGCTTTTAAATAGATAATGAATAAACTATGTAACCATAAAAGATAAATATATTTCTATCAAGAAATGAATATTAAATAGATTAAGGATTGATGGCATACCTCTAAATTTCATCATCATCATCCTCATCGTCGTCATCATCATCATCATCATCATCATCATCCTCATCATCATCATCATCATCATCATCATCATCCTCACCATCATCGTAGTCATTGTCTTCATCGTCATTGTCATCATCGTCATCATCATCAACATCATCATCATCAACATCAACATCATCTTCATCATCATCATCAGTAGCAGCATCATTGTCATCATCATCTTCTTCTTCTTCATTAAAATTTGTGTTAGGAACATCATCCAATAACTATCGATCGTGATCACCATCTACATCATCTTCTACTTCTTCGGTATCTTCTTGTTCCATCACATTATACTTTATTGGCCTTCCTCTCGGTTCATGTCTAACAAAAAATGACCAACCCGGTTTATGTGGAACCTCTGAGTAAAATACCTGCTCACATTGGCTTGGAAGAACATAGGGCTCATCCCCAACTGGCTCAAATGACCTTGTATTAACCATTGTAAATCCATTATCATGTTCAATAACAGTTCTATCAGGATCATTTGGATTAAGTCATAGCTTGTACCATTTGACAACAAAGAGTACTAGTTTGAAGGAACTAAAGTCACACTCAAGTATATCATCCAAAATGCCATAGTATCAATTTTTAGACTCTCGAGGATGTAATTCATTTCTAGATGAAATATTAGTCACTTGAAAGATTGCAGTTATTCTTGAATCACAAGTTTTCTTAGTGTCATCCAATACTTTGACGCGAAATTTATGACCATTACAAAACATAGCCTTGTGTTGTTTAACCTGCAATAATATGTGAAACATGTCAAAATTATTGTATCGTGAGTTGATAAACATATGGGTGATTAATAAATTTGTACATACCTGGAAATCTCTTGAACCACATGCTAAATTATTTCCCTTTGTGTAACATTGGAATCTCCATTACGATGAGCTTCTTTAACCAATGAAGATACACCTTCCCATATTAATGTGCGACCAGAATGTTGACATCGTTCAATCCATACCGTCATCTAATCAAGATTGTTTGCAATATACAAATGTAGTGCATCCCACTCTCGAGCACCTATACAAAAAAAAAATAGACAACTTACAACCGATTTATTTTTAATATTAAGAAGTAATTTATTACAATAACATCTTATAATTTATTACCTCTCACTTTCCTCAATGTACCTTTCCCCATCAAGTACTCCCCTTCTAATTTTTTAAAAGGCTAGAGATCCCAAATGTGATCTACATGGATTTTTGATGCAAACTTAGGAAGATATTCAGCAATGTACACCATAGTCTGGTATACCATATATCCCTCTACCATAGAACCCTTAGGATGTTCTCTTCTTCTAACCAAAGCCTTCAAATATTTCAAGTGCCTCTCAACCATCCACTTTGACCTAGTGTGTACAGGTCCACACAATTACATCTCCTCAACTAGGTGTATGAGGTAGTGTTCCTATGCATTAAAAAAAGTTGGAGGTAGACACTTTTGCATTTCACACAGTAAATGAGGAATTCTTCTCTTCCAATAGTTTATATCTTCTTTATGGATTTCTTTAGATGACAACCACCTACATTAAGAGATTCAAGTCACAAAAAATATATAGATACGAGACTTTACAAAATAATATACAATAGATTACATAGAAAGAAAAACAAATTGTGAATATAATAAATATATACAACAAATTGAATAGATATTACTTGTTACCTCATGTATTTTCCAAGATCGTATATCACTTGTTTGATTGTTTGTTGAAGTGCTATGGGAGAGATAGAGGAAGCACGTACTGTAGTAATTATAAACCAATCATTTCATTATTTTCTAACATAACATAACAAATAGTACATGTAGTTTATGAATATATTGTAAATACAGAAGAACATAACTTACCTTGATGAAAGTATGCCAATCATGCGTTTTGAACCCTGGCCCAAATTCACTTTTTTTTTATATGAGATTGTTTATGTTCACAGAAAATCCTATGGGAAATCAAATTTTTCGTATGACTTCTTTTATGGCATCACTTTGCTGCTTTGTTAATAACCAAGGAAGGGCACTTATATTAATCTGATCTTTGTTGCTATTTGAGTGAATGAAATTCTTCAGTGCATGATTGGATTCATGAATGTCATTACAAATTTTGACAATTTTTTCTTTGTCACACCTTCCATCCAATATTTTTCACAATGTCTCTGTTATATTCTTTCCAATATGCATAGTATCAAACAAATGCACAATTTGTAAGTGCTCGTAGTAGGGCAACCTGCTAAATTGTCTGGGATAGCCTTTTAGTCCCTTTGGAAGGTTGTCAGTACTACCTTGATGACCTTCACAATCATCAATTACATAATTAGTAAACAAAAATCATAATAGAAATATATAAATTACAAACATAAACCATTAGGTGGAATGGCATTACCTCGACGATTAATTCTATTATATTCCAACTTCCATAGGCAAGGTGTCATTCTTCATGGATTTGATGTAGTCTCTTCTTTCCCATTGAAAATATGTTTTTTCGTACTTCGATACTTATGATTCCTGTGGAGGAAGTGTCTACACTCATCAAACACCTACTTTCCTAAACTATTTGAATGACGAGATTTCATCTTTGGACCACAAACTAGACATGCAAATTTTCCCTTTGTTTGAATACCTACAAGATAATGATATAATTAGATTATTAAATATGTTGATTTTTATAATTAGAATTATCGTGTGCAACTTGAATTCACTATAACATACCACAAAAATGTGTTAGCCTTGGGGCATCATGTATTGTCCATGCAAGTATTCCATGGAATTGAAATTGTCTTTGTCCTATTGGTCTAGACACATCATACATAGTGACACCATTCCATAACTCCACCAACTCGTCGATAAGAGGCTCAATATATACATTCATATCTTTTACTTGATATTTACCTACTTGAATGAATAGGAACATTACATAATTATTGTGACCGTTTTACTTCAAGATTTGTAAGTACATGTAAATTAATAACTATCAAATGATAAGATACCTGGAACAATCATTGCCAACATAATGTGCTCCCTCTTTATTGACATCCACAGAGGAATGTTATTGTTGATAAAAAAAAATAGGCCACACTGAGTAAATAGATCTCATCTCTCCAAATGGATTGACACCGTCCGCTACCAATGAAAGCCTGAGATTATGAGGTTCTTCTTTGAAGTGTTGCCACTTTTCCTCTATGTGCATAATTGCCGAACCATCCACAGGGATTTGAATAATGTGATCTCGACTTCTATAGTGTGCATGATAATCCATAAATTGAGCCAAGCTACTACACCTAAATAATTGTTGCATCCATGGAATAATGGCGATGTAACGAAGAACCTTTTGAGGCACCTTTTTTGTTAGCCGATTTGTTTGATATCTACTCGTATGACATATAGGGCATTGTGTTGCAAATTCATGTTCTTTATAATATATAATGTGATCATTGGGAATATCATGTATTGCTTCATACTCCATTCCAATATCTTTCATAATAGTAGATAATTCTTGATATGAGCGAGGTAGAATATTTGATGGTGGTAACAGAAAATCACCTATCAATCTACAACAAAAAATATAAGTTGTTAATATAAACAATATTAGTGGTACATTATTCACCCTTTGTTAACTATAAAGACATATATGACATACCTTAACATACGTGATGTTGTTATGTTGGATAAACCATTCATAACCTTCAAGTTCAACAACAACAATACAGTAGAGAGAAGAGTTTTTTGGGAGTCTTTGTATCGGGGCTCATATGCCTTCTCAAGTAGAGGTACATCGAGGCTATCATCATCATCATGATTAGATATGCTTGGACTAAATGTGTCATGGATCAATGTATTTATACCATCATCTTCAATTGTGGTTTTTGGTACATGATCGTCATCTTCCATGGGATCATTATCTTCACCTTGGATATTTACACCTCCATGTTCCTCCACTTCAAAAACCATATTCTTTGGATTGTTTTGGTTCATATCATGTAATTCCCTAGGGAGATCAACCTATATAAAATTGATTAACATAAATAAATCATGATAATCAACTCATCATCAAGTGATTTCATACGTATATAAATTGTTAAAATGATATAATGAACAACTTACTAGTGGATGATAGTCATGCCCCCCTTCAATGTGACCATTCTCCCTACAATGTCTCTTAATTGTTTTGAATAGAAGTCTTCTACAATTTAAGCCCTTAAAAATTTTGCAAGGACAATAAAATTTTCCATCACCTTTTTTTTTCAAGTTAGACCACAATCTAGAGATTGTCTCCCTATTTTGTTCTTCACTTATATTATCTGATATGATCGT